>CM055959.1:29215150-29809276 GCA_029490685.1 Schizonepeta tenuifolia
GTGAGCGGGATCTTCGTTTTTCCGAGCGTCAAGATAGTTCTGAATAAGTGGTTAATTAGTTCCTAAAATTTTATTTAAAATAATTATATAATAATATTGAATACCTATTAATTAATTAATTAAATAAAATGAAAACCAAAAAATATTTAAACTACATAAAAATCACAATAATTATATAAATTGTCAAATAAGTAGAAATCTCGCTCGGATAATGTAAATAAATTGGAAGATCGCACTCAATATTTTTGAAGATCCCACTCGAGTGGGATCTTGTCATTTTCGAGCGGGATCTTTTTTAAAAATATGCATGAAGATTAATTATTTCCTAAAATATTATCTCAAATAATTATATAATAATATTGAATACCTATTAACTAATTAAAATCAAAATTAAAAAATATGTAAACTATATAAAAATAACAATAATTTTATGAATTGCAAATTAAATTAAAATCCCGCTCGAAAAAAAAATCAAAAAAATGAAGATCCTACTCGATATTTTTAAAATCTCACTCGAATGAGATCTTTATTTTTGTTAACTTTGTACGAGCGGAATATTTCATTATTTTACAACTAATAACATTGTTTATCTGTTTGTACAGTTTACATGTTTTTTGTTTTTCATTTTTTTTAATTCATAGATTTTCATACAAAACTCTTCTAACATCTTCGTAAATTTTTTTTAATTTGTAGATAAAAATGCCCAAAGCACCCACTTATAAATTTATCGAGCAAATCCAGACCACCGATCGACCTCATACAAAACTCTTTTAACATCTTCCAAAACACTAATCTTGTAATATGTGCTAATCATCGAAGAACGATTAATAGAGCCGGGCCTCTTGTATGTAATTTGAGCACAAAATCAAAATAACAATTCATTTCAATAAAATGGCAAATAGTTCAAAAGATTTGAAAAAAGTATTTCACTAAAAAAATACGCATCTTTTTATATAACATACTAATCCAACATCTTTTTATATAACATACTAATCCACAAATAATATTTTATCCAAGTCAAACATCATGCGACCATAATTCGATATATAGAGCAATAAAAATGTACATGCCAATTACGTCAAAAAAAGCGAATTTATAATTTTCTACACAAATCGAAACTAATATTTTAACCACCAAATTCTTCGACTAAAATACAAAAAATATATATATTTAAATTTTTAATTAAATTTCAACCTAGAAAAACAAAGATCCAGCTCGGACATTGAGGAAAACAGAAAATCCCGACCGAGCGGGATCTATATATTACGTGAGCGGAAAGTTGTTAAAATCGAGTGGGATTTCAAATAGTATTAATGTGGGATAATTTATAAACCTAGAACACCAATTATTAAATTTTTACACACAAAATCGAAAATAATACCTTAACCAACAAATGTTTCGACTAAAATTCAAAAAAAGTACATATTTCATTTTATAATGAAAATTCAACCTAATTTAATAAGATCTCGCTCGAACATTGAGGGAAACGGAAAATCCCGACTAAGCGGGATCTACATAACATCCGAGCGGAAACTTGTTCTTTACGAGTGGGATCTATATGATATTAATGTGGGATAATTTATAAACCTAGATAACCTATTATTAATTTTCTACACACAAAATGAAACTAATTTGTTAACTAACAAATGCTTCGAATAAAATTCTAAAACTAACATAGTTTGTTTATTTTAATTAGTTTTCAACTTATAATAAAATTTGTACAAAGAATTCAACAAATCTAATCAATATAAATAAAATTACTAACCTCTCCGGACATGTTGAACAATCGAAGGAATGAAATCCCGCTCCAACAATCGAACGAATAAAATCCCTCCCTAAACACTCGAGTGGAATTTCGTAGTTTTTTTTTTATTCGAGCCAAGTGGCTGCCAAGCTTTAAAATTATAGTGTGGAGTGAGATATGAACGGATTCAACAGGATCTAGGGTTTTTTTCTCTCACCCCCCCAACTCACGGCCTCCCCTCTCTCACCTTTCAATATTAAATGAGCATCTTTCAATTTTAAATTCAACAAGGAGATAAAATGGTTCAATTCCCCATAGTTTACTGATGTGATATCGTTTTGTTTTATGGGATTTCAATTCCCATTATTTTCGCTGAGGTAAACAATCGAAATGATGTGTTTTTTTATCAGCTTCCATTTATTCAAAGGATATTAATGTAATACTGTATATAACTAATTTGTTTTGAGTTAGGTGTACATAACAAATTTCAATATACTCTAGACGCTGCTTTCACTTGAAACATAAAATCCATCTTCAGCCTACTAGCTATCTTTGAATTCTGTGGTAGAACTAAATATTCAGGATATTCCTAAAGATTAAAATTAAATTAGCTATATTACTAGTCGACCCAATATATAGTAATAAGTTAATAATTTATAACCATCGATTTTATCAACCTTTTATCAACCTTTTATCAGACTAATCTAATATAAATGTTTTTGAAATGATTCAAAATAAATGTTTGAAGAATACATATGCAAATAAAGAATTCAAGAAAATAAACTAGATACTGTATACTAGTAACAAGATAAAGTAAGTGCTTTAATCACTGTTCAGTTGATTGAATAATAGTCAAAAGTATAGGTTAATACACAACGGGATCCGTGGCGCAATGGTAGCGCGTCTGACTCCAGATCAGAAGGTTGCGTGTTCTATTCACGTCGGGTTCAATTCCCCCGATCCATACTTCCCAATTTCATTTTTGTATAATTTATTTTCCCCCAAATAAAAATCGTGTATACTTCTCATAATTGACTTCTTATTTTTGTACAATTAAAGAGTTTGTTAATTTTTGAAGTTTTTTCCTCTTTTCCTTTTATCTCGTGTTTTTTTCTCTTTTCCTTTTATCTCGTTCTTTCTTTCATTTATTATATAAGACCTTATTGGACAATTAAAATATGATGTAGATTGATAAGTTATTCTATTGGATTGTATTTTCGAGTGTAAGCTATTAAAAGTATAAGGATTTTGCTATAAATTTGTTGTTTATTGCAATTGAAGTATATTGGACATGGGCGCAACCAATTCCTTGCCTCATGATCTGTAGAGCAATATCTAAATTCAAATCTATATACACAGCCTAACACACTGATAATAATACAATATCCCACCAGATATGAGCTTGAATACATGTTGGTGTAAGAAATTTAAAATATTTTCAATAAAATCATGTACTCCTTAATTGTAGTTAGGTAGAGTTCAGAATGTTTGTGCTGAAAGTGCAATAACTCGGTCAAAACACTGAAATACAAAACGGCATAAGCTGCAATTTCTCTCAACAGACCTTATAAAGTTATAATTCGTGGCCTCAAACCACTCAATCTCTATAATGCATCAAATGTACTTTCTGCTACCTATAGCGCAGAAATAGGCAGAGAAATGGGAGGGCTTTAGCCATACCAATGAAACACCAAAATCGAGCTAATACGTCAGACGTGACCCCGTTGAGACCTCAACATATAAATCCAACTCCAGAATCTAATAAAGAATCCAGAGAGCTTAGTTTGATGTGTTGTTGATCTATTCATGTACATACCTCAGTCTTCCTAATTTTTCTTCTTTCTTTTGTGCCTTCCGCGTTCAGAGCTTCGATGTGATCGACTGGGGGAGTCCTTCCTTTTGTGTTTACTGTGCTTCGAGTGCCTTCTGCGGCTGCTCTTTCCCCTAGAGGTTTCCTTATCGTCTTTTCTCGACCTCGAGTGTCGTTGACCTACATCAGTGTCATCAGATGAGTCAGCATCTGAACTGCTGTCTCTCCTGCTCTTACGCCTGCAACTCCTTGAGTGTCTTCTGCTCCTCTCATCTTCTGAAAAACTACTACTACTCAATCTCCGAGCTTTGCCACTGCTCGGACGCACATCTTCTCCACGAACCTTGGCAGCTTTATTTTCTTTACTATCTGCAAATTTAGCACCATCTGAGCGATGATCTTTCGTTTCTGTGCTTAATCCATTTGTAAAACTTTGGCCTGCCTTTTGTTCAGCAGGCTTTGCCATTTTAGCTGGAAGAGAGCTCTCATTTCTTTCGTCAGTGTCGACAGCAGCTCGTTTGCCAGCTATTTTTTCTGGCTGTGGCATCTCCGGAGGAACCTGTAAACCCAGTTCTTTCCCCAGAGATTCTAAGAAGTCCCCAGCCATCAAACGATTAAGAGTTGTATTTGCAGCTTCGATCTTCTTCTCTGTATCGTCGACTTTATCGGATGTACTATTTTCTTCATCATCTGAATCATCAGAAAAAATGGCCTGCAAAAAACAGAGAATATTGATAGGCAACCCAAGTAGCAATAACAGAAGTAATTTCAAGGGATGAAATCAAATCTGTCAACACTTGGAGAAGCTATATAATATACGGAGATAATGGAAGTACTTTGTAAAGATCCACGGGCCTCTCAACATTTTCGACTTCCACCTCATCCACTGCTTCTCTATCTTTCTTTTTGTTGTGCGCTTGAAGACCTGAAGATGATGTCCGCTCCACTGACACATGTTCTTCCACATTTGCAGCTCTGATGGAATCTGGCATGAATATCAAGGAGTCCATTTTGCTCCTCACACGTGGAGCAGGAGGTGGCTGCACGTCAGGATATGTACTTAAATAACATTCTTCAAATGTTACATCCAGTTAGAAAAGAAATATCATGACATGATCACAGAAGGAGCCATTGCAAGTAAGTAGGCAACAACAATATACTATCAATTTTTATTTTCCTCTCAATAACAGCCATTTAAGTTGAGCACAAACCCTTTTATCTAATTTATTGAAATTTAATTCAATAGATAGATAACGACTTGCCATTGTATTCAAAGTAACCTGTCCTAGGATGCAAATAAAACATTTCTGTCCTAGGATGCAAATAAAACATGAAATCTAAAATACTGGATACAATAAAAAAACAGATAAAATGGCATTTAAGTGGAATGAAAATAGAAAAATCTAACAAGCAAAAACAGTATTCAGCAAGACCTAAAAAGAAAGATAAGAGTACCTTGCCCATGTAAGGATCAATCAAATCAAAGCGCTTGCATAAGATAGGTGCAGGTCGCCATTGGAACTCTTCCCGCTTTGGATACATTGCTTTAACTACCAATTCCTCTTCCTGTGAAACTCCATGTATCTGCACAAACCCATTACGGTCAGCATGTATTGTCCTTATTAAATACCTTCAATGAAATCTTCGGTACTATATACATACCTCTACTCCACCAGTAGTGAACTGTAATGCTGAAACAGCCGACAGGTCCTTTAGAAACTGACTGCTGGCCTGTCTTTCACTACCTAATTTTGCTTTCTGCACTGCACCTGCAGCTTCTTCAAATTCTAATCTTTCACGAGCGCGAGCAGCTTCAGACATATCACTGGAACCGCCAGAGCCTTTAGTCCTCAGACCTCCTTCAAACTTCTCCTTCAAGAATTGCTCAAATCTTATTTGCTTTGCAGGGTCGTATTGAAATGGTTTTCTGATATCTGCTTGCTCAGCCTATTCGAAATACAAAATACAGTATCCCCATTAACAGAGGTGCTAACATTTCTCCCTGACCACAATACATACTTGAGGTACTTACCGCAGGTGCAGGTTTGGTGAATGTATCTGAAAGTTTGATTTGAACATTTACAGAAATAGCAGAAGCAACCGTAGAGCTTGAATCTCTTGAATTTCTCTCTAGTGCCTTTTCTCCCAGAATTGCTCCACGTCTTTCAGCAGTCAGCTTTTCTGAATTATTTGACTTTTTCCCTTCCCATGGTTTGTTTTGTTCACCATGCTTTTGACGCCCTTCCCAGAGCTTCCTTGCATAATAATCAGAACCGTTTCCTCCACTAAGGAAGGCAAATAATGGATTAGACTGATTCTTCTCCTTAAGGCAATCCTCAAGCAATTTGCCAGATCGAGCGACTAATGTTGCCACCCCTTCAATTAAGACCTTAAGATTGTTATCCTCAGGTGGAGGGACCTCAGCAGTAGCGATTCCAGCATGTTTGCCATCATTTTCAACAGAAGCAGGAAACTTATGATGGGGAACAAAATCCTCTGGAACTGAGGGAGGATTAAATCTGCAAACAGTCCACACAAATGAACAAGCTATACTTCTTAAATAGAGAAATGCAGCGCAAAGCAATCAATTTGGAACCTGCCTGTTGTTTACAAATTACAACAAATGACATCATACTAGCATATGTACTTTAAATGGGGCTGTTTTCTTGGGGATTAGGATGCAACATCCACCTTTGGACATCGAAAAAAGAAAGACAAGCAATCGATTTGGGAGGGTGGGAGCACTCGCAGAAGATGTAACCCAATGGCATGATACCTTAAGATGACTAATTATACAGAAGCCAGAACAAGGTTGCATAAATAAATACCTCTGTAGTTGGTGCTCAGATTTTGATGCAGCTTTAAACCCAGGTAGAACATCATCTTTCTTTTTATCTAATATCCGCAGAGTGTCCACCTTTACTACTGAAGGTTCTTCTATTTCTTGCACATAATTATCTTGAACATCAATACCTGTTAAAAAGAGTATCTATGAGAAGACATAATGACTTCGCGAAACAAAAGTGAAAGATCTTTTCGGACAGTTCAAAATTTGTAAAAGGGATCGCTATAACAATAATAAGGGTGAGTCAATTGAAGTTTTGACTTTTCTCCATTTTATTTCACACTTCCCCTTCTTCCTCTACCTTTATCTATTAATGTCCTCCATACCTGCCATTTTTTCTTCTAGTCTTCCATATTCAGTTGGCAACTACCTATATTATACTAATATATGCATTGTCCCTTCAAAAATATAGATTTGAAACAAACACTTAGCAGATCATCCTCCCTAATAATGCCAGATTCCCAGTATTGCTACAGTCCTATGTTTGGATTTCTAGGTAACTACAAAATTCATGGTGCAAGTTCCCATTAATACAAAACTAAACATGGTTTAAATATCACACAAAAATAATTGCTGGCGAACAAGAATAAGTCGAAATTTAGCCGTCCTGCCTTATCACTAATAAGTCAACTAGTCTTAAGCTCTAACACGGAAGTATAAAGTATGGAATGGACTTTAGATGAGCAATATCTGAGATTCCAATTCCATATTACATTAGAAAAATATTCTGCCCAACCCTAGTGTTAGGAAGGGAAGAGACTAGAAACTTATGGCAAACCAACTCATGCTTCAATGACCAACTCACCAAGCTAAGTTGACAATAAGCATAAATTAGTACAGATGTAACAAAATGTAGAATAAAATCACTACCGGTGTCATATATATCTTCATCTTCGGCGTCTAAGTCTTCGAGAGCTCCAATACCAAAACCGGGGGCCATCTTTCCTGAACATATATATAATTAATACATGAAAACAGGCCCAAATAACTGTGCAGGCAATATAATTACTACAAACACATAAGTAAAGCTCAACCTTTTAAGGAAAGTGAGCTATAAGGATCCATATTCCCCTTCCCAGACATTCTCTGTCTTTTCTTTTCTAACAGAAAGAAGAAGAGAAAAAGTTGAGTTATAAGAAAATACAGAAACTATGAATATAGAGTAGTCATCTAAATCCAGAAAGTGGCATACCCCTAAACTCTGGAGCTTGCTTGAAAGGATCATAGCCTAAACCATGCAAATCTTGCTTGGGGTTGACTACATATGCCTGGAAAAGATAAGAGGGACTCAGTGTGAACAAATTTAGTGGCAGAAGACGGACTATGCCAATCATCGTCTTGAGAATTACCGAATAGAAACCAACAAATGTTCATGCCTGTAAGAATGTAATTATCTCCCACTCTCCAAGAAATAAAAAGTATTCTATTCTATCCATCAGAAGATATGGTTAATTGCTCGAGGAAATTGTAAAATACCAGCTTCAAGTGGCCGGTTTAACTGTTGTCATAAATCTACTTCGATATTGAAACATAAAGGAAACACTAGCAAACAATCAATTAACCACTTTAACTAGTGCATTAGCACATAAGGCATAAATTTGTAAGCTATGTGTACTTACTCAACCAAGCACATTTTTCTTAAATGAATATGCGTGCACATTTGCACAATTTCGAAGCCACTTGGTGATAATAGCAGTCAATTTCTTGATCACTCGCTCAGAAAATAGACCATGGAAAATCATACTAATGGCATTCAAAGTTTCAAATTTGAACGGACATCTATTAGAAATTATCACCAGAAGTCTGATCATAAATTTCTAATAATATTTTACTAAAAAAACACTTCCAATGTTCCCATCATGCAGCACTTAGCTTTACATTATGTTATAAAATGCTATAAGCCTACAACAGAAATTAACATCTTTTCCAACGAAAACCAAGAACGATACTAAAATATCATAATAGTATTGTATTATTTAAATCTGCATAGAAGAATCAGCTTTAAGCAAATCAACAAACTATCCTAAAAGAACCTTTCGTAAAAGTAGTTATTCATGTGGAGAATGCCTACACCAATCACCAAAGCCATTAATAATTTTTAGCATTGACCGCCGGCTACTCAAGTCAGTGCATATATTCTTCTTTTTCAATGAATTCTCTCACATCTGGCCATTATCACAACCTAATCCTTTCTAAAAGCTAACATAGAAGATTTTGTATAACATTAGCAGTCATTCCTTGAGAAGTCTGAGAAATGTGAATCATGGTCTATTTGATACTGATACACTCACTCTTGCACAGGGTCTCTCCCAGACACATTGATAGAGTCATAAGATTAACACACTCCACCCAGGGATATGAGAAGCTAAAAGTTATCATAAAAAGGTTACACAGAATCAACTAAATTTATTAGGTAAACCCTAAACACTGATAAAATCAAGTTATCTAACCGGCACAGTTTTGTAGAACCGTTCATCATCATCGGCTGGCAGATCCAGATCATTTCCAGCATCCTTTTCAATCAGCTTTGATTCTGGTCCTGCATCGCTTGAGAGTGCCAGAAAAGCTTTCCTAGCTTGTCTGCGAGCAACTTCATGAATGTGATTGACAAGGTTAATAAAAGACCAGTGAATGGTTTAAGCAGCGCATATAATATTATCGACAAGAATATTATGTGAAGATAAAATTTGGAACGAGACAGCAAGAGAAGAATTGATTTAGTTGCCAACTTGTCATGTAGCTTTACCCTAAGATATTATTTACTGATCACTGGACTAGCCAGTTTGGTGTTCTCTAGATATTATTAATAGTATGGTATATTGAGACCAGAATAAATTAAGCACAACACAAACTTTCTCAGTCATAACTGCTGAACATAGTTTGATTAGAATTAGTGAATTCTTGAAACATTGTTGCAAAATACGAGAAATAGCAGGACGAAACTTAGAACAGTTCAACTATCATTACAAACAATCATTTGAATAAGTCTCATGTTGAAACAATAAGCAATTTTAGCCTCAGAAGGTCCCATTACTATTTTTTGACAATGCCACACCCAAGAACATGTAAAAGGTTTCATCAGCAAAGAACAGTAGTGAACAGTAATTATTTGAAGCCATCAGACACCAGAGATTTGACCGTTTCTTTGCCACTAGTGCACGTATCTAGTGCAATCATACAGAGGATACAAACTATATACGTGTTTAAGAAAAGCAAAGAATAACAAGGAGAAGTATCAAGATTAATTTTTAGTAAATTACGAAAAGAACCAAAAGTATAAGAAAATAAATCAAGCAACATACTTCATAACAACTAAATATAATTTTAGAAGTATTCATGAATGACATAACTTATAGCCTCACATACTAAATATATAGTAAAAAAAAAAGAATAAAAAAAAAAGCATTTTCCAGATAAATAACTTCCAACTTTACAAAACTCACATACGCAGCCTCCAAGAAAGCAAGGTCATAATAGTTGGAAGATTAATAGATTTCCAGTTACATGTCACCAGATAAATTATTGAATATCATGTACAAGATATAAATGTGATAAAGATCAAATAAAAAGTAGCTAAACAAGTTCTCTAAGAATCCTACCATCAAGTGAGTTTTTGTTGGAATCCTTTATGGACCGCCCTGGTCGCCATCCCATCTTTACCAACAGTTTGACACCTAATCCAAAGAAGGGCAAGAATTTAAAGAGATGAAACAACATGCCGAAAGAATATGCCATATCACAATATCTGGCACAGACCTATAGATTCGGTTGCCGGAACTATTAGTTCATCAGGAACTGGTCCAGGAATAGCTGAAGGCCTAAATAAGTTACAAAAAAAAAAAAATACATCAGAGAAAGAAAATAAAAAACATTTCAGAAAGGGGAAAAAGGATACAGGAATGAGCCTTAAAATTCAGAATTTGAATAAACTACACCAAATAAAAAGGAACTGGATGTAAGTACTAAGTAGAATATAATATGTAGAGGCAGAGATTAGTAAATAATGCTAAAGGGGGACAAATAAACTTTTGGATAAGAAAGCAAGGAAGAAGATTGAAATTTAAAAGATCCAATTGTATTCCCTTAAGACCATCAATACAAAATTATGTATCTGCATCTTTAGCAAGATAAGCTGATTATTAAAAAGTGCAAATCACTTAAACGTGCCAATAACAGACTTTCCATCAAAGAAGACTCAGATTAACTAATCATAATCTACTAAGTAATATATTGAAACCAACATGAGATGATGAGAGCATGAGGAAATAACAAAGAATCAGCTGCTAAGCCTGTCTATCACTGTTTAGCTACTTCCTTATAGAAATTCACATCGTAAATCAAGTAACTCTTCACTGTTTCAAACAAATATTAGAAAATATGACATAAAAATATATTCATAAACAAATTGTCAGGAACTCAAAGATATGTATCCAAGAGGAGAACCTTTGTTGTTGTTCCTTATCAGCCTCTTTTCGAGCAAGTTCAGCTGCCGTAAACCCAAATGTGTCAAACTGCATGGACGGCCCTAAGGAACGACCTTCCAAGTCCTGGAACATTGAATCAAATACTGAAACTTTCAAAGAAAAGGAAAGGAGACAGCGGAAAGATCATCAGTTACCAAACACCAAATTCAACATTATCCTATTATCATTCTTTGTAAAAGGATCACAGAGATAAGTTCACAATACGGAAGAACAAATTTCATTTTCTTATGAAAAAGAGAAAGCAAGCATACAGCTTTCTCATCATCATCCAGGAAGTTAAAAATGCTCTGTTTTGAGACTTCAGCCCGACTCTTCCGGGATGACGTAAATGATTGTGGAGTCCATCCTGCAAATTCCAGCACTCAATATACATTTCTAGTGTGTCTTCACATAAAAACGCAGAAACACGCGATCAAGACACAACAGCACGGTAGAGAACCTTCTTTGGAGCCAACAGTGTTGTAATAACCAGCAGAATAGCCACCAGTAAATGCTCCATGAAACCTCCTCCTCCCCTCTTCATCTGTCACCTGCAAATTCCCCAATACAAACAAATTACAGCTAATCCACATTCCTTAACATCAACATTCATCAATCCAGTGGGAAACCCCATAGCAGTTCATGTCAGAAATAAAACGAAAACCAATCTTCTTGCTGTAAAAACCACGGTCAAATTAGAAACACCAGTAGCAAAGTTGAAGGAATTATCTCGTCATCAAGTAATTATGCCAATGCGAGCAAGAATAATACAGTAGCTACGATTAACCTTTCTCTACAAAACCTCGACTTCCCTGATTCATCATTGAACATCTCCAGAAAACATAAATTGAAACTTTAACTATATCAAAAGATAATGAACAGTTCAATTAAAAATTAAGGGAAATTTCAGTTAATCGTCGCCTACCTCTTGTTTCCAGGGAGGAAGAGCGGTTCTGAGCTGACCGGAAGCCTCCGCCACCGCCTTTTTCTTGCGACTGGTGAATTCTTCTTCTCTTCCGATCGGTGTTCCGTAGAAGACGAAATCTTCTTCGTCGCTCGACATTTTCCTCTCCTCCTTTTCTTTGCTGGATGATTTCTTCGATTAACTGCTCCACGGTTTGCCTCTGTCAATTGAAAATCCTAATGTAAGAACTTTCTTGTTGAGCCGGACTCAGAGGTTTTGGCCGGTTTCGATCTGGCCGGTCCATTAATGAGACAAATGTCTCTATAGCAACCGGGTTTTTTATCTGCCCGGTCGATTTAATAGAAAATTCAGCGATATCACAAGAATCGCTAGTCAACCTTAGCGTTTAAGCACTAAAGTTACGAACTTGAAACAAAAAAGTTTGTACCAAATTTGCAGAAAATTCGCAAACGCCCATTCACTGTAATTAATCTCTACTGTTTATATTTCTTCATACCGATTAATGAAGACGATCAGAAGAGCTGTTTCTGTTTCTGCAATTGTTCTGATTCGTGGAAGAGGATTGGCTCTATGGTCGCAGAATTCAGGCATTCTCTCTCATCCGTTCTCTCTCTGCTTTTCGAAATCCTACAGTGATAGGCCAAGAATAGATTTCAGTTGCGTTAAAGAATTAAATGACGCTGTTCACTTGTTTCATGAAATGGAGAGAATGCGGCCGAAGCCTTCTGTTTGTGTGTACAACAAACTTTTGAGTGTTACTGTCAAGATTAAGCAGTATTCTTTTGCCTTCTATATGTTCGACGAAATGCGTAGAGTGGGTGTCCCTGTGAATGACTACACGATGAATATTGTGATTAACTGTTGTTGCCAATTGAAACGCGTAGACTTTGGTTTTGCTATAATGGGCATATTATTAAAGAGCGGTTATGAACCCGATGTGACGACATTCGGCACTCTTGTGAAAGGTCTCTTTTTAGATGATAAGCCTGCCGATGCTGTGAAATTGTTCAAAAAGCTTTTGGATTCGGGGATATGTGAGCCTAATGATGTTATGATTCTTACCGTGATAGATGGGCTCTGCAAATCTGGACGTGTTCTTAATGCGCGAGATTTACTTCATAGGTTAGAAAGAAGAGGGTGGAAGCCCGATGTTAAGACTTATAGCGCATTAGTTGATGGGTTATGCAAGGGTCGAATGGTGGATGACGCTTTCCAGATCCTACGTAAGATGATTGACAATGGTGTTTCACCTGATATTTTCTCATATAGTTCCATGATTCAGGGCTTGTGCGATGTTGGTAGACACGAGGATGTTAAAGAACTGCTGAATGAAATGGCTAATTCTGGTATATCTTTAGATGATGTTACTTTCACTATATTGATTAATGGATACTGCAAGGAAGGAAGGATAAAAGAGGCCGAGGATGTGTTTGAAATTATGAAGCAACGAAATATTTGTCCTAGTACCATCACTTATACTGCGCTGATAGATGGGCATTGCTTGCGAGGTGAAATGAAGAAAGCGAAAGAAGTACTTGATTCCATGATAGAGAGGGGCCTAAAGCCTAGTATTGTTAGCTATGGTAGCTTAATAAACGGATACTGCAAGAATGGAAGAGTTGATGAAGCCTGGCTTCTTTTTCTCGAAGTTCCTTGTAAAGGTTTGCAGCATAATGCATGGACTTATTCTACCATGATACATGGATTATTTAGTAAAGGCAGGTTCGCTGACGGCTGGAAGCTTTACGAGGATATGGAAGCTCGACATGTAAGTCCTGACATATACACTTGCAATATATTATTGGACGGGTTGTGCCGGAATGGGGAGACTGATGAAGCTCTTTCATTACTTCGCACGATTGAAGTGAAGGGAGTTCATCCTGATATAGTCACGTACGGTGCTCTCATTAATGGATTATGCAAAAATGGAAAATGTGATGTTGCAAGAGATCTTTTCAATCAACTTCCTTCCAAAGGTTTGCTACCCAATGCTCGCATATATAATATGATCATTGATTCACTCTGTCAAGAAGATTCTGCGGATGAGGCAAAACGTTTGTTTGTAGAGATGGAGAGTCGTGGATGTGCACCTAGCTATGTGACGTACAACATTATAATTCGGAGATTGCTGGAGAAAAATGAGCTTCGCAAGGCAATACCATTCTTGGAAGAAATGCGCCAAAAGGGATTCGTAGCAGATACTGCTACTTTTTCCATGCTGATTGATCATGTGCAAGGACATTGTGAAGATTATTTTCTTCTCAAATCTATGAAGGATGTTTTTCCCAAGGAAAAATGTATCTAGTTAATTTTTAGTCTCAATCTTTGAAGAAATGCATCAAAGGGAATTCTTAGCAGCTTCTGGCACTTTTTGTCTTACAAGGAAGGATGAAGATGATTTTCTTCTTCAAAGTGATCAAGAATGTATTGTAAGAGGAAATTGTACCATAGTCTATTTTGTTCATCCATTTTCGACTACGCTGAAGTTGAAGGTTCAATCCGTGTTTAAGCTTCCAAATGAATTACTGATTTTAGAGAATGTTAATTGTATTATTTATTTTCTTTAGCTCTACTCTGGATTTTGCAACCTTAAACACTAAGCTGTTGCCCTTGATGATGTCCGTCTTTTTATCAATTTTCTTGATACTTTTAGTAGGTCATGTTTTGGGAAAGTGTGAATTTAAAATTTAAATAAATTGAAATGCTCATAATTGCAAAATGAATCAAAGAGCTTTCCCTGATTCTGCAATTCGATATGAATTTTGCTGAATCTGCTCTATACTAGCAACGAGACATTCAAATTATCGATACTTCTTCAACATTCAAATTACAAACTTAATTATTACAATATGAATGGGTCAGAGGAAGTAATAGTATTTACAGAATTGGCAAGGGAAGTAGGTGTACATACCTTTTCAGAGCTTGCTGTAATTTGTGTATTTTGCTTCATCGTTTAGTATACAATGATGTAGTCATTTATATACTAATAATCATGTGTATTTTACAAAATAATATCTCAGGAATTGAAAAAGGGTATAAGTAGTAAGTGTTCCATCAATTTTTTTAAAATACTAATATAAATTTTAGTTATGCACGCAATTCACTAGAGCGGGTATAGCTCTGCCTACTTCGGGGCGGTTTTGAGTTAAATGACTGCATGCATGATACTTTCGATGAAATTAAATAAGTGGTCACCTTGCTAATTACTTACCCCGTCGCGCCAAATACGGCCTAACAAAAATAAATCAACATTAAAAAAAATTGAAGTCAAACTTTAACATAAGCACACGCAACGAAAAATAAAAAAGAAAGGAAAGGCTAAACGGAGTAATAAAATGGGAAAAAGAAATGAAACAGAAACAAAACAACAGAAACATTCAGACTAAGCTCATCTCTTCTTTCCGTCTCTATTCCGATGCAACTGCTGTGTAGGGCTTGCCCTGATATTTGGGGGCTTAGCAGGGGCGGAACTACATGTTTTTGAGGGGGGCTGCCTCATAAAAATTTATTTATGCCTAATTACCTATAAATTTGTAAAAATTGTGCATAATTTTACTAAATTATTAAACTATTGCCCCACCAAAAATTAAAAATCATAGGGGCTAGATAATTCTAAATAGGTTTGCCCCTCTTCACTCCGAGGGTTTGGCTCCGCCACTGGGGCTAGGCAGAAAGGAAAAAATGAGAGCACCATTCATCATGTATACATATGCTTCCGCTCTTCCACTTTGCATACATTTGTATTACACAAACAACATTTCAATAGTCACCCAAATCTCGTTAAATGTGTGTTAGTGCGTTAAATTTTAAACACTAACTTTTTTAACACTACTAGCATAGAGTGTGTGCGTTGCACACAATCCATCACATTTCGCATTAATCAGTTATTAAAGTTCAATAAATGTAAGAAATTTTACAACAACAACAACAACAACAACAATAATAATAATAATAACAATAATAATAATAATAATAATAATAATACATGAAGAACAATCAATTATAAACAAAATTTGGACATAAACACAAATATAAGGATTTCATGAGTTATTTTTTCTAAATTTAGAAGAAACAAAAATTATAACAACATGCTTGATTTCAGATGATCTAACATATTACTCTGTAACAGTAAACTAAGTTGAAATGTTTCAATATTTTTCAATATATTATGATAATTATAGGAAATATCAATATTAATCAAAATTAGGGTAAATAACTTTTAGAGGTGTTGTAATAATTTTACTATGCATGTCAAATAAATTAAACAAAAATCCTAATTTTTTTAAATTTGGAAGTACTCTTGTTTCCACTGTATTTTTTAAATAATTTTGATGAGTACGAGTTATTTTTACTTGCTATAAAACTATGGGTATTAGAGCAATCACTCGCTCACTTATATTCAGTTTTAACTTAAATTTATGTTTATTATAATAAGAATGCAATAAAAAATTCATCCAACATATCTCCTATATTTACAACTTCTTACACTTTTCTTAAAATTTACACCTCCTAACAACATTTACAACAAACTCTCAAAATTTGCTCCTAAACTTACTCCTAAAGATTTTCTTATGAGTTAACTAGTAAAGAGGCTCCTTTAGAGTTAAGTAGTATAATTTTGTACCCCAACCTAATTTACGATAAAAGAGGCCATATTTAACTTGATGAGACGAAAATACCCTTGGACTTATTTTTAAAATTCTACCTACTACCATCTTTCAAAATCATTTTCAAATTTAGTTTCTCTCTCTCTGCAGATTTTTCTTCCAAACCCTACCACCACCATTTCTCTCTCGTTGCCGCCGCTCCGCCGCTGCTCCAACCACTACCACTACCACCCTTTCTTCTCTTTCTCTCTCTTTCCCTCTCTACCTCTCTCATTTTGCTTTCTCTCTCCAGAAAACCAGATCTACGCCGCCGCCTCGTTTTTCTTCTTCTCCATCGATGCCCCGCTTCACTGCTTCTTCGTCGTCGCGCTCTTTTCCTTCTCCTCCGCCTCAATCACCCACCGTGATTTCTCATCCGAAATTTTTTGCAGTTGTACGATTTACAGATGCTACGACTTTGATTAAAGTCGCACACTCGTAGCAACATTTGTTGTTCATATGAATGAGGTAAGATATTCGGAATATCGTACTTTTGTTGTTATGATTTTGTTAAACTCGTAGTTGATTGGTAGATATTTTGGGAAATATTGTTGCATATTTGGTACGATGTGACAAATTCGTGCATGTATTTTTGCTTAAAATTGATACGATATTATGATATGTCGGTGTTTTTGGAATTTCATGTGTTTACGATGTTACTATATTAAAAATATCGTACTTTTGTGGCAACGAGTTTATTAGACTCGTACTAAAGGCTAACCAATTCAAAGATGAATATTGTTACATATTTGGTACAATTTGATAAATTTGTGCATGTGTTCTTGCTTAAAATTGATACGATATTACTATTTATTTGTGTTTTTAGATTTCATGTGCGTATGATGTTACGATATTTGGAATATCGTACTTCTTTGGTTACGATTTTGTTGAACTCGTACTCGAGGCTGACCTATTCATGCATGTTTTGTAGTTATTTTGGGAAACTCGTACGATTTTGTTAACTCCGAAAGGAAGGAACGAGTCGCTTCCCCCTTTCCTTCACCACCAGCTGGAGCGCAGTGTAGTTTTGGGCTCAAATAAATTTATAAAATACCTCTTACCCAACAAGGTAGTAGTTAGTGGCAAGTGGGGTCGATCTCAAGGGACTTGGCGTAGATTTGCTCTTCAAATCTAACTCAACAAAAGGGATTTTGACTGCAAAGTATCCTATAACTCAACAAGTAAAAATATCAAATAACAAAAGAGTTTGGATTGGGCTTCGAATCCATGATCCTAATTACTCATCACTCGTTCATTGGTGCAAAGATATTCAATTAACTGATCTTATCACTTGGTTTAAGACAAAGATTAGTTTATACGCTAAAGGTCACGAAGTCACGATATAAACACACTTAGCCTATGTCTATCCAATTTTACAGATCTTGACCAGAAGACAAGATCTCCTCTCTTGATCGGCAAAGTCACGACGACACTTTAGTAACGATGCTACCCATCAGGCATTAAGAATAAACAGACCCAAGACAGCCAAGGGGTAGGTCACTTTCGACTGCTCTCCAACACTCTTTACCTTCTTGGGCACGAAAGACACTCTCGAGTTAAATCCCAATTCTTTTAATGACTTAATATCAATATTTAGATGGTGATCAATCATATGTCAATATCAATTAAGTATAGAATTATTCCTAAGTGTTTCGGGAACAAAATCAATTAAGGAACTAACACAATTCGACCTCATGAGTTTAGAACGAGTAATTTACAATCACTTCATCTACATCCAATCCAAAAGATAAATTTAGCTAGACATAATAGTAAACGAAAGCACAAAATATATAAAGGAAAACATACTTATCATAAACTGAAAACGGGTTGCTGCCCAAAAGCGTAATCAGCAACCAAGGTCTTGGCTTTACGCCAACAACTAAACTACTGCAGAAAATATAAAACGAACGTAAAGTAAATTGCCCATAGGACTTGTTTCTTTCTCACTTCCTCTCAAACTAAGAATGCATAACTAACTATGAACGTGAAAATAAAAACGGCACATTACATAAAGGAGTCGGCCATATATATAGGCGATGGAAATTAGGGTTTAGGGAAATTTCCTTGTTGATGAAGGACTCTTCCATGCATATCCGCCTTCCTCTCTCATGCATGCAGCCACGATTATCTTTCCTTGCTTGGTAGATATCTTCTTTGATTAAGTCCGGCTAAGATAAGGAAAGAAAGATCTGATCCTTATCCTCTTCTTTGAAGGAAAAGAAATCTGCTGCTGGCTCGACTCGCTTCTTGCCCTCGATGTCTGCATCCTCGATTGCTTCCTGTGTTGACCAAGATCCTGGCTCCTTCGGGTACTCTGTCTGTTGGCTTCAAGGATATGGGGAGGTACTTCCTGACTTGTAGAGCATGTAAAACGTTGTTGCCCAGCTACAAGCCTCCAGCCCTATGCCCACTTGCATCGTATCGCCATTTCAGCATCTCAACAATAGATTTTCCACCGAATTTGCCCAACATCCCACCTGTTCTTCCCTGCACATAATCTCTCGACTTTGTGTCCTCCCAGACACACTTTGACTCGATAAAGATTAAAAACACAAGAAAAACACAAGAAAAGATGGACAAAAAATGGGTTTATCACACCTACACACTTGAATTACACTTGCCCTCAAGTGTACGGTTGCAACTCTACCCAAGACTTAAACACAGAAAAGACAAAACAAAAACACTGACTCAAAAGATCAGCACAACAACATGTTAATACAACAGAACGGGTAAGCAGATATTGCCATCAAACAAGTCAAGATAGAGTTATTGGGCAACATGGGTATCCTCACCAGCACTCAACTCTCAAGTGTATATAGTTAAATGTATACGCTCTTGACCAACATCAACAATATTTTTCCATAGGTTTGCCTGCCTTCTACATCTCTACTTCTTTTGAACAAAATCAAAATCACTTATCCTTAGGTCTTTATTGGGTTGTAACGTGGCTTAAGGCAAAAGGTAGGGAATGTATAGGAACTGGCTAAGTCAAGAACTCGGTTCTTGAGCAACAGATTGCCCTTAATTCCTCACTCCTCATAATCACTCCACCCTAGCACACTTATTATTTTTTTCTGAACTTTTTTTTTCTTTATATTTTTATATATTTTTATTATTTTTATTTTTTTTAAATAAAGGATATTGGCCAGCATGTGCTACCCAACATTTCTGAACCCTCAACAACAACAACAACAACAACAACAACAACAACAATAATAATAATAATAATAATAATAATAATAATAATAATAATAGGATACATGAAGAACAATCAACTATAAAAAAAATTTGGACATAAACACAAATATAAGGATTTCATGAGCTATTTCTTCTAAATTTCGAAGAAACAAAAATTATAACAACATGCTTGATTTAAGAAAATCTAACATATTACTATGTAACAGTAAACTAAATTGAAATGTTTCAATATTTTTCAATATATTATGATAATTATAGGAAATATCAATATTAATCAAAATTAGGGTAAATAACTTTTAGAGGTGTTGTAATAATTTTACTATGCATGTCAAATAAATTTAATAAAAATCCTAATTTTTTTAAATTTGGAAGTACTCTTGTTTCCACTGTATTTTTCAAATAATTTTGATGAGTACGAGTAGGGGTGTACACGGACCGAACCGGACCGGAAAAACCGACCGAACCGATAGGTTTTGGTCGATTCGGCCCGGTTTTTATGTGCATCGATTCTTGGCTCGGTTTTAAAAACTAGTTTCGGTTTTCAGTTCGGTTTTCGGTTTTGATAAATTTGTTCGGTCGGGGACCGAACCGACCGAATATATAATATTATATATATATGTATATATTACAGAAATTATATAGTAGTTCAAAAAGACAAAACCCTTCACCCTTCTAAGTTCTGTCCGCCCCACACAGAGTTCAGAAACTCTCTCAGAAACTCTTTCTACTCTCTAGTCTCTACTCGTATACTATACTCACTCTCCGTCAATCCTCCCGTTCCCCGGCTTATTCACCGTCGCACCAGTCACCACTCCGGCGACTCCATTTCCGTCCTCCGAGTCTCCAACTTCATTTCCTAGCCAGCGCCTGTTCCGTTTTCAAATTCATGCTACCAAGCATCGATTGAAGTGCTCGCCGGCGCCGAAACCTTACGTCTTGGTCATTTAATCTCTCTATCTGTGTTTATTTCACATAATAGGTTATTTTTTGTTCAAGTTTTCTGAAAATCCTGTATCTCTTTGTTAAATTCTGGATTTTGAAAATGCTAATGATGATTGATGTGGAATTTGTTAATGAGTATTCATTCATTCATTGATTACGAAGACGCTACTGCCTTCCTTCTAAGGCTTGTTGTTTTTACCTCAAATTCTATTCTACTTTTTGTTTGGATGTTAGTTTTAAATTTAGAATTAATTTTTGTGATATTTTTTTTGGAATGAATTACTATATCAACGGAAAAGTTACAGTATTAATTTTTAATTTTTTTATTTTAATCGGTTAAAATTAACTGGCCGAACCGACCGACTTTTTTCGATTCGACCCAAGTTCAGTTATAAAAAATTTTCGGTCCGGCCCGGTGCAAAAAAAATTCAGTCGGTCGGTTTATCGGTTGAACAAAATCTGACCGACCGGCCGATGCACACCCCTAAGTACGAGTTATTTTTACTTCTATAAAACTATGGGTATTAGAGCAATCACTCGCTCACTTATATTCAGTTTTAACTTAAATTAATGTTTATTATAATTAAGATGCGATAAAAAATTCATCCAACATATCTCCTATATTTACAACTTCTTACACTATTCTTAAACTTTACACCTCCTAACAACATTCACAACAAACTCTCAAAATTTGCTCCTAAACTTACTCCTAAAGATTTTCTTATGAGTTAACTAGTAAAGAGACTCCTTTAGAGTTAAGTAGTATAATTTTGTACCCCAACTTAATTTACAATAAAAGAGGTCATATTTGACTTGATGAGACGAAAATACCCTTGGACTTACTTTTAAAATTCTACCTACTATTATCTTTCAAAATCATTTTCAAATTTAGTTTCTCTCTCTCTGTGCAGATTTTTCTTCCAACCCCCACCACCACCACCACCCTTTCTTCTCTTTCTCTCTCTTTCCCTCTCTACCTCTCTCCTTTTGCTTTCTCTCTTTAGAAAACCAGATCTATGCCGCCGCCTCGTTTTTCTTCTTCTCTATCGATACCCTGCTTCACTGCTTCTCCGTCGTCGCGCTCTTTTCCTTCTCCTCCGCCTCAATCACCCACCGTGATTTCTCATCCGAAAATTTTTGCAGTTGTACGATTTACAAATGCTACGACTTTGATTAAAGTCGCACACTCGTAGCAACGTTTGTTGTTCATATGAATGAGGTAAGATATTCGGAATATCGTACTTTTGTTGCTACGATTTGGTTAAACTCATACTTGATTGGTAGATATTTTGGTGAATATCGTTGCATATTTGGTACGATTTGACAAATTTGTGCATGTATTTTTGCTTAAAATTGATACGATATTATGATATATTTGTGTTTTTGGGATTTCATGTGTTTACGATGTTACTATATTAGAAATATCGTACTTTTGTGGCAACGATTTTATTAGACTCGTACTAAAGGCTAACCAATTCAAAGATGAATATTGTTACATATTTGATACAATTTGATAAATTCGTGCATGTGTTCTTGCTTAAAATTGATACGATATTACGATTTATTTGTGTTTTTAGATTTCATGTGCGTATGATGTTACGATATTTGGAATATCGTACTTCTTTGGTTACAATTTTGTTGAACTCGTACTCGAGGCTGACCTATTCATGCATGTTTTGTAGCTATTTTGGGAAACTCGTACGATTTTGTTAAGAATGCATCTATGTAATTTGTTACAAGATTTGTAAAATCATACGTGAGGGTGAATGCTTGTGGGTATGTTGTTACGATATTCACAATGTCGTACTTGCTATATGACGATTTTTTAATCTCGTACATGAATACACATTTGACACCTTTGTATCTCAATGTTTTCAAGATTGTGTGGACATCTGTTCGACCGGCATTGACTACATAATTGAAATATGTTTGAGATTTAAGGATGGAAAGTGTGCAAAGTAGTACTTCTGTAGATACAATATTGTTAATCTCGTACGTGAGGGTGAACAATTGATACCACGAAATACGAATTATCTATGAATGCATGTGTAGTTAGGCTGATTGGATATGTGTATGTTGTTACGATACTCACAATATTGTACTTGATCTGTTACAATGTTGTTAATCTCGTATGTAAGGGTGACCAATTTATAGCACGAAATTCGAATTGTTTGTGGTTTTGTGAAAGCATATGTGTAATTTGTTACGAGATTTGTCAAATCGTACGGGAGGGTGATTGCAAGTGTGTATGTTGTTACGATATTTCGAATAACGTACTTGGTATGTTACGATGTTGTCCTACTTGGTCCGTTATGATGTTGTTAATCTCGTATGTGAGCGTGAGAAATTGGTGCCACGACAATACATATTGTTTGTATTTTTGTGATTGCATGTGTGTATGTGACGAAACGCTGTCATCACACTCTTCGCACAAATAAATTTATAAAACATCTCTTACCCAAAAAAGTAGTAGTTAGTGGCAAGTGGGGTCGATCTCAAGGGACTTGGCGTAGATCTGCTCTTCAAATCTAACTCAACAAAAGGGATTTTGACTGCAAAGTATCCTGTAACTCAACAAGTAAAAATATCAAATAACAAAAGAGTTTGGATTGGGCTTCGAATCCATGATCCTAATTACTCATCACTCGTTCATTGGTGCAAAGATATTCAATTAACTGATCTTATCACTTGGTTTAAGACAAAGATTAGTTTATACGCTAAAGGTCACGAAGTCACGATATAAACACACTTAGCCTATGTCTATCCAATTTTACAGATCTTGACCAGAAGGCAAGATCTCGTCTCTTGATCGGCAAAGTCACGAAGACACTTTAGTAACGATGCTACCCATCAGGCATTAAGAATAAACAGACCCAAGACAGCCAAGGGGTAGGTCACTTCCGACTGCTCTCCAACACTCTTTACCTTCTTGGGCACGAAAGACACTCTCGAGTTAAATCCCAATTCTTTTAATGACTTAATATCAATATTTAGATGGTGATCAATCATATGTCAATATCAATTAAGTATAGAATTATTCCTAAGTGTTTCGGGAACAAAATCAATTAAGGAACTAACACAATTCGACCTCACGAGTTTAGAACGAGTAATTTACAATCACTTCATCTACATCTAATCCAAACGATAAATTTAGCTAGACATAATAGTAAACGAAAACACAAAATATATAAAGGAAAACATACTTATCATAAACTGAAAACGGGTTGCTGCCCAAAAGCGTAGTCAGCAACCAAGGTCTTGGCTTTACGCCAACAACTAAACTACTGCAGAAAATATAAACTGAACGTAAAGTAAATTGCCCGTAGGACTTGTTTCTTCCTCACTTTCTCTCAAACTAAGAATGCAGAACTAACTATGAACGTGAAAATAAAAACGACACATTACATAAAGGAGTCGGCCATATATATAGGCGATGGAAATTAGGGATTAGGAAAATTTTCTTGTAGATGAAGGACTCTTCCATGCATATCCGCCTTCCTCTCTCATGCATGCAGCCACGATTCTCTTTCCTTTCTTGGTAGATATCTTCTTTGATTAAGTCTGGTTAAGATAAGGAAAGAAAGATCCGATCCTTATCCTCTTCCTTGAAGGAAAAGAAATCTGCTGCTGGCTCGACTCGCTTCTTGCCCTCGATGTCTGCATCCTCGATTGCTCCCTGTGTTAACCAAGATCCTGGCTCCTTCGGGTACTCTGTCTGTTGGCTTCAAGGATATGGGGAGGTACTTCTTGACTTGTAGAGCATGTAAAACGTTGTTGCCCAGCTACAAGCCTCCAGCCCTATGCCCACTTGCATCGTATCGACATTTTAACATCTCAACAACAGATTTCCACCGAATTTGCCCAACATCCCACCTGTTCTTCTTGGCACATCATCTCTCAACTTTGTGTCCTCTCAGACACACTTTGACTCGATAAAGATTAAAAACACAAGAAAACCACAAGAAAAGATGGACAAAAAATGGGTTTATCACACCTACACACTTGAATTACACTTGCCCTCAAGTGTACGGTTGCAACTCTACCCAAGACTCAAACACAGAAAAGACAAAATAAAAACACAGACTCAAAAGATCAGCACAACAACATGTTAGTACAACAGAACAGGTAAGCAGATATTGCCATCAAACAAGTCAAGATAGAGTTATTGGGTAACATGGGTATCCTCACCAGCACTCAACTCTCAAGTGTATATGGTTAAATGTATACGCTCTTGACCAACCTCAACAATGTTTTTTCCATAGGTTTGCCTGTCTTCTACATCTCTACTTCTTTTGAACAAAATCAAAATCACTTATCCTTAGGTCTTTATTGGGTTGTAACGTGGCTTAAGGCAAAAGGTAGGGAATGTATAGGAACTGGCTAAGTGAACTCGGTTCTTGAGCAACAGATTGCCCTTAATTCCTCACTCCTCATAATCACTCCACCCTAGAACACTTATTATTTTTTTTCTAAACTTTTTTTTTCTTTTTTTTTTTAATATTTTTATATTTTTTATATTTTTTATATTTTTTTAAAATAAAGGATATTGCCCAGCATGTGCTACCCAACATTTCTGAACCCTGAACCCTGAACAACAACAACAACAACAACAACAACAACAACAACAACAACAACAACAATAATAATAATAATAATAATAACAATAATAATAATAATAGTAATAATAATAATAATAATAATAATAATAATAGTAATAATAATAATAATAATAATAATAATAATAATAATAATAATAATAATAATAATAATAATAATAATAATTGATGGTCCCGATACGAATTCTGGTGTATGGGGGGGGGGGGGAGAATACACCAGATGCAACTTTTTAAAACAACCCCCTAAAAATTAACTCAACTGAGTAAAGCAGCTCAGTTGGAATCACAACCGAGTAGGAAGCACTCGGTTGGAAGTGATGTGCTGTGCGGAATGTGGTGGACATAAACTCGTAAAAATTAACTCACGCTTTTATGCACAGTTGGTCAAGAACCAAGACAGTTAAAAATGCTAAGATGCAGTTTGAATGCTGGTTAGAAGGTCAGTTGAATATGCAAGAAACAACTGAAAAATAAACACAAGCACACAGAGATTTACGTGGTTCGGAGAAACCTCCTACGTCCACGGGGAGTTGTGAGTCCACACAACTCAGTCCAAGTTCTTCTGGACAAACCACACAGCTTACGCGGGCTGTGCAACCGTTAAGGATAAGTTTGCGGGTACTTATCAACCTTACAGTTTAGTTTTCGGGTACTAAACAACCTATCTACTCAATTCCGGGAAGAGTAGGGTCCTAACACTCCTTTTGAGAGGAAGTATGAAAAAGATGGGTTCCAACTAAAAGCTCAAACACAAAGTGAGCTATGATCTAACACTCTACGAACTCTCACTAAGTGATGTTCTCAAGGTTCGATCTAAAGACATAGAAACTAACTCTAGAACTCTCAACAAGTGATGTTCTAAGAGATTGAATGCAGTTCAGCTTGTGAAGGATTTAGTTCTTTCTTTCGCTCTTTTGTTTCTTCTTGCGTGTGTGTCTTATATGTGTCTTTGAATGAAGGCCTCTATTTATAGGCGGAGAGAATCAACTAGCCGTTGGAGGAGCTGTTGATCTCTGTTCTTTGAAAGCGATGGCTTGTCTCTCATCTCTGCAGACTTTCCGGATTTGGCAACTGAGTTCTTCTGCTTTCCATCTGAGACAGCTTTGTGTTGGACCAAATGAGGTAATAACAGAGAGTCAAACCTTCACGTGACTTCCTTGTTTGAAATTCAAATCTCAACATTAGACATTCAGCAGGGTTGGTTGGTTGAGAGTTTCGTTCTTCATCTGATTTGCTCTTCAGCTGATGTTCTATCTAAAAGCTAACAGTTGAACTCTCAGCTGAGTCGAGCTACATGCTGTTAATCTTTCTTGGTTGAGTTCTACAACTGATGTTCTGAAATTGAATACTCAGTTGTCTTCCTTGTATCTGATCAGTTGGGTTCGAACGCTTAGATGATATCCTTTCATCTGATGTTCTCTTCCCCCATACTACTTCTCATCTGATGAACGCTCAGTTGTTTGCCTTACAACTGATGTTCTATCTCTTGAAACTTCTTCCTTTGAATACTTAGTCAATTTTTGCATCTTCTTTCTTTGTATGCTGAACTATCAAACTGACACTTGAACGTAACTTCCCCCCTTTTAATATAATGAACGCTCAGTTGTGTTCCTCACAACTGATGTTCTATCTCTGAGTGAAGCCTTGTTGCCGTCTACAGCTTGAGACCTGTAAAATCTTAACAATGCTCAAACAGCGAGCCTAACTACTAACATTAGGATCTGGCAGCATCTACTCGGTTGGGGTCAGTTGGTTTTGGAATCAATCAAAACTTTTACTTAAATTTCCCAACAATTTCCCCCTTTTTGATGATGCCAAAACCCTTACTCTCTTACAGATCAAGACTCTAAAAACTTTAAAACCCTTATACAATTCTTACATATCCAAAATCTCAGCTGAAATTCTAGACAGTCTATAAGATTGAAACATCAAAGGGTTAGCACAGTTATAACATGGTATTGAAATAACTTTGCGATTCAGAGCTTGGACAATGAGGGATTGTACGTCAAGTTGAATCGTATAACTGAGTAGTTTTCATTACAACTGAAGATTACAGAGATAAGCACAAAAGCCAAAAGTTACAACAGTTGTTCAAAAACTAACTGAGCTAAAATTGTAGCCCATACTTACTAAAAATCCTAACAAAAATTTCCCTCTTAGCAGGTGACTCCTTGGAAATGTCCACCCCATGCTCCTTGCAAACCTGCCTTGCTTCGGCTGCAATCTTCGTGCGGTTCGGGTTGCGAGAGTCTGGGAGGAAGGGAGGCCGATAAGTAACCTTATGGGGAACCGGGACAGTGTTCAGATCTAGTTTGGCTTCAATCATAGCCCGTCTGAACTGACTGAACATGCCCGGGTCTCCTGAGTGCAACTCGATCAGCGCTTCCTTAAACGCTTTCCTCGGGTCATCAGTTGCGTAAACCTTCCTATAGTAGAAGTCGTTCACGAACTCCTGCTTGAACAGCTCCCATTCTTCATTCCACTCAGTCGGCATCCACTTGTCAACATGCCTAAACCGACTCTCAACCTTGGACTTTGCTGGCAACCTTTGTTGCTTCAACCGAGCTTCCGGCTTTGTCTGATGCTTGTTGATGTGGCGTCGGCTGCGGGAGGCAACGTTGCGGTCCAAGTTCTGGGTCACATTCTTCAGCTCTTCTTCGAATTAGTTCACCCTCCTCGCCTGGCTGGCGGCGAACTTCTTTATCCAGCTCGGGTTCATGTAGTCTTTCTCCTCAACCTCCATAGCCTTAGCAGCTGCAATGCACTCTTCGGTTGTGATACCGTCAAGTTCAGAATTCAGTTCGGCTGCGATCTCGGCTATGGAGTTGTAAGAAACTCCGAACTTCTCTGCCTGCTCCAAGTCTTTAGACATTTGAGCTCCACCGACTTCGGTTGACTTGGGAGCAGCAGACTTCGGTTGCCTGAGCTGGCGTCTCTCCTTCGGCTTGGGTCTCTTCTTCTTCCTGCACCACAACATCCGCCTCCTTCTCTTGCCCCTTTTTGGCATCAGCAACAAGGCTTGCTACTGAACCATCCAGAGAGGTGAGTTGTTGCTCGGCTAGTTGAAGGCGGTTGAAGAGTTCATCGACCGCGCATTCGAGCTCCACCTTCTTCGCTAGATCCGAGTCCTGGCACTCTTGTTCAGCTTTCTTCAAGACAGAGAGATTCTCGATGACCTCAGTTTGAAAAGCCACGAACTCAGCCCATCACGACTCGAAGCGAGACTCCCATTCAGCATCTTGGGTTTGCTGGGACTTGGCGAGATTTGAGTCGGCCAAGGATTTGAAGACGTTGAGCTCAGACTTCAATCCCAACAGAGTGGACTTCAGCTCCGACATTTCTTGACTGGTGGAGGAGGAGAATTCTTCCAGCTTGGTCTTCATCGCAACATTCTCCTCCACCAGTTGCTGGTTCTTCACTTCTTGTGCTGCCAACACCTTCAACTGATCTTCTTTATGTTGTTGGAGGTTCGCAAGCAACTCGGTTCTCAACTGGTTGACCCTCTCAGCTACCAGCTCACATATTTCTTCAGATGTGGGAGCATGCTGATCAGCTGGAGGGGCATCTTCAATCAAAGCTGGTGGGACAACTGTGACCATGGCTTGTCGGTTTGCCAAGTACAGTTGCAGCTTTTCTTCTTTCTCCTTTGCTGTGGCGGCGGTTGCATCTAGATCCTCAAGGAAGTCAGCTGACTTGATCAGCATGCTGTCGAGAAAGTCAATGCACTCCTGTCCAGCTGCCTCCCTGGTGTCTGTCCCTTCAGCTCTGCTCTGGTCCAGCCGACGAGTGAGCAGTGCAATCCTGTTGTTGTAAGCCACCTCCAGGTTGGAGTAATTGAAGTAGGCTCGGATGCGGGACTCGTCCGACTTCAGCCTGTCCCAGCTCTGCAACCTGATCGTATTCTCCTTCACGTACCAATGACTGAAGATCAGGTGGAACTGGTACAATAGCTCGGTTCCTAGAGTGGCGAAGACTGGCATGTCGCGAGCTTCAGGGAACATGCCCAACTGCCTAAAGATTATCTGCTTTATTTATTGGGGAGGGGGAAAGATTATATGGCAAAGGTTCAAAAGGTTCATCAATGTTGGCCAAAGAATCGGTCGCAACATCGGCATCGAGCTGGGAGCTCGGAATATTGGATTCGGTTGGGAGGGGGGTTTCAATTATTTTCTCAACATTGGCCGAAGGAGCGGTCACAATATTGGCATCGAGCAGGGTGCTCGGAATATTTGGTTGTGAAAGGGTTGAAAGAGCAAGAGGCTCTGGGGGCGGTACGACATTAGCTCCTGCCGTGGGGGAGGTTGGCACGTCTTCAATTTCCTCAGATGAGAAAGAAGCGTCTGACGTCAGATCCGTCTCCATTCCCTCTGCCTCATCAGCTCCGGTTGTGCGTGGGACGATCTCGAAAGAGGCAGCCTCAGCTGAGCGGCTCGACTCGGATTGCTACTGAGCTGGTATCCTCTCCTCAGCTGGCGCAGACTCAATCGGTGCCTCCTCCTCAGCTGGTACCTCAACTGGCTCCTCAGCTGACTCATCAGCTGGCACCTCAGTTGGCTCATCAGCTGGCACATCAGCTGGCTTCTTAACCGACTTCTTGAACTGTACCCTCAGCTTTTTCTGGGCAAGCTCCTCAGCTGTTTCCTTCTCCGACTCAGCTCGTCGGCGTGCAGCTTTGGACTTGGCGGGGCGACCGACAGCTGGTTCCCCTTCAGTTGTGGACTCAGCAGTCTTCCCAACCTCCTTCTTCTCCTTCGGAGTGTACACACTCCTGAGCACCTCCTGTGCCTTCTTAGCTGTTGGGAACAGCAGCAACTTCTTGACCGGCATCTCCTCACAGTCATTCCAGACCATGTTGCGATCCTTGGTCGCGAGCAAGATCAGGGCTGAGATCTTGCAGCCGAAGTTGAGCATTCCTTTCACACTCAGCAGCTTCTCTCCAGACTCGGTTGTTGTCTCGGAGATCTTCGACTTCTCCACCATCAACTGGTTCAGGAAGTATTGAAACCAGTTGATCTGGTGTTGGTGCTCCAAAGCCACCAACTGCTTCAACTTGGGTCGCCTGATGTCGCCGAATGCACCACTGTAACCGAACACCACCTTAGAAATAACATCGAACAGCAGGCGATGTTCTGGCTTCAGCTTCGTCCTCTGCATATTGCTCCTTAACCTTTCCGGGGTGATTAGAGCACTCTCCAAAAATTCATCGACGTTCTCGTCGGTTATGCTTTCCAGAAGCTCTGTGGCCGTGTGGTTGATGGGGATGATGTATCGGAGGGCATCGGAAACGTTGATGGGGAAGGTGACACGGCAAATGGTCCTAGCCGGAACGTCTCGTTGCCGACAGGAGACTTCCGTAGACACTCCTTCTGTGCTGTCGAGGGGGGTATTCAGGTTGACGTAAAACTCCCCGACTTGTCGCCTGAGCAGGTGGGAGGGGCAAAGCTTAGCCCATTCCAGCAGGCCGTTCTCTCTGAGAGTATTGGCAAGGGGAGCCAACACCGGCGACTCCAATTCCTCGTCGGAGAGAATTTGTTCGAAGTGGATCTTCGACACCAGCAGGTCGAACGATTCTTCGTATGAGGTGGGGACTAGAGATGGTCCAGAAGACGCCATTTTCTTACTTTTTGGAGCCATTTATGATCACTGCAAAAGGAATATATATAGGAAAGGAAGGGAAAAACTTTTGCAGAAAATAGTTAGACAATCTCTGAGAAGACGATGAACAGTTATAGAAGATAGACACGAATGAGGAAGGTAAGAGATCACTTCCTGATTTTTCGCTATTTATAGGTTTTTGACTCGGTAGAGATCAACGGTTGGGGTTAAATGGCGTGAATCAATCAACGGCTGAGATTACGCGACTGTTGACTATCTTTGACTTGACGTCATGCACCGAGTTCCAACCCGCGCGTGAGAAGGTGTACAGTTTTCATGTCAGCCCAGTCGCACTATAAAGTAGGCTATGGATGTTCAGCCGTACTTTACATTTAATGCGACATGATGACTATTTTTAATGTAACTGATATGTTCAGGAATGTTTGAATTTATTTCAAACATTCTCATTTAAGATCATAACACCTTCAGCCATAAATGTTACCTGCCAGCTAATGTCGGAATCAGCTGTGTTCCCATGTTGCGGTATACCATCAGCTGACTCGAGTTCGTCTGTTCAGCTGACGTCTGATGTCTTCGGTTGGTGATCCGCATCCGAGATTCCCCCTTTATCTGAGCTTCCCTCTCAGATGGATATCTGTCTCTTCACCTCAGCTGGTTCCTCATCAGATGGATCCAACAATCCAAGTAGATCACATAGCATCTTGAACCGCGCTTCGGCTAGAGGTTTGGTAAAGATATCTGCTCTCTGAATCTCAGTTGGAATCTTCTCTATGGAAATGTCCTTCTTCTCAATATGGTCTCAGATGAAATGATGTCGGATGTCGACGTGCTTCGTCCGAGAGTGATGAACAGGATTCAAAGAGATAGCAATGGCACTTGAGCTATCACAGTGAATGGGAACCTGTCCAGTTGCGACTTCATAATCTCTCAGCTGTTGCTTGAGCCACAACACTTGCATGCAGCAGCTACCGGCAGCCATATACTCTGTTTGTAGAAGTGGCAACACATGCTTGTTTCTTGGAGAACCATGAAACTAGCTTGCTTCCCATGAACTGACAGTGTCCCGAAGTGGACTTCCTATCCAACCGATCTCCGGCTAAATCTGCATCTGAGTATCCAGTCAGTTGGATATTGTCGTCGGTTAGATACCACAACTCAACATTAACTGTGCCCTTCAGCTACTTGATGATGTTCTTTGCTGCCAACATGTGTGCTTCCCTGGGTTGAACTTGGAACCGAGCACACACTCCAACTGCGTATGATATGTCTGGCCGGCTGGCAGTTAGATATAGCAAAGAACCAATGATCCCTCTATACTTACTGGCATCCACAAGCTTTCCTTCAGTTCCAGGTTCAATCTTCCAGTTAGTATTCATTGGGATTCTTGTGATCTTACTTGTCTGCAATACGAATTTGGTGATGAGCTCCTTTGTATACTTGGACTGATTGATGAAGATCCCTTCTGGCGACTGCTTCACTTGTAATCCAAGGAAATAATTCATCTCACCCATCATTGACATCTCGAACTTCTACTTCATGAGATCTGAGAACTTCTTGCACAGCTCCTCTGACTTGGAGCCGAATATGATGTCATCAACATAGATTTGCACAACAAGTATATCTTCTCCAACTTTGATGGTGAACAGTGTTTTGTCAACTGAGCCTCGTTTGAACCCCGAGTTCAGAAGAAAACCACAAAGAGTGTCATACCAAGCCCTGGGTGCTTGCTTCAATCCATAGATTGCTTTCTTCAACTTGTACACTCTTCCATCTCTAGTCTCAAAGCCTGGAGGCTGTTCCATATAAACATCTTCCTTAATATCTCCGTTGAGGAATGCACACTTCACATCCATCTGATAGACCTTGAACTTGTGAAATGCAGCATAGGCTAGAAAGATTCGGATGGCTTCCAGTCTTGCAACCGGCGCTAAAGAGTCTTCAAAGTCAATTCCTTCTTGTTGGCAATATCCCTGAGCTACCAACCTTGCCTTATTCCTCACGATGAATCCAATGGCGTCTCTCTTGTTCTTGAAAATCCATTTTAATCCAATAACTTTGACACCATTTGGTCTTTCTACCAACTCCCATACACAGTTGCGTAGAAATTCATTCAGTTCCTCTTGCATGGCTGTTGTCCAGTGAACACAGTTGAGAGCTTCCACAACATTCTTCGGTTCTGGCACATCAGCTACAAAGCAAGAAATCATGGCAACATCTCCAGCTTGCTCGAACTCCTCAAGAACTGCCAACTCCTCAGCATATTGGGCATAAGTGTTGGAATCTTCCTCGGTTGAATCTTGAGTCGCAACTCTGCTTCTTGTACGTACACCTTTGGTTGGATCTCCGATGATGTTGTCAGTGGAATGAACTTCATACCATTTTCGGTTGCGTCTTCCTTCTTCTTCCAACTGTGGCTGTTCCGTGATCTGAGTTGGAGTCTTCAGAGCTGGTGATTGATCAGCTGTTGAGTCTGGATCCTCAACATTGACATTATTTTGAACCGGACTCGGTTGGGCTTCGGATGCCGATGCAGTTGGAGAGGCATCAGCTGAAGTTCCCCCTTGAGATGAGCTGGGGTCTTCACATTCATCTTCAGAGGAATATGGATCATCATCCTCAGATGCCCATACCAATGGTTCAGCTAGATTCTTTTCCCTTAATGCTTGCGATCTGGTGAGAGCAGGTGGAACTTGTGGATCAGCTTGTTGTCCTTTAGCCTGTTCCCTGCACTCAAAAGTAGATTCATCAAAACTAACATGAGGTGTTATCTCCACAACACGAGAGCTGTTCTTGAAAACTCTATAAGCCTTGATTCGAGCGGCATATCCAAGAAATATGCCCTTCGAAGCTTTGGCATCAAAAGTTTTCAACTGAGTCTTCCCATTGTTATGAATATAACACTTAGAACCAAAAACGCGAAAATATGAAATATCTGGCTTCCTGCGTCTCCATAGCTCGTATGGTGTCTTTCCCAACCGCTTGGTCAGAAGAGACCGGTTCTGAGTGAAGCATGCTGTGTTGATGGCCTCAGCCCAAAATCTCTTTGGCAGAGCTGAGCTTGTCAACATGGATGTAGCTGCATCTTTCAGTGTTCGATTTCTTCGCTCAGCTACTCCATTCTGTTGCGGAGTACGTGCAGCTGATGTTTGATGTGTAATTCTGTGCTTCTCGCAGTACTCGATGATGGTTTCATTTAGAAACTCGGTTCTACGATCTGATCGGATGGAAATGATTTTCATCTCTTGTTGGTTTGATATCCGATCCATCAACTTGGGTAGCTCATCTCGGGTTTCACTCTTGTGTCGCATGAAAATGGTCCACATGTATCTGGAATAATCATCAGTTACAACAAGTGTATACTCGTTACCATTCATGCTTTTTGGAGTGACTGGCCCAAAGAGATCCATGTGGATCAGCTGTAACACTCGGTCGGTTGAGGGAGTTGTCTTCAACTGGAAGGAGGATCTAGCGAGCTTTCCCAACTGACATGCACTGCAGATATGTATTGTTGAAAACACTCGGTTTGGTATGGCTCTTGCATGTTCTTGTCTGGCAAGTCGGTTCATTGTCTTGAAGTTCAGATGGTTGAGCCTTTTGTGCCACTACCAGCTCACATCTGAACTGCTCTTTGATAACAGGCAGGTGTCAGGAAGACTACTGTTCCAGTCAGCATAGTAGACATTTCCGGTTGGCGATCGATTTCCCAACAATATGGCCTGCTTTGATCCGACATTTTTAACCCTGCAACCCTGCGCATCAAACTTGACAGAGAAACCATTATCACAGAATTGGCTGATGGAGAGCAAGTTATGCTTCAATCCATCAACATAAGAAACATTAGAAATCGAAACATGATTGGTTTCAAGGGTACCGTAACCTCTGGTGTAACCTTTTGAGTTGTCACCAAAAGTAACTGATGGACCTTTTTTCTCCACGAAACTTCCAAGCAAATCCTTCAAATTTGTCATGTGTTTCGAACATCCACTATCCATCACCCACATTGTTGCAGACGCTTTATTCTTCCTCAGCTGTTTCTCCTGTTCCTGCACAGAGAAACTCACTTAGGTCCCCAATTTTAGTTGGGTCCTGGAGGGTTAGAACCAGTTCCCGCTGGAACTGTTAGTCGCTTTTCCCTGTATACACGGATGGATTTATCATTCCAGATCACTTTTCCTTCATCATCAACTATAACAACACCTCGGTTATCCTTAGGCTTGTTGTTAGCAGTGATGTTCTGTTTCTTGGGAGGAGTTGGATTTCTCCCATTCTGAGCTTTCGTTCCCCCTGTTTTGATGGCGATTCTTATCCTGTTGAATTTGTCGATTAGGTCGGACGCCATGTTGGAATCTTTGTGGCTGATAATGATTCCAACTCCCTGAATGTGGTCTATAGTTGTTCATGCCCTGTTGGTGATTCATGTTGTGGCGTGAGTATCTCCAGCTATTTGACCTGTTTCTTATCGGTTGTCTTCCTTGTATCTGATCAGTTGGGTTCGAACGCTTAGATGATATCCTTTCATCTGATGTTCTCTTCCCCCATACTGCTTCTCATCTGATGAACGCTCAGTTGTTTTTCTTACAACTGATGTTCTATCTCTTGAAACTTCTTCCTTTGAATACTTAGTCGATTTTTGCATCTTCTTTCTTTGTATGCTCAACTATCGAACTGACACTTGAACGTAACTTCCCCCTTTTTTAATATAATGAACGCTCAGTTGTGTTCCTCACAACTGATGTTCTATCTCTGGGTGAAGCCTTGTTGCCGTCTACAACTTGAGACCTGTAAAGATAAAATCTTAATAATGCTCAAACAGTGAGCCTAACTACTAACATTAGGATCTGGCAACATCTACTCGGTTGGGGTCAGTTGGTTTTGGAATCAATCAAAACTTTTACTTAAATTTCCCAATAATAATAATAATAATAATAATAATAATAATAGTAATAATAATAATAATAATAATAATAATAATAATAATAATAATAATAGAATACATGAAGAACAATAAACTATAAACAAAATTTGGACATAAACACAAATATAAGGATTTCATGAGCTATTTCTTCTAAATTTAGAAGAAACAAAAATTATAACAACATGCTTGATTTAAGAAAATCTAACATATTACTATGTAACAGTAAACTAAGTTGAAATATTTCAATATTTTTCAATATATTATGATTATTATAGGAGATATCAATATTAATCAAAATTAGGGTAAATAACTTTTAGAGGTGTTGTAATAATTTTACTATGCATGTCAAATAAATTTAATAAAAATCCTAATTTTTTTTAAATTTGGAAGTACTCTTGTTTCCACTGTATTTATTAAATAATTTTGATGAGTACGAGTTATTTTTACTTGCTATAAAACTATGGGTATTAGAGCAATCACTCGCTCACTTATATTCAGTTTTAACTTAAATTTATGTTTATTATAATAAGAATGCGATAAAAAATTCATCCAACATATCTCTTATATTTACAACTTCTTACACTTTTCTTAAACTTTACACCTCCTCACAACATTCACAACAAACTCTCAAAATTTGCTCCTAAACTTACTCCTGAAGATTTTCTTATGAGTTAACTAGTAAAGAGGCTCCTTTAGAGTTAAGTAGTATAATTTTGTACCCCAACTTAATTTACAATAAAAGAGGCCATATTTGACTTGATGAGATGAAAATACCATTGGACTTACTTTTAAAATTCTACCTACTACCATCTTTCAAAATTATTTTCAAATTTAGTTTCTCTCTCTCTCTGCAGATTTTTCTTCCAACCCCCCCCACCACCACTATTTCTCTCTCGCTGCCGCCGCTCCGCCGCTGCTCCAACCACTACCACCACCACCCTTTCTTCTCTTTCTCTCTCTTTCTGTAAGACCCCAGACTTTTTCTACAGTCTTTAAAAATGAAAGTTAATAATAATTATGGGTTTGCACGCCTAAGATCATGAAATTAAATTCTAAGATTTACGGTGAAATCCGTTTCCGAAAATAATTTCCAGAAATCGGACGAACGACTACTGTATTAGGGTTTTTCGCATCTGTTAAGTTTTTCGCCCGGAAACTCGGAATCGAATTCCGTCAGAATTTACATTCACTTTTTCTTCGAGACGAGTTCACCGGAGAAAGTTAATTTTTCTGATTTTCCGGATGAATTTTGAACTGTGATGTCCCGCTTTTTTCTCGGATTTTGAAAAACGAATTAGGTTTTCCGAGTATGTAAATTATTTCCAATCTAACGGACGAATTAGATTTCGTCGAATCCGTAACTATCTAGGAAAATATTTTTCGACTTTTAAAACGGCGTTTAAGAGCCGGAAACGAGTTATTTCGATAATTTTTCCCTAGCCAAACGCTCCCTAACGACTCACCTTTACTTTTGGGATATTTCTTCTTACTTATGACTCACCATAGATGAGTCATCACCTTCTCCTTCTTCCCTCCTTGTCCGCCACCCCTCTCCCCATTTGCTCTCATTCTTCTTTTCCATTTCTCCTCCATTGAAGCAATCTCAAGCTCCTTCCAAGATCATAAATCCTCCATCTACCGATTAAATTCAAATCCGAGTTTATATTACGAAAGGTAAGAGCTTCGTCTCTAGTTTGATCCGAACAAATCTCCTCTTTCCCATCTTTTATTTTTTTCGAAACTTTGGGGTTTGAATAACATGTGATTTCTTTGATCGATACATGTTCTAGGATGCTTAGAATCGAGTTCTACGGATCAAATCATGAAGAAAAATCAAGAACCCTAACCTATTATCATTACCGAAAATTTCAGATTTTGGGGCTTTTGATTCATGCTCGATTTCTTTGTCGATTGAATGTTAGATTAGTGTTTCTTATGTTGTTAATTGATCGTATGAATTGTTTTAGATTTTTCTAAAAATAAAATCCAAAACCTAAGAGACGAACAAGGCTCGATTTAGGTTAGTAAATGTTATGATATGCTCGATTGGTTGATGGAAATGAGTTATACGATGCATGAGGATGAATATATATTAAATTGAGATTTTTCTAAAATTAAAACGAAAAGTGTAAGAGACGAAGATGTGGTGATAACTCGAGGCTCGATAATATTTTGATAATATGATTTGCATGTTAGTAATGCTTGATAGATGATAATCGTTGTCGTAAAATTTGAATGAAAACGGAGAATGTAGAATTTTACGTAAGAGACGAACGGCGGTCGATAAGTCGGGAATAAATGATGATATGAAGATGTGAATTGCATATTTATGATTCTTGATAGTTGATGAATAATTTTGTAAAGTTTGAACGAATTCTAAGGATGTAGGATTTTTCGTAAGAGACGATCAAACGAGAATAAGTATTGATAGAAAAGACGATTAAGATTTCTAATTAGATATTGTTGATTATTACTGATTAAGGAACGAGTTTGTAGTTGACGACTTGTTCGTCCGAGTATTGAAAAGATGAGTTGTAGTTATAATCGAGAAGTAGGAACAAGAAGTTAGGAATTTTTGAACGAGAAGTTGAACTTGAAATGGTTTAGTAATTGTATAGTTTGAACGACGAGGTTTGGATTGTCGTGTTTATAAACGAGAAATGAAAAGGGGACTATCATGTATAATAATACGAGATGACTGCCTTGGATCAGTTTTTGTGCAAAATTAAAAGTGTTTAAGCTTTAATCGAACCTAGAAAACCGTGCGTCGATTTTATCGAGCATTAGGGTTCACTCGGCAGTTTTTGCGACATTCCACGACAACTGCGATATCTTCTAGCTCGTTAACTGGAATTGAGATCCGCGAATTGGAGAGTAAACTAGACATCCGAGGCTATCTTTTGGTACAGGGCACGACCCCTGTTTCGAAATCCCCTGTTCCATGTGAACTTACTGACCTGACTCTGTGCAGTGAATATCAAAAACCTAATTTCCTAAGTTGTTTTCTTCTCAACTTAGTTTCTTTCGATCTTTAAGGTCGTTATGAGTTAACGAATGCCTTTTTCTTACTGACCTCAGTGTCAAGTATAGAGCCTTGAGTGCTAAACGAGATGAGTTCGTATCTTGTATCCGTTTAAGTAAAGGAATTTAGTTAAGCGTGCAAATGCCTAAAAGCTTGAAAGAATAGAAGACTAAATCAAATTTGATTTCGATTTCCATTTTCTGTTGTCGTCTCAATGAATCATCGAGGTTATGTTTTATGTACGATGAAGGAGGAAGTCGACACCAAGGTTAGGACGGAAGATTAGAAGACGGAAGCACGTGTCTTGTTCTGTAATCTATAAGGTGGGCTTTCCTATATATCAAATAAAACGAGCAATGCTCGAAAACCTTTTTTTTATCGCTTTGATAATCGTGTTTTTAAAGTGATAACCATGGCATGAATTGTTTTGTGTTTTATGTGAGTTCTCTTGTACCTTATGAGTTAATCAAAGGGGTTAACTAACGATCGGCTTTGAGTTAGTCAAAAGGGACTTTCCAGAGTTAGTGCACTTGTAGCCGGTGGTGTATGTGGTATCTTGTGGAGGGGTAGCCAGCCACGGTGAATTATGACTGGTCAAGATTTGAACGTAACATCTATTAAAAATCCTTCGAAGCTACTTTATGAATGAAATGCAAATGTTTAATAGGCACGGGCTCTTTTAAATGAAAACCCCGATGCGCTATAAAATGAGATGCCTGTTTATCCATACTTATGATTATGTTTTCGGCAACGTGCCCACTGAGTACTTTTGTACTTAGCCCTGCATATGTTTTCTAAATGTGCAGGTTGAAGCGACGATGCGGCGTTGGTTGAGTTAGAGTTGAATAAGAATTAAGTAAGACCTTGTATATAGTTCACAATTCCGCTGCTAGACTCTAAACTCTTTTGATGTTGTGTAATGATCACTGTAGCCTAAGTTTTGTAATATAAATTAGATGCTTTTGAAATGCTTTGTCGAGTAATCTTCCGAGATTACTTTTTCCTTCGTCAATAAAGTCTTGTTCATAGAAGATAAGATGTATGTATGTATGTTTATTCTTTCATTCCCCCTTCTTCCCCGCTTCTTTAATCCAACCCCAGTCGCACTCCGGCTTCTGCCGTCCCTCGGGATTTGGGGCTGTGACAGAGTGGTATCAGAGCAATCGTTTCTGCTCTGCATACAAGTTTTCTTTTAAAGTAGTCAGATAGAATATTTGTTCATACTCTATACCTTAGTCTTCTTTCAAGTAAGATAAGGTCGTAACACTAAGTTTAAGAGTGTAGACAACAACTCAACCTCCCGCTACGTCAACTCAATGAAAGAAAGAAAGAAAGAAAGAAAGAAAGAAAGAAAAGAAAGAATTTCAGAAATGTGTTGTCTTTTGAGGAAATTTTTTGAATAATTATTCAATAAGTTAAGAATGATAATGGTGCCAAGAATAAAAGTGTGAAAGTATGAGAACCATACTTATTTTCTGCTATGTGAATTACGTGAAACTATTTGCGCGATGATTTCTTTTATTTGAAAAGTATGATGGCACGAGAATCTAGAATGATTCTAGAGATTTTCCCGGTTCGTTAAGAACATAGACTTGAAACCTAAGATCTTTCCAATTCTTCGAGAACTTAGACGTTTTAAGAACGTTAGTTCGAATGATTTCGAAAGGAGATCGTGAAACGGGAAGAACTTCTGCAGACGAATGTCACGTGCGTATACTGACATGAACAAAGACTCGGTAGAGTCAGCTTTTGTTTAAAAAAAAATCGATAAGAATTTCCTTCTAGAAATTAAGATAAATATTGATAAGGTGCGTTAATTCTGTACCAAGTAAACGAAAGAAACGAATGTTGCTTCCGTAAAAGTAACATGAACGGGGTCATTTTTCAGTTGGAGTTCGCCTCGCTCGAACTTCAAGAAGAGATTGGTTATAATTACCAAAAATCAAGTACGAACTTTAGTTAATTTCCAATGATCGCTCGATCCTACGACTAGAACTTTGGTTCTAAAGTCATTTTCCAGTTATATTTCCTTTTCTTGGGAATTTATTTCATTTCATACTTCGTAATTAAACGAAGAATACGACGAGTAAGAAATTCAAGTGTCGAGAAGGACAAAATTTCTTTTTAAAACAGATGTTACTTTTGAATAAGTAACATGAACAAAGTAGACGTACTTTGTTTTAATGAAGTAAAAATCGTTAAGAAATTTTTTTTTCCTTGAGGAAAAGATAATGAAAGAAAGTAATAAAGAGATAATGAAGGAAGGTAATAAAGAATAATGAAAGAAAGTGATAAGGAATGAAGAAAGAAAAGTTATAAGGAAATAAAGTAAGAAATGTAAATGAATAATGAAATAAAGGATGGGAATAAAATCTTGAAATTTTATTTCTATATATTGTTTGAGTGCAATTTCTTGAATTGCTAGATGTTATGATAAGTGGTGATATTACAATTGAATAAGGAATGTTCATTTTGTAATTTAAGTATTTCACTAAGATAAGTTATTTTTTTTCCCTACCTGTTACTGATCCGTGTTTCCTTAAAACTTTTGTAGGATGGCTAGGACTCACGTTAATGCTCAAAAGAGCCAGCCCTAGCCTGCGTGCGAGCGTACCATAGTAGATATGATACAGGATGAGTATTATGATTTCGAGGCAGACCCAGATGAGGAGGACATAGGGCAGATAGTGAGCAACTTCTCGTCAGTTTATTATGCAGCACGACACTTTATTCCGGAGAGTCAGGCGATATCCGACTTTGTACCGAGTGAGGAGTCTGACACGGAGTCAAAGCAGTTAGAGGTAGACGAGAAGCCCACAGCCTCACCAGAGTTATCACTTCCACTTGGACCTCTTGAGGAGGTGATCCCAGGACCAGGACTTGTAGAGATCGACGCAGAGACAGCTGCCCTGTTAGGGTTACCTACTCCTTTTCTACCCGAGCCTAGTGTGAGGGTTCGAGGACCTTTCGAGACGGGACTGTTCCGGACAGGGTCAGAGTACCGAGGGATTGACACGGAGCTTGCCGCCATGTTAGAGCTCCATCTCCACTGACACCACTTGAGGAGATTTGCGCGAAGTGGGAAGTAGTCAGAGGTCAATTAGAGGCAGGACCATTCAGAGTCCGCTCTAGAGAGGAGTACGAGTCAGGTTCGGGTTCCGTTCCAGAGCACCTTCTTCCCCTGAAGAAGCGTGCAGTAGAGGCTAGTGAGGACTACCTTGTTTCAGACTTAGAGGAGACAGTTTCAGAGGCACCGTCACCACCCCTACTTACGTTTTCTGACGGCTTTACTCTGAGGGAGAGCGAGACACTCCAGCTCGTCTTTGGTTCAGAGTCTGAGGGGGAGGACCCGGACGAGGATCCTGAGGAGGACTCGGACGAGGATCCTGAGGAGGACCCGAACGAGGATTCAGAGGAGGACCCAGAGGAGGGCTCTTAGGGTTTTTCAGGCCGTAGAGGGCAGTTTTGGACTCGACTACAATTACTTGAGCAGAGCGTCGTAGATGAGTAGTGTTGTTAATAGTAGTAGTAGTTTCGTTTGTCCTGTACATAGTCGGATTAGTAACTAGTTTTTGTAGTACTCTAGCGGATACGAAATTTTATGAATCGTTTCCGTTTTAGTACTTCCAGTAGATACGGAGATGTAGCTTGTTAGTGCACCCAGATCAGTGATAGGCAGTCAGCCTAGTTTAGACTAGTAGTAGTCTAACTTTTTGTATAAAGTCCTCATTGGAGGCAGAACTAATATTCTTTTTGATGTATATATATATACATGACCCGTAAAAAGGTTTTGATCACAAGGAAGTTTCTTATAAATCATGTAGTAAACCAGAATGTCAAATGAACTCGTGTAACGAGAAATTTAGTTTAACTTGAAAAGTTAAAAGATTAAAGAACTAATATCGAAGTTATGTTCGATTTTTCTTTTCCGTGAACTTGATTAAGTTGGAAAGAGAGTGAATAAGTAAAAGAATGTTTAAAAGAAAGGGCTAATGAGAGTTTTCTGTTCCTCTTAGTTAAAGAGAAATGCCGCCAAGAAATGTTAACAATAGAAGGGGACCTGGTATGCCCCGAGGACGTGGACGACGTCAACCTGAAAATGAAAGGGAACAAGAGCAAGAGCAAAAATGCAATGATACCCCTCCACCACAACCATCACCATCTCCACCACCTCCACCACCACCCCGTAGGGACATTGAGGATTTCTTCCTCAAATGAAACTTACCCGTATTTAATGGAATGGGCAACCCTAGCGATGCTGAGCTATGGGTACGATCCATTGAGAGAATTTTCAAGCTCCTCAGATGTACTGATGAGGAGCGACTATCATGCATAGCATTCCAGCTCTCTGGACCAGCGAACTACTGGTGGGAGGCAAGACAGAAAGTGATACCCTAAGAGTATCTGGCTCAACTTACGTGGGAAGAGTTTAAGGAGGCGCTGTACGACAAGTACGTGCCGAAGACGTATAGGGCTCAGAAGGAGGCTGAGTTTTACAACTTGAAGTAGGGTAAGATGACGGTGACAGAATACGACGCTAAGTTCTGTGAGCTATCCAGGTATGCGCCTACTCAGGTCGATACCGAAGAAAAGATTTCAAAGAATTTCCGTGGGGGACTGAGACACGAATTGGGGATCGCCTTAGCCAGTCATGGGGGACTAAGCTATACGGATGTCTTAGGACGAGCTTTGGAAATGGAGGCCGTTGTGCCTGATGAGAAGAAAACAATAACAACCACACCAGCTCCAACCCAAAACCAAAACCGGGGCTACTGTAACAACAACAATAACAATTTCCAAGGGAAGAGAAAGTGGGAAGGAGGAAGTAGCGGTGGCTACAATAAAAATTTCAACAACTAGGGAAATCAGAGAAGTGGCAATCAGCAGGGCTACCCGCAGTCGAATTAGAACAACAACAAGAAACCGTGGCAGGGAAACAACCAGTCTGGGTTGTATTTGCAGGGAAACAACCAAGCCGGATCCTGGAAAGGGAATAATCAGCAAAGGCAACCTCAGGGACAAGAAAGGAATTTCAATCAGGGATGGAATAACCCAGGGAGGGTTACCAGTCCGGTATGCCCCAAGTGCAACAAATCACATTCCGGTGTCTGTCAAGCAGGCACTCCCAACTGTTTTAACTGCAGACAGAAGGGACACATGAAGAAAGATTGCCCTAAACCACTGCAAGCAGTACCTCTGAGGGCCATACAAGCGCAGCCACAGCAGCAAATGAATCAGCAACAGTTTCAACAGCACGTACAACAACAGCAGAATGCAAGGGCATGCGCGAATAGGCAGACTGGACAGGATAAAGGAAAGGGAAAAGGAAACCTTGCAGGTATGGGAAAACTTCACAACATCCCTATTAAGATATTGTTCGATACGGGCGCATCGCATTCTTTTATTGCTGGTTGTTGTGCGGATAACTTAGACATGAGACCCGTAAGAGCTGAACATCCTATGAGAGTAGCTACACCTTCAGGAGAGATCACTACTTCCACGCATGTTTGCTCTAACCTAGAACTAGAAATCGGAACTCTTAAGGTTAAAGCGAACAATTTAAACGTTATGATAATGTGGGACGTAGATATAATTCTAGGGATGGACTGGTTGTCAGAGAATTATGCCACAATTCTCTGCAACGAGAGAAAATCTCTTTTCGACCCCCGGGTAGAGAGCTGACCGAATTTCATGGGATTGCAATGGGTAAGAGAATACCGGTAATATCCGCCTTACAAGCCAAGAAGTTGATAAAGAAGAAGGGTTGCACAGCCTATCTTGTGTACCTAGTTGACAACCAGGAGCCGAGAAGACCATCCAAGACGTGAAAGTTGTCAACGAGTACGAAGACGTCTTTCTAGAGATTTTACCTGGTTTACCACCCGACCGTCACATAGATTTTTCGATTGACCTAGAACTAGGATCGGCTCCCAAATCTAAAGCACCATATAGGATGGCGCCGAAAGAACTAGAAGAACTCAAAATCCAATTGCAAGAATTACTAGACCTTGGTTTCATCAGACCAAGTGTCTCACCTTGGGGAGCGCCAGTGTTGTTTGTCAGAAAGAAAGATGGGTCAATGAGGATGTGTATAGATTATCGAGAGCTGAACAAGATCACCCTCAAGAACAAATATCCTTTTCCAAGGATAGAGGACCTTTTCGATCAGCTCAAGGGTGCAGGAGTGTTTTCAAAGATAGATTTAAGATCGGGGTATCATCAGCTGAAGATTAAACCCGAGGACGTACCTAAGACTGCTTTTCGAACCAGATATGGCCACTACGAATTCTTAGTTATGCCATTTGGATTGACCAACGCCCCTGCTGTATTCATGGACCTCATGAATAGAGTTTTCCACCCATACTTAGACATGTTCGTCTTAGTTTTCATCGACGATATTCTTATTTACTCTAAGAATGAGAATGAACAGGAAGAACATCTACGGATAGTGTTTGAAACACTTAGGACTGAGAAACTTTATGCCAAGTTCAATAAGTGCGAATTTTGGTTGAAGGACGTAATGTTTCTCGGACACATAGTTTCGGCCGAAGGAATCAAAGTAGATCCTGCCAAGGTAGAGACAGTGCATAATTAGAAGTCACCGACAAGTCTGAACGAGATCAGAAGTTTCTTAGGATTAGCAGGCTACTACAAAAGATTCATCGAAGGATTCTCCATGATTGCTAGACCGATGACGTAGCTACTTCGAAAGGAAAACAAGTTTAAATGGACGGACGAGTGTGAAAGGAGTTTCCAAACGCTCAAAGAAAAGTTGACCACAACACTAGTATTAGCTCTTCCCGACGCAAACAAAGAATATGTGGTGTATACCGATGCTTCGAAGAATGGGTTAGGTTGTGTTCTAATGCCAGACGGAAAGGTAATAGCCTATGCCTCACGACAACTTCGACCTCACGAAATTGAGTACCCAACCCACAATTTAGAACTCGCAGCAGTTGTGCATGCATTAAAGATTTGGAGACACCATCTTTATGGTGTAAGGGTTGAGATCTTCACAGATCACAAGAGTCTGAAGTACTTTTTCGAGCAGAAGGAACTGAATATGCGACAAAGGAGATGGCTCGAATTGGTCAAGAATTACGATTGCGGAATCAACTACCACCCAGAAAAGGCAAATGTAGTAACAGATGCGCTGAGTCGCAAGGCTCCAACCAAGTTAGGATGTCTGTTTGTCGAGGAAGAAGCGCTAGTATGAGAATTTGAAAAGATGGAAGTAGAAGTGCTCGACACACCAACAACGATCACAAATCAGATAACAGCACTAGAAGCTACATCAGACTTAAGAGAAAGAATCATAAGTGCTCAGAGGAAAGATGAGTCAATGGAGAAGCTTCGCCTAAAGATAAGAACAGATAAGCCAGACGGATATTCCGAAGCACCAGACAATGCGATATTATTTGAAGACAGGCTTTGTATTCCTGACAGTGACGAAGAATTAAAGAATGATATGATGAGTGAGGCTCACGATACGCCGTATACAACACACCCAGGGAGTACGAAGATGTATCAGGACTTAAGAAAGAATTTCTGGTGGAATGGATTGAAACGAGACGTTGCCTCGTTCGTAGAAAGATGCTTGGCATGCCAGCAAGTGAAAGCCTTACATAGACGACCGTATGGATTGTTGCAGCCATTAGATATCCCAGAATGGAAATGGGAAGGAATAACCATGGATTTTGTGACAGGATTGCCTAAGTCAAGAAGAGGAAATACTGCCATTTAGGTGATTATCGATAGGCTCACGAAGTCAGCTCACTTTTTACCGATTAAGACTACCTACGGATCAGAGAAGCTAGCCCAGTTGTACGTTCGAGAAATTGTACGTCTGCACGGAATGCCGAAGTCTATAATATCTGACAGAGATGCCAAGTTCACTTCGAGATTTTGGATCACCATGCAGAAAGATTTGGAACCGCACTTAATTTCAGTACAGCTTTTCACCCTCAGACGGACGGCCAATCCGAAAGGACGATTCAGATTCTAGTTGATATGCTAAGGACAGTAGTTTTGGATCGAAGCGCAAATTGGGAAGATATCTTACACTTAGTCGAATTCGCATATAATAACAGTTATCAGGCGACGATAGGAATGGCGCCTTACGAGGCATTGTATGGAAGAAAATGCAAGTCACCACTTTATTGGGATGAAGTGGGTGAAAGAAAGAACTTAGGACCAGACTCGATTAATGAAATGATCGAGATCGTTTGACAGATTCGAGATAGGATGAAAGAAGCCTAGAGCCGACAGAAGTGTTACGCCGATGATCGACGAACCAATCTTAGTTTCGAAGTTGATGATAAGGTTTTCCTTAAGATTTCACCATCTAAAGGAATCATTAGATTCAGCGTTAAGGGTAAGCTTAGACCAAGGTTCATAGGACCTTACGAAATTCTCGAGAAAATAGGACCCGTTGCTTATAGATTGGCCTTATCGCCAAGTCTAGGAAGTGTCCATAACGTGTTTCACGTTTCGCAATAAAGAAAGTATGTCTATGACCCTAAGCACGTTATAAGTCAACAAAACGTCGTTCTTGAATCTGACCTAAGTTATGAAGTAAAGCCGATATCGATTTTGGATAGAAAAGTTCAAGAATTAAGAACCAAGTCGATACCAGTAGTAAAAGTATTATGGAATCACCACGGGCAAGAAGAAGCCACGTGGGAGCCCGAGGAAAAGATGAAGGAGAGATATCCTTATCTTTTTGAAGAAGGTATGCAAATTTCGGGACAAAATTTTTTGTAAGGGGGGTAGGATGTAATACCCCAGACTTTTTCTACAGTCTTTAAAAATGAAAGTTAATAATAATTATGGCTTTGCACGCCATCATGAAATTAAATTCTAAGAGTTACGGTGAAATCCGTTTCCGAAAATAATTTCCAGAAATCGGACGAACGACTACTGTATTAGGGTATTTCGCGTCCGTTAAGTTTTTCGCCCGGAAACTCGGAATCGAATTCCGTCAGAATTTACATTCACTTTTTCTTCGAGACGAGTTCACCGGAGAAAGTTAATTTTGTGATTTTCCGGACGAATTTTGGACTGTGATGTCCCGACTTTTTCTCGGATTTTGAAAAATGAATTAGGTTTTCCGAGTACGTAAATTATTTCCAATCTAATGGACGAATTAGATTTCGTCGAATCCGTAACTATCTAGGAAAATATTTCTCAACTTTTAAAACGGCGTTTAAGAGCCGGAAACAAGTTATTTCGATAATTTTTCCCTCGCCAAACGCTCCCTAACGACTCACCTTTACTTTTAGGATATTTCTTCTTACTTATGACTCACCATCTGAGTCATCACCTTCTCCTTCTTCCCTCCTTGTCTGCCACCCCTCTCCCCATTTCCTCTCATTCTTCTTTTCCATTTTTCCTCCATTGAAGCAATCTCAAGCTCCTTCCAAGATCATAACTCCTCCGTCTACCGATCAAATCCAAATCCGAGTTTATATTACGAAGGTAAGAGCTTCGTCTCTAGTTTTATCCGAACAAATCTCCTCTTCCCCATCTTTTATTTTTTTTGAAACTTTGGGGTTTGAATAACAAGTGATTTCTTTGATCGATACATGTTCTAGGATACTTAGAATCGAGTTATACGGATCAAATCATGAAGAAAAATCAAGAACCCTAACCTATTATCATTACCGAAAATTTTAGATTTGGGGCTTTTGATTCATGCTCGATTTCTTTGTCGATTGAATGTTAGATTAGTGTTTCTTATGTTGTTAATTGATCGTATGAATTGTTTTAGATTTTTCTAAAAATAAATCCAAAACCTAAGAGACGAACAAGGCTCGATTTAGGTTAGTAAATGTTATGATATGCTCGATTGGTTGATGGAAATGAGTTATACGATGCATGAGGATGAATATATATTAAATTGAGATTTTTCTAAAATTAAAATGAAAAGTGTAAGAGACGAAGAAGTGGTGATAACTCGAGGCTCGATAACATTTTGATAATATGATTTGCATGTTAGTAATGCTTGATAGATGATAATCGTTGTCGTAAAATTTGAATGAAAATGGAGAATGTAGAATTTTACGTAAGAGACGAACGACGGTCGATAAGTCGGGAATAAATGATGATATGAAGATGTGAATTGCATATTTATGATTCTTGATAGTTGATGAATAATTTTGTAAAGTTTGAACGAATTCTAAGGATGTAGGATTTTTCTTAAGAGACGATCAAACGAGAATAAGTATTGATAGAAAAGACAATTAAGATTTCTAATTAGATATTGTTGATTATTACTGATTAAGGAACGAGTTTGTAGTTGACGACTTGTTCGTCCGAGTATTGAAAAGATGAGTTGTAGTTATAATCGAGAAGTAGGAACAAGAAGTTAGGAATTTTTGAACGAGAAGTTGAACTTGAAATGGTTTAGTAATTGTATAGTTTGAACGACGAGGTTTGGATTGTCGTGTTTATAAACGAGAAATGAAAAGGGGACTATCACGTATAATAATACAAGATGACTGCCTTGGATCAGTTTTTGTGCGAAATTAAAAGTGTTTAAGCTTTAATCGAACCGAGAAAACCGTGCGTCGATTTTATCGAGCATTAGGGTTCACTCGGCAGTTTTTGCGACGTTCCACGGAAACTGCGATATCTCCTAGCTCGTTAACCGGAATTGAGATCCGCGAATTGGAGAGTAAACTAGACATCCGAGGCTATCTTTTGGTACAGGGCACGACCCCTGTTTCGAAATCCCCTGTTCCATGCGAACTTACTGACCTGACTCTGTGCAGTGAATATCAAAAACCTAATTTCCTAAGTTGTTTTCTTCTCAACTTAGTTTCTTTCGATCTTTAAGGTCGTTATGAGTTAACGAATGCCTTTTTCTTACAGACCTCAGTGTCAAGTATAGAGCCTTCAGTGCTAAACGAGATGAGTTCGTATCTTGTATCCGTTTAAGTAAAGGAATTTAGTTAAGCGTGCAAATGCCTAAAAGCTTGAAAGAATAGAAGACTAAATCAAATTTGATTTTGATTTCCATTTCTGTTGTCGTCTCAACGAATCATCGAGGTTATGTTTTATGTACGATGAAGGAGGAAGTCGACACCAAGGTTAGGACGGAAGATTAGAAGACGGAAGCACGTGTCTTGTTCTGTAATCTATAAGGTGGGCTTTCCTATATATCAAATAAAACGAGCAATGCTCGAAAACCTTTTCTTTATCGATTTGATAATTGTGTTTTCAAAGTGATAACCATGGCATGAACTGTTTTGTGTTTTATGTGAGTTCTCTTGTACCTTATGAGTTAATCAAAAGGGGTTAACTAACGATCGGCTTTGAGTTAGTCAAAAGGGGCTTTCTAAAGTTAGTGCACTTGTAGCCGGTGGTGTATGTGGTATCCTATTGAGGGGTAGCCAGCCACGGTGAATTATGACTGGTCAAGATTTGAACGTAACATCTATGAAAAATGCTTCGAAGCTACTTTATGAATGAAATGCAAATGTTTAATAGGCACGGGCTCTTTTAAATGAAAACCCCGATGCGCTATAAAATGAGATGCCTGTTTATCCATACTTATGATTATGTTTTCGGCAACGTGCCCACTGAGTACTTTTGTACTTAGCCCTGCATATGTTTTCTAAATGTGCAGGTTGAAGCGATGAAACGGCGTTGGTTGAGTTAGAGTTGAATAAGAATTAAGGAAGACCTTGTATATAGTTCACAATTCCGCTGCTAGACTCTAAACTCTTTTGATGTTGTGTAATGATCACTGTAGCCTAAGTTTTATAATATAACTTAGACGCTTTTGAAATGCTTTGTCGAGTAATCTTCCGAGATTAACTCTTTCCTTCGTCAATAAAGTCTTGTTCATAGAAGATAAGATGTATGAATGTATGTTTATTCTTTCATTCCCCCTTCTTCCCCACTTCTTTAATCTAACCCCAGTCGCACCCTGGCTTCTGTCGTCCCTCAGGATTTGGGGCTGTGACACTTTCCCTCTCTACCTCTCTCCTTTTGCTCTCTCTCTCTGGAAAAACCAGATCTACGCCGCCGCCTCGTTTTTCTTCTTCTCCATCGATGCCCCACTTCACTGCTTCTCTGTCATCGCGCTCTTTTCCTTCTCCACCGCCTCGATCACCCACCGTAATTTCTCATCCGAAATTTTTTGCAGTTGTACGATTTATAGATGCTACGACTTTTGGAATATCGTACTTTTGTTGCTGCGATTTTGTTAAACTCGTACTTGATTGGTAGATATTTTGGGGAATATCGTTGCATATTTGGTACGATTTGACAAATTCGTGCATGTATTTTTGTTTAAAATTGATACGATATTATGATATGTTTGTGTTTTTGGGATTTCATGTGTTTACGATGTTACTATATTAGAAATATCGTACTTTTGTGGCAACGATTTTATTAGACTCGTACTAAAGGTTAACCAATTCAAAGATGAATATTGTTACATATTTGGTACAATTTGATAAATTTGTGCATGTGTTCTTGCTTAAAATTGATACGATATTACGATTTATTTGTGTTTTTAGATTTCATGTGCATATGATGTTACAATATTTGGAATATCGTACTTCTTTGGTTACGATTTTGTTGAACTCGTACTCGAGGCTAACCTATTCATGCATGTTTTGTAGCTATTTTGGGAAACTCGTACGATTTTGTTAAGAATACATCTGTGTAATTTGTTACAAGATTTGTAAAATCATACGTGTGGGTGAATGCTTGTGGGTATGTTGTTACGATATTTACAATGTCGTACTTGCTATGTGACGATTTTGTCAATCTCGTACATGAATACACATTTGACACCTTTGTATCTCAATGTTTTCAAGATTGTGTGGACATCTGTTTGACCGGCATTGACTACGTAATTGAGATATGTTTAAGATTTAAGGATGGAATGTGTGCAAAGTAGTACTTCTGTAGATACAATATTGTTAATCTCGTACGTGAGGGTGAACAATTAATACCACGAAATACGAATTATCTATGAATGCATGTGTAGTTAGGCTGATTGGATATGTGTATGTTGTTACGATACTCGCAATATTGTACTTGGTCTGTTACAATGTTGTTAATCTCGTATGTAAGGGTGACCAATTTATAGCACGAAATTCGAATTGTTTGTAGTTTTGTGAAAGCATATGTGTAACTTGTTACGAGATTTGTAAAATCGTACGTGAGGGTGATTGCAAGTGTGTATGTTGTTACAATATTTCCAATATCGTACTTGGTATTTTACGATTTTGTCGTACTTGGTCCGTTATGATGTTGTTAATCTCGTATGTGAGCGTGAGAAATTGGTGCCACAATAATACATATTGTTTGTATTTTTGTGATTGCATGTGTGTATGTGACGAAGCGCTGTCGTCACACTCTTCGCACAAATAAATTTATAAAACACCTCTTACCCAACAAGGTAGTAGTTAATGGCAAGTGGGGTCGATCTTAAGGGACTTGGCGTAGATCTGCACTTCAAATCGAACTCAACAAAAGGGATTTTGACTGCAAAGTATCCTGTAACTCAACAAGTAAAAATATCAAATAACAAAAGAGTTTGGATTGCGTTTCGAATCCATGATCCTAATTACTCATCACTCGTTCATTGGTGCAAAGATATTCAATTAACTGATCTTATCACTTGGTTTAAGACCAAGATTAGTTTATACCCTAAAGGTCATGAAGTCACGATATAAACACACTTAGCCTATGTCTATCCAATTTTACAGATCTTGACCAGAAGGCAAGATCTCCTCTCTTGATCAACAAAGTCACGAAGACACTTCAGTAACGATGCTGCCCAACAGGCATTAAGAATAAACAGACCCAAGACAGCCAAGGGGTAGGTCACTACCAACTTCTCTCCAACACTCTTTACCTTCTTGGGCACGAAAGACACTCTCGAGTTAAATCCCAATTCCTTTTAGTGACTTAATATCAATATCTAGATGGTGATCAATCATATGTCAATATCAATTAAGTCTAGAATTATTCCTAAGTGTTTCGGGAACAAAATCAAATCAGATTGCCCTTAATTCATCACTCCTCATAATCACTCCACCCTAGCACACTTATTATTTTTTTTCTGGTTTTTTTTTTCTTTTTTTTATACTTTTATATTTTTTTTTAATTTTGTTTTAAATAAAGGATATTACCCAATATGTGCTACCCAACATTTCCCTTGCACCCCTCATTCTTCTAGACATGAGTTCTTGATCGGGACGACTTATAAATTCAGGCTACTATAAGTGATTTGAAAGAATTATCATCAACCTCAAAGGGGCTAAACAAAGGGTAAATGCCAAGGTAGGAAAATTTGGCCATGGGCTAATTAGAACAAAAACGCCTAATTCATCTAAGTAATTCAACTAAGTCACACGAAGTTTTAATTAAGAAATGCAGGCAAGTTCTAGATCAACAAATGTCAACTGGTCTTTATCACACAAGAAAGAATAGTGCTGCATATGTATATAGCAGTTAAAGCTCAAAAACCTCACGGTTCATGCCCAATATCTCATTCCGTCCTACCTATCTACATACGACATCATCTACATCAACATACCTATTCTGACCTATCATGCCACATGCTGATCAACAACTAAAACAAACTTTAAAAACACAATACTGACCAACTTCCCAACACCCACACACTTTGCCTTAGGCAAAGTGAGTACAATGTTGGGCAACACAAAACAAAAACTAACTCAACAAATATTTACTGACTAAGCCAATAAGGAGATTCTAAGGCCTTCACCACACAATTTGCTGGGCAAATTGTGGGTGAAGGCAGTAAGTACACCTTCTCAACCAACAAGACACAACACAAAAACAAAAAAAATAAAATAAAAAAAACCTACACATAAAAAAAATGGGAGGAACATAAGTCAAAGAGAAGATTCAAGCGGGTACCTGAATCCTTGGTGAGCAAAGAATGTCAGTTGGACATCCCTGATCTCGATCAACATCTTCTCCATGTTGGCTAGTCTGGTCTCGATTTCATTGTTGGGCACCACCACTGCGCTAGTGCTTGCCTCCTCCTTCTTGCCCAGGGGTGGTCGCTTGGTGGATTTTGTCCTGCCGTAGTCAATGAACATGTACTTTCCATTCCTTAGCTCAATTTCGTTCATTTTCTTCAAGGCAGCTTCTCCCAACTTGTTGACCGTCATCACCGGCTTCCCCTTCATCTCGTCGTAGACCCCAACTCCATTCGCAAAAGCTGTCACGAAGTGGCCACAAGTGCATCCCAAAGCCTGCTTTGCCAGCACCGTCTTGAGCTGCTCACCAAGGAAGGCCGCGATCACCTTAGTCTTGGTGTGCATACACCACAACAAGTACCTCTCCTTGTTGCTTAGGCTGTTGCCACTATCATTCTTGCCGTACAGGTTGTAGGCGAGAATACGATGGCAAAGCCTTAGGGCATGAGTCTTCAGCTCGGTTCCCTTGTTGTTGGCCCCGTTGTATGGTGCTTCATTGCCGATCCCCTTCCACTGCTCCTAGTAAGCTGCATCTCCCGGGGGTGGCACCATGGTCTTGGCCTCCATGAACTCCTTCTTGGCCAAGTCCCTCAAGCTCACCATCCCCAGAATCTGGTTAAGGGCGCTCACTTGGAAATCATACTTCTCACCCAACAGCGAGAAGGAGATCATGCTCACCCCGTTCTCGGGATCACTGGTCACTGCCGCCGTGCTGTATACCTCCTTGACTTGCTCCTCACAAACCTCCACCGGCCACTCCAAAAACTTGCTTCAGCCTATCCCCTCAAACAGCTTCCTCACTTCTTAGGCAACACCCAGGTTCTTGTATAGTTTGAAGTCGAGAACCCTAGGTGCAGTCACCTTCCAATCCCTGGGCTTCCTACAAGTCACCGCCGTAGCACCCTTCTTCTTCTTCTTCTTCTTGTTCCGACCACTTGCTGGAGTAGACTGGTCATCATCCTCTTCTTCCTCAACATCACCCCCTACTTCTTCCTGGCTAACCCTCGACGGAGTTCCGACAGCTATCCCCTTCAAGATCGACGGTTGGACAGACCTGGCGTCCGAAGCAACAGATTTGTGCTTCTTTGCCGGTGTGTCTTCGCCACCGTGAGGGCGCTTCATGGCAGTCCGACCACCCTTCATAGCCGGCCTTTCCTTGGCCTTGGTCTTCTCCTCCGTCGCTAGCCCTGCAGCCACTTCTTCTATTGCCTCATCCAGGTCTTCTTCCTTATTCTCTTCATCTCCCACATTATCACCTTTTCCTTCACCATCTTTCTCGTCCCCTTCTTCCCCGTCGTCTTCTTCCTTCTCTGTTTCTTCTTCCAGATCTTCCTTTTCAAACACGGGCTTCGACTGAGTCTCCTCCTCCGGCTGCTTCGCCGCCTCGTCTATCAGACTTGGTTCTTATCACTCATCATGAGTGCGGCGTCGACCGGCGGGCTTTTGGGCACTCTTGACCCGATGGTGACGGAAGGGTTTTGGTCGGCAGAGGGTTTGTTGGGTTCCATGGGAAGTTTCCTTTTGGTGGTGGTTTTAGCTTTCGTGGTGGTGCTGGCGGTATTGTCGGTGGTGAGATCGATGTTAGTTCCGGTGGGAATCTTGTTGAGTTTTCTATTTCGTGGGTGAGTGGACACCATAGCAGGGGTTTAGGAGTTTTGATAGAGAGAGAGAAGAGGGAAGATGAGAAGTTACAGAGTTAAAATTCAAATTGGTAGTGGGAGTGGTGGAGACGACGTAATGTAATAAGTATATAGGGCGCGGTTTTTAAGGGCAACAGTAACCGCCTCGGAAAGTCTTTGACCAACAACTTGGTTCTTGATCACGTCCTCTGCTCAACACCCTGCTTTCTTCTTAATCTTGGTTCCTGATCTACAACCTGCATCTTGCTCAACATCTCCTGCACAATTAAAAACACAAATACACTCTGAAACAACTCTCTCCTATGGTTAGACTCGATCATATGGTGCTTCAAAATAAAACACTATGAAATAAAATACTACCTCAGTCCCACATTACTTGTCTCACTTTCTATTTAAGGAAATAATTAAGAAATCACTTTATTCACTTTATATCACTTCAAAACCACTTTATATTACTTTATATCACATCAAAAACACTTTATATAACTTTATCAATTAAAAAATATTTTATATCACTTTATTAACTACACTAACCACACCCTTTATATCTAATCTCTTTTTTCTTAATCTCCGTGCCCGGAGGAAATGAGACAAGTAATATGGGATGGAGGTAGTACTTAAAACATAAACTAACTTTTTTTTTTGAATTTCATAATTTTTGTACGAAAATAAAGAATAAAAGAAAAAGAAATAACGAAAAAAATTAAAAACTAACCAGGTTGCCTCCTAGACAGCGCCCCGTTTAAGGTTTTGGGCAACACCCCCCTCTTTAAAAGTCAGAGGTCCTCCTCGACAGGGAACCCAGATGGTTCCCCCTCAACAAACTGTTCTTGCCCAAGATAGGCCTTTAAGCGCTGACCATTGACTTTAAAAATCTTTCCATTCTTGGGATCCTTGATCTTAACAGCTCCATTTGGGAATTGAGCTTGAACTTCATAGGGTCTTGCCCACTTGGTCGAGAGCTTACCTGAAGAAAGCCTAAATCGCGTTTGGTACAGCAACACTTGTTGCCCAAAATGGAACTCCTTCTCTTTAATCAAAAGATCGTGGGTCTTCTTCATCCTTTCCTTGTATAAGCCAATATTGTCATAGGCTTGGAGTCTTATCTCATCGAGTTCTTGGATCTCAAGCTTCCTTGATTCACCTGCCTCGTTCCAGTTGAGGTTGAGTTGGGCAATAACCCAATGTGCTCGATGTTCCAGCTCCACGGGCAAGTGGCATCTCTAGCCATAGACCATGCGATAAGGGGACATGCCAAAATGTGTCTTAAACACAGTCCTATACACCCACAAAGCATCATCGAGGCGCATACTTCAATCCTTCCTTGTTGTGCCCACGGTCTTCCTCAAGATCATCTTGATTATTCTATTGGACAATTCCGCTTGTCCATTGGCTTTTGGGTGGTAGGCTGATGCACACGATGAGTAACTCCATACTTCTTGAACAAGGCGGTCACCGTGACGTTGCAAAAATGAGAACCTTGATCACTAATTATAGCTCGAGGTACACCAAACCTATTGAAAATTAGTGTTCTCAAAAAATTGGAAACCACCTTAGAATCATCCTTGTAGGACTCATGAGCCTCTACCCACTTCGAGACATAGTCTACTGCCAATATGATGTACTTGTTGCTTTTGGAACTCGGCAAGGATCCCATAAAATCCATGCCCCATACGTCGAACACCTCCACGGGCAAGATCTGTATCATGGGCATTTCGTTTCTTCTCATGATGTTGCCTTCCCTTTGGCACTTCTCGCACATCTTGACTCACTCATAGTGAACAATGTTGGCCAATAAAACCACACTCCAAAATCTTCCTTGCAGTCCGTTGATGCCTAAAATGTCCTCCGCATTCCTTGCTGTGACAATGCTCAAGAATGCTCTTTTGCTCTTTATCCTCGACACACCTCCTTATGATCTTGTCCGCACATTCCCTCCATAAATATGGCTCATCCCAAATATAGAAGCGGCTCTCATGTTTAAGCTTGCTCCTTTTTTGATAACGCCCAAGGTCGGAGGGTATCTCTCCAGTCGCCAAGTAATTCACGATATCAGCATACCATGGTTCATCTTGGGCAAGACTTAGGTGCTCATCGGGAAAGGTCTCCTTGATCGGCACCCCATCATCAGGCTGGAGGATTCGACTTAGGTGGTCGGCAACTTGGTTCTGGGCACCACTCTTGTCTTTAATCTCTATGTCAAATTCCTCCAACAAAAGGATCCACCTAATCAATCTTGGCTTGGACTCCTTCTTGCTCAACAAGTATTTCAATGCTGCGTGATCCGTGTACACTATGGTCTTGCCTCCAAGCAAATAAGATCTAAACTTTTCAAAAGCGAAGACAATAGCCAACAACTCCTTCTCCGTAGTGGCATAATTGCATTGGGTAGGGTTCAACGTCTTGGAAGCATAATAGATGACATAACTTTCCTTTCCACGTTTTTTCCCAAGAACTACTCTCACGGCATAACCACTGGCATCACACATTAATTCAAAAGGCATCCCCCAATCCGGAGGTTGGATAATGGGGGCTGTGATCAAGTTCTCCTTCAAGGCATGGAACGCCTTCTTGCAATCTTCATTGAACTTCCATGGAATATCATTTTGAAGTAGTCTCGTCATTAGTTGTGCGATCTTGGAAAAATCCTTGACAAATCTTCTATAGAACCCAGCATGCCCTAGGCATCCTCTCAACTACTTCACAGATCTAGGGTAGTGTAACTTGGCAATAATGTCTATCTTGGCTTTATCCACCTTAATTTCTTTTCCTGAAATGACATGCCCCAAGACGATTCCTTCTTTTACCATGAAATGGTATTTTTCATAATTCAACACAAGGCTTTTCTCAACACATCTCTTCAAAACTCGATCCAGGTTGTTGAAGCATGATTCGAAGGTCTTGCTGTAGACGGTAAAGTCGTCCATAAAGACTTCAATGCACTCTTCAAGAAGGTTTGAAAAAATGTGCATCATACACCTTTGAAATGTCCCTGGTGCATTACACAATCCAAATGGCATTCTCCTATATGCAAATGTGCCAAACAAGCACGTGAAGGTGGTCTTGCCTTGATCCTCATCAACAACCCAGATCTGCATGTAACCAGAATAACCGTCAAGAAAACAACAATAATCATTACCAGCTAACCTCTCAAATATCTCGTCGATGAAGGGCAAAGGAAAATGATCCTTCTTCGTCTTTTGGTTGAGCTTTCGGTAATCTATACACACTCGCCATCCAGTTTGCAATCTCATGGCCACCATCTCATTCTTCTCGTTCTCAACAACTTGGATTCTTGACTTCTTGGGCACCACATGCACAGGACTTACCCACCAGCTGTCAGACACGGGGTGTATGATCCCCAAGTCAAGAAGCTTGAGTATCTCTTTCATTACTACTTCTTTCATGGCGGGATTCAATCTTCTTTGTGGATCTCTTACTGGGGCAGCATCCTCTTCAAGCAAAATGTGATGAACGCAGTCCACAGGGTTAATGCTCTTGATATCGACCAAGGTCCACCCTATTGCCTCCTTGTACTTGTTCAACACCTCACCAACTCTGACCTCCTCCATGCTCGATAACTCAGATGATATGATCACGGGCAAGGTCTCGTTCTTGCCAAGATATATGTATTTCAGGTGCTTGGGCAAAGGTTTCAACTCCAATGTAGGGGCTTTTTGCAATGATGGCACCATTCTGTCCTCCGGTTTTAATTCAGGGATATTGAGTGGCACCAAAATTCCTCTACCAACTCCTCAGTCTCATCATGGGGTAGTTCCTTGAGTTCCTCATCGAACTCGTCTTCATCTTCATGGAAGTTTTTAGGAGTGTTGTTGTCCTCTAACTCTTCATCCGTCCCATAGTCTTCATCGGTGGAGTCGAAACTATGTCCATGGACTGATTCCTCCCAGAAATCTTTATCACTTTCGTACTCATTGCCTTCATAAAACTCCAACAAGGCACCATCATCCTCAATATCCTCATCTTGGTCGAGATCCAGGTCAAGACCCTGTATTAAATTGAGTTCAAGCCTGGCCTGCGTCCTCGTTGTCTTCTAAGAAGCAACTTAAGCTATTCAATGTCTCCACTCGTCGACCACATGTATTGAGGGTGTTGAGATGTTCTAAGGCATCATCATGATTTTGCCGATAAGCGTCAAACTCGACGACTTCTCCAACTACTTGAACTGTCAACCTCCCAGTGTTACATTCTATTTTGGTGCAGGCTGTCCTCAAGAACGGCTTTCCGAGCAAGATCACTGTGTTCTTGATTGCATTCTTTCCCATGTCAAGAACATAGAAGTCAGCTGGGAATAGAAGATCCCCCACCTTAACCAATACGTTCTCCAAAACGCCATCGGGGTAGATTGTGGACAAATCCACCAATTGAATGGCAACACGGGTAGGAGATAAAGATCTAAAACTCATTTCGTCAAACATGGCTCTTGGCATTACATTTATCGAAGCTCTTAGATCAAGCATCGCCTTAGGTATTGATGTAGTACCTATTGTGCATGGGATAACGAACATGCCAGGATCCTTCTTCTTGAGTGGGATATGAGAATTCATGAGTGCTGACACATTCTCCACATGGAAACGAGCATTATCTGGGTACTTGGTCTTCTTTAAGCACATCTCTCGTAAAAATTTTGCACACTTTGGCATGGATTGTAATGCCATCAATAGTGGAAGGTTTATCTCCACTTTCTTGAACACCTCCATCATGTCCTCCAACTCCTTCTGATCATGATTGCGGGCAAAACGTCTTGGATATGGGATCTTTGCCTTAGCAGTGCGAGGAACAGTCCTCTTGGCCAAAGACTCTGCTTCTTTTTCAGCCTTCAAAGAGTCCAAAACAACACGTCATCTTTATCAAACCCCAGCTTTGATCTCTCCATCTTCACGTAATCAAACAAGGCTTCATCCTTCTCATTATCAAAGATGGGGTTCTTATTAGCCTTTATCCCTTCTTCACGCTTTGCCTTCAACTCTACATAGAGGTCATTGATATCTCCTGAGCTCATCTTAGTTTCTTCTACTCGAGCAGGTCCCTTGAGTTGGGTCTTGGGCAGCACCTCTGATAAATCCTTACCACTTCACAAAGTCACAGCATTGACTTGCTCCTTGTTGACCTCCACTTGGGCAGAAAGCCTTCCACTCTTGTCATCTACAAGCTTTAACAGAGTTTGGTTTATGTGAGTTAATTGAGCTTGAAGGTTGTTCGATTGACCTCGACTTTCCAATTGAAAGTTCTCAAAATCCCTCCTAAGCCTTTGGTTCTCATTGGTAAACCTATCAATGGTCTCCTTCATGAACTCTGTCTTTGCTGGTTCTCGATGTGGAGGAACATAGTTATGTTGTTGTTGAGGCTACTGTTGAGGTGGAGGCACATATTGATGTTGAACAGGCTACTGTGGTTGTTGGTGGGCAGGAGGCATTTGATAGTAGTTGTTGCCATATCTCAGGTTCTCGTGCTGATTCTGCTTATAGCCATAGTTGTTGCCATAGTTGCTGTTATTGCCATACTGGAACCTTTGTTGCCCACCACCTTGCTGGTTCTGACCTATTGCCTTCACCTCTTCTCCTTCTTCCACGAACCAACTAGGACATTCTGAGGTGACGTGGGATGTTGCCTGACATACTTCACATCACTTCACAGCTCTATGAACTTCCTTGCCATCGACCTTCTTTTTCAAGTCCTCCATCTGGGACATCTTGGTTATGAAGTCTTTCATGGTGCTGACCAAGTTGTCTGAATTTCCTTTGTTGCCTTCATACCCCCCTTTTGGGATATCATCTTCATCTTGTGATTGTTCAGCCATGGCGGCTATTTTCTTGAACACTTCAGATGGTAGTTGATCGACTATTGCTCCTCCACACGCTGCAATTATGTATTTTCTCTCTGATGCTCTCAGTCCTTTTAAGAAATGCTCGATCAAATCAATGTCTTCGATTCGATGTTGAGGACATCTTGCGATCAACTTCTTGAACCTTTCATAATATTCGTATAACGACTCACTTCCACTCATTTTGATAGAGGAAATGGCATTCCTTCCACTTTGTATCCGGCCAACGGGTATGTATTTGTCAAGGAAAGCCTGCTGCAGCTTCTTCCAGGTGTTGATGCTTCCCTCTGGCAAGGTGTAAAGCCAATCACGTGCTCCGTCAAGAAGTGAGAACGGAAACGTGAGTAACCTTACGTAGTTTGAAAATGTACCTTGGGCAGCATGTCGTTCTCTGGCAGCATCTCGGGTAGGAGTGGTATTGTTCCTTACAGTGCTGATCGCCATCTCAAAGTCTTGAAGATGGGTCTGAGGGTCTTCTCCGGGATGATCACTGAACTTGGGCAGTATCTGTATCAGCGAATGTTTGAGCTCCCAGTTGCCATTGATGGTGGGCAACTGGATACTTGGAGGTTTGATCCCCTTGTCGTCAGGGAACATAATCTGATGGATGGTTTTCTCTTTCTGTCCTGCCATGGTTGTTGATGTCTTTGATTCTGAACTGGATGTTGACTTCTCGCTGTCTGTACTCGCTGTTGAGAAAGAATTGTCTTCTTACTCAATATCCTTATCTTCTGTCAAGCTCGGTAACTCTGAAGGTTCGTTGACGCCTTCCTCCACATCTTTCTTCTTCTTACGTTGTTCTGCTTGATTTCTCCTTGCTATCACTTCCAGACAAGTTCCTGGATCTTGTGGATCTCCGTCACTCCGTAGATGTGGCTTGGGCATAAATCGTGCTCAACTCAATCTAGAAGAGCAACATAGCTTAAAACCAAATCCCCGACAACGGCGGCAATTTGACGAAGCGCTGTCGTCACACTCTTCGCACAAATAAATTTATAAAATATCTCTTGTCCAACAAGGTAGTAGTTAGTGGCAAGTGGGGTCGATCCCAAGGGACTTGACATAGATCTGCTCTTCAAATCGAACTCAACAAAAGGGGTTTTGACTGCAAAGTATCCTGTAACACAACAAGTAAAAATATCAAATAACAAAAGAGTTTGAATTAAGTTTCGAATCCATGGTCCTAATTGCTCATCACTCATTCATTGGTGCAAAGATATTCAATTAACTGATCTTATCACTTGGTTTAAGATAAAGATTAGTTTATACCCTAAAGGTCACGAAGTTATGATATAAACACACTTAGCCTATGTCTATCCAATTTTACAGATCTTGATCAGAAGGCAAGATCTCCTCTCTTAATCAACAAAGTCACGAAGACACTTCAGTAACGATGCTGTCCAACAGGCATTAAGAATAAACAGACCCAAGACAGCCAAGGGGTAGGTCACTACCGACTGCTCTCCAACACTCTTTACCTTCTTAGGCACGAAAGACACTCTCGAGTTAAATCCCAATTCATGTTAATGACTTAATATCAATATCTAGATGGTGATCAATCATTTGTCAATATCAATTAAGTCTAGAATTATTCCTAAGTGTTCCGAGAATAATATCAATTAACGACCTAACACAATTCAACCTCACGAGTTTAGAACGAGTAATTTACGATCACTTCATCTACATCCAACCCAAACGATAAATTTAGCTAGACATAATAGTAAACAAAAGCACAAAATATATAAAGGAAAACATACTTATCATAAACTGAAAATGGGTTGCTGCCCAAAAGCGTAGTCAGCAACCAAGGTCTTGGCTTTACGCCAACAACTAAACTACTGCAGAAAATATAAAACGAACGTAAAGTAAATTGCCTGTAGGACTTGTTTCTTCCTCACTTCCTCTCAAACTAAGAATGCAGAACTAACTATGAACGTGAAAATAAAAACGGCACATTACATAAAGGAGTCGGCCATATATATAGGTGATGGAAATTAGGGTTTAGGGAAGTTTCCTTGTTGATGAAGGACTCTTCCATGCATATCCGCCTTCCTCTCTCATGCATGCAGCCACAATTCTCTTTCCTTACTTGGTAGATATCTTCTTTGATTAAGTCCGACTAGGATAAGGAAAGAAAGATCCGATCCTTATCCTCTTCCTTGAAGGAAAAGAAATCTGTTGCTAGCTCGACTCGCTTCTTGCCCTCGATGTCTGCATCCTGGATTGCTTCCTGTGTTGACCAAGATCCTGGCTCCTTCGAGTACTCTATCTGTTGGCCTCAAGGATATGGGGAGGTACTTCCTGACTTATAGAGCATGTAAAACATTGTTGCCCAACTACAAGCCTCCAGCCCCTATGCCCACTTGCATCGTATCGCCATTTTAGCATCTCAACAACAGATTTTCCACCGAATTTGCCCAACATCCCACCTGTTCTTCCCTGCACATCATCTCTCGACTTTGTGTCCTCCCAGACACACTTTGACTCGATAAAGACTAAAAACACAAGAAAAACACAAAAAATGGACACAAATATGGGTTCATCAGTATGTTGTTACGATATTCCTAAAATCGTACTTGAATTGTTACGATTTTGCTTAACTCGTACATGAATACATATTTGACACTTTTATATTTAATTATTTTCAAGGTTGTATGGACACTTGTCCGACCAGCGTTGACTAAACCACCTCACCACATAGTTCAATGTTATGGCTACGATGGTCTAATTAGAGAGATCCACAAAGTGCTCGATATTTTCGGGCCCAAAGCAAAGGCTGCAGTGAAGAGATGAGCTCTAGGATATAGTACAATTTATATCAAGGGATTTCAAGTGATATAGTACAATATGTGTTTTGCTTATTACTAGGTGCACGCTATTACGATATTCATAGTATCGTACATGTCTATATGACATTATTAAACTCGTACATGACACTGAACAATAAATTAAGATAGTCTATCCGAATAGCAACACTTAAAGAACAATGTCTCATCTGTATGAAATATTATACGATCAGATTTCGAGCAAATTTAATGATGTTACGATGTATAATATATCGTACCAACACAAGCTACAATATATCAAAACTGTACAATTTATCGTAGTGATAGTGTAACAATAAATGAAAATCGTAGCAGTGTATGTCCATATTTCGTGATCGTCAAATATGATATTATGTATGTCGTACAATATATAATACGATATATCCAATCATACACTCGTATTAGAGATATGTTTGTAGAATCAAAAACACCTTATTTTTATGTATGATTGCTACGACTTTGCATCAAATCGTAGCAACTTTGTTACATTTTTTGTATGATATCATGTTATCTCGTATCAAGAGCAGTGATAATTATAGCCACATTTATACAAGTTTAAAATCATTTATTTGTAATTATGTCACATACTTCTTTGCGCTATGTTACGATTTCAATAAATCGTATCATATAATGAACAACAAAATAACAAAAAATAAGCTATTAAACATGAAAAGTTACATGAACGAGTCATCTGCATCGCCACATGTCAGACTAAGTGCATAGTTCCTCCCAACTAAGCAGCATGATATTTTGTATATATCATTGTTACGACTTTGCATTAAATCGTAGCAACTTTGTTACATCTTTTTTACGATAGCATATTACCTCGTATCGAGAGCAGTGATAATTATAGCCACATTTCTACAAGTTTAATATCATTTATTTGTGGTTGCATGTATAATTGAAATTTGTTTGAGATTTGAGGATAACATGTGTGAAAATTATACTTTTCTAGATACGATGTTGTTAATCTCGTACATGAGGGTGACCAATTTATGCTACGACAATACTAATTATTTTAATTTATGTGTAAAACATAATACGTAACCTTGAAAACAATTAGATACAAAGAAAGGTGTTAAATCTGCAATCATGTACGAGTTAAAGCAAAATCATAACAATTCAAGTACGATTTTAGAAATATCGTAACAACATGCACACATACAATTTGTAATCTCGTGCACGAGATTATAAATGTCGTATCAATCTATGTACATGCATTCACAAAAACTGTGTATTTATAGCCACATTTCTACAAATTTAATATATATCGTAGCACGGAGTTATTATTTCGTAGCACAAGGTGCTCCAGTTATTGGTACGACTTGATAATATTCGTAACAATAATAGTGTCACCTTGTTACGATATATGTATAATTCGTCCTCATTATTTCACCAGTACGAGATTTAACTAGATCATCAACCTAAAAAATAAACATAGTCTTGTCCTTCTTCAATCGATTCTCAAGCTTACTCAATAAATCTTGAAGCGTTATACCACAAGGTGGTATATTTAACAAAAATTTCCAGATCTCAATCCTTTTATTTAACAAAAATTGTTCGTCAAATGTAACGATATTCCCCAAAATAGCTACAAAACATGAATGAATTGGTCATTCTCGAGTATGAGTTAAACAAAATCGTAGCCACAGAAGTACGATATTCCGAATATCATAACATCGTAGAAACTTGAAACTCCAGAAACACAACCAAATCGTAATATCGTGTCAAATCATACCAAATATGTAACAATATTCCCCAAAAGTGTCACAAAACATGCATGAAGTGGTCAGTCTCGAGTACAAGTTTAATAAAATCATAGACACAAAGTACGATATTACAAATATCGTAACATTGTACACATATGCTACGAGTGTACGAGTTCAACAAAAATCATGTAGAGATTTCACTAGAGCATCAACCTCATAAATTGTAATACCCCAGATATTTCTTCCGTCGCTAAAATAAAAGTTTAATTAATAATTAAGGCTTTGCACGCCTAAGTTAAGGATTTTCGATTCTAAGACTGATGGTGAAATCCATTTCTGAAAATAAATTCCAGAAGTCAGTCGAACGACTACTGTATTGGGGTTTTCGCGTCCGATAAAATTTTCGTCTGAAAACTCAGATCGAAAAATCGTCAGATTTTACATTCACTTTTTCTTCGATACGAGTTCACCAGAGAAAGTCAGTTTTTATTATTTTTTCGAGCGAATTTTGGACTGTCTTATCCCGACTTTTCATCGGATTTTGAAAAACGAATTGCCCTTCCCGACTAAGTGAAATATTTCGGAACTAATGGTCGTATCCATTTTTGTCAATAATGTGTCCGTCTAATAAAGTAATTGTTCGTATTTAGTTTACAATATTAGATCCGAAAAAAAAAATTAGATTTATAATTAATATCTAGATATTTTTAGTTAAACCTCCTTACTATTTGTATAAATAGCACCCTTGTCATCTTTTTTCTCTCATTTCTTCTCCTCCAAACCGCCAACTTCACTTTCTCTCCCACAATTGTGGTGTTCTTCATTTTCTTCAAGCTCTCAAGTTCCATAACTTGCTCGTTAGCCGGTCGATTTCAATTCCGATTGCATATTCGTAAAGGTAAGAGTTTCCTCTTTAATTCTAACCGAACAAAAATTCATTCCTTCAATTCTTGCAAATTTCGAAATTCATAAGAAGCATAGGAATGATGTTCTAAGTTTTATTTCATGTTATTTTGATGTTAGAAGTAAGAATCCATGGTGGAAATTGAGTTAAAATAATGATAAGTATTTATAAGTGATTTTCGGAAATTATTCAGAGGACTTCGAAAAATTGCTGCACTCTTTGAGGAGTTGTGGATGATATTTTGATGTATTTGAGATGTGGAGAGTATATAGTTGATCATATGTTTATGATAGATTTTGAGTATAAGATGATTAAGTGAAGAAAAGTAGATTTTATCGTTGATCATATGTTTATTGTATAGCATTGATCGAACCTAGGGAATCGTGCGTCAAGTTTTATCGAACATTAGGGTTTCACGCGGACTGAACTGCAACCTTTCACGGAAACTATCATAACTTTTAACTCGCTTAACGAAATCAAGATCCGTAAATTAGAGAGTAAACTAGACATCCGTAGATTTCTTTTGGTATAAATTTCATCCCCTGTTTCCTAGGAACCTGTCCTGTATGAACCCCAGAACCTCTGCTTTGTGCAGAAACTTATGTAAACCTAAATTCTTAAGTTGAATCCTTTTCAACTTTGTTCCTTGTGAACTTCTAAGTCGTTATAAGTTATCGAATTCCATTTATTTACTGACCTATGTATCGAGTAATGAGTCGAGTTAGTTTGTAAACGAGAATTGTTCGAGTCTCGTTTATTCGTTAATCAAAAGAAAGTAGTAAAGTGCAAAGGCCTGAAAGTTATAAAACGAATTCGATTTCCTTTTTCCTTTATTATCTCGACCGCTTATTAAAGTGTTATTATTTACATTCAAAGAAGGAAGTCGAGTTTAGAAGAGAGGACGGAAGACAGAAGACAGAAGCTTTAGTTGTTCTGTAAATCGCCTAAGGTGGGCTTTTCTATATAGGAAATAAAATGATCGATGCTTGAAAATCTTTATTTACAGCTTTGATAATTGTGTTTTATGTGAGTTCTCTTGTACCCTTCTGAGTTAGCCGACTGCTATCCAGAATTATTAGTTAGCCGATCTGCTAACTAAAACGATCGGACTTTGAGTTAGCCGACTGTTATCCAAAGTTAGTGTACACAGTAGCCGTTGTATGTGGAACCCTGTTGAGGGGTAGCCAACCACGGTGATAATTATTGGGAAAGATTGAACGTAACATCTGAGAAAAATGCTTGCGCAAGCTATATTGTGAAAATGAGAAAGAAAATGTTTAGTAGACACAGGTATTTATTGAAAAACCCCGATGTGCTACAGAAATGAGATGCCTGATTTATCTATACTTATGATATGTTTTCGGCAACGTGACCACTAAGTATGTTTATACTTTGCCCTGCATATGTTTTATAAATGTGCAGGTTTAGTGACGGGAGCGGCGGAGGTTGAGTAAAGAGTTGTAGTTAGGAAGAAGAACTTGTGTCAAGCTTTACGCTTTCCGCTGCCAATCTTTTTGAGTTAATGTATCTATCCTTTGGGTCTAAGCCACGTACAATGAACTTAGTTCCTTTTTGAACAACTTGACGAGCGATCCTTCAAGGTCGACTCTCTTTCTTTCAATAAAATCAGTTCATAAATATCAGTTGTCGTTTAATTATCGTCTGTTTATTTATTTATCCCCCTTCTTCCCCGCTTCTTTAACCCAACCCCTAGACGTACCCCGGCTTTGCCGTCCCTTGGGATTTGGGGCTGTGACAGAGTGGTATCAGAGAAAATGTTTCTGCTCTGCATACAAGTTTCTTTCAAGTAGTAAGATAGAGCATTTGTTTATGCTCTACACCCAAGTCTTCTTTCAAGTAAAGTTAGGTCATAACACTAAGCTTAAGAGTGTAGACGACAACTCAACCTCCCGCTACGTCAACTCAATTGAAGAAAGAAAGGTTCATAAGTATGGTTTAATCTCATGAAAAGAATTGTGGAACAAGTATGTGAAATTATGTGAGCTATAATTCCTTTTATTTTGAGAAGTACTTTGGCTTGAGAATCTAGACTATTATTCTAAGGCTTTCCCGATTCCCTGAGAACATAGAGCTAATAAGAAGCTTTTAGTTGGAGTTCACCTCGTTAGAACTTCAAGAAGAGATTTGTTCTAATTGTTAAGAATCGAGTACGAATTTTAGCTAATTTCCAATGATCATTCGATTCCAACGACGACTAGAACTTGTGTTCTAAAGTTATTCTCCAACTTATATTCCGTTTTCTTGGAATTCATTTCATAATTAGTAAATGAACGGAGAATACGATAAGTACGAGATTCAAGTATCGAGAGGAGTTTATATCCACTTTAATGTGGCATTAAGAATATTTCTTTCTAAAGATGAGAATGATATACGTTTATCGGTTAGGAGTTTTCTTGAGGGAAACTAAGAAGTCTAAGTAAAAGATTGGAAAGAAAATCCCGAATTTTTCTTTTATTATTTAAGTATTTGAGTGCAATTTCCTGAAATTGTTAGATGCCTAAGGTAAGTTAATTCCTTATTAAGCGAATGATTGAACGGGACAGAGGTTCCATGTGATTGAGGGACTGTTATGTGGACTTGATCAACCCACATAATTAGAAACTCAGTAATATAGGTCTTATGCCCCGTGAGCAAAACCTCTTTCAGTACGGTGTATTTTGGGAATGAACTGAGATACACCCGAAGGAGAGGGATTCTGAGAATATATCGGTATGGGACGACATATTCAAGGAGAGTCTCTGAGATCAATTCTTTATGTATTAGGTATAAGTTTAATATTTATTAGTCATACCACAGAATGGTATATTTGGGATCTTCTTGTTTTAAGAGGGCATTCCATCGTAGAGCAGATTATACATAAGTACCATATTTACGTAAACGACATAGATCATGACAGAGGACAGTTTGTTAACGACTTCGTTTCACACCATTACCCGGCTAGATATTTTGTTGATAAACGGAAGGCTATGGAGGACCTTATCGGTCGACTGCCGATGAACGGCAAGGATAGGCGAACAACACCACCTGATACTATATCACTTAAATGGGAGGTGCTGTAGAACCCACAGGAGACTCTGTAGGATTCAGGTTAGTAATCCAGGCACGATATCTATAGAATCGACGCATTGTATCTGTTCCTATACTACCACATTACCCTTACCACTACATTCCGATTGTTCCAGAACCTAGGTCATTTTTCGAAATGGACCTAGTGCTTTCCAAGTTACTAGAATTACCACTTGTACTTGCTCCACTTGACGAATTTCTCCCAGAGCCAACCTCACTTGTTGAGGAGGTGGGATCGACGTCAGACTTAGCTCGGTACATCTTGGACCGGAGTTAAAGGACAGTTTGAGGCAGGACCATCAGAAAGTCCCTTCCCCAGAGACATATGTGCCTAGTACGCACAGTGAGCACCCGTTTTCTCCTAAAAAGCGGACTACAGTGACTAGATTGCCGATTTTGTTCTACGCATAGAGAGAACCGTTCCCGACATACCACCACCACCTCCAGTGCCAATGGACAGCACTGCGACTATGATTAGTAAGATACTTGCGTTAGTCTTTGGAGTGGACTTAGAGGAGGATCCTATGGAGAATCTTGAGAAGGTTGTGGTTTTAAAAGGCAGCGAGGACTCGACTGCAGCTTCATGTGTAGTCAATCATAAAAGTGTTAGTAGTTTTAGAATGTTTTTGTATATAGATTGGATTCGTGGACTTCCTTTTGTAGTACTTCCGCGAATATGATATTTTACGAACCGTTTCCATTTGAAGTACCTTGTATAGGTACAGGAATGCACCCGGTTAGAGCATTCTGTATGTAGACAGGCAGTTGGCCTAACTCAGACAAATCGTAGTCTAATTTTTGTATAAGTCCTCGTTGGAGGCAAAACAGTACTCATTCGACGAGTATATATATTTATGACCCCGTGGATGGGCTTAGATCTCATAAAAGTTTCTTCGGATTGTGTTTAGTTGAATAATCTTGTTTAACTTGGGAAGTTAAAAAGTTTAAAGGGCAAGTATCAGAGTTATTATCTGTTTCTCTTCCGTGAACTTGTTTAAGTTAGAAAAAGGGTTTAGTGAGTGAACGAAAGCTTAAAAGTAAAAGTGCTAATGAGAATTCTTGTTTCCTATAGTTTCAAAAATGCCGCCAAGAGTAGTTAACAACCAAAGAGGACCTGGTAGACCCAGGGGACGTGGTAGACGTCAAGCTCGAGTCGAAAGAAAAGAGGAACAGGAACACCATGAAACCCCTCCACCACCACCCCGTCGTGATATTGAGGACTTATTCCTCAAACGAAACCTACCTGTGTTTAATGGATCTGATAGCCCAAGCGATGCTGAGCTTTGGGTACGATCCATTGAGAGAATCTTTAAACTCCTTAGATGTACTGATGAGGAGCGTCTGTTATGTGTTCGCATTCCAACTTTCCGGACCAGCTGACTACTGGTGGGAGGCTAGGCAGAAGGTTATACCTGCAGAGTACTTGGCTCGATTTACTTGGGACGAGTTTAAAGAGGCGTTGTATGATAAATACGTGCCTAAGACCTATAGAGCACAGAAGGAAGCTGAGTTCTATAGTTTGAAACAAGGAAAGATGACAGTGACCGAGTACGATGCGAAGTTTTGTGAATTGTCGAGGTATGCGCCTGCTCAGGTAGATACCGAGGAAAAGATTGCAAAGAAGTTCCATGGGGGACTTAAGCATGAGCTAGGTGTAGCACTAGCCAGTCATGGAAGACTGACCTACACAGAGATACTAGGGCGAGCCCTAGAGATGGAGGCAGTAGAGCCCGATGAAAAGAAAATCGTAACACCCACACTAACCCCAACCCAGACTCAGAATCGAGACCATTCCGACAACAATGACAACAACTTTAAGGGAAATAGGAAATGGGAAGGAGAAAACCAGGGTAGAAATCAGCATGGCTTTCAGCAGCCAAATCAGAATAATCAATCAAGGCAGGGACAACAGACAAACAATAATCAAGGAAATGTTACCGTTCCTGTCTGTCCTAAGTGTAATAGGATGCACTACGGTGTCTGTCAAGCGAACTCTAGTTTTTGCTTTAAATGTGGACAGAAAGGACACGTGAAAAGAAATTGTCCAAACCGATGCAACCAATAGGATCGAATCAGTACGGTCAACCCCAACCTTTGAAGGCAATTCAGGCACAGCCACTGCAGCAGATGACGCAACAACAGTATCAACAGCAACGGAGTGCAAGGGCATTCATGATTAGGCGAGAGAAGCGCAATAAGGGCAAAGGAAATTAGGCAGTTCCTGTTAACACTATAGAAGTAAAATCAGGGCGCGCTAATCATGAAATGAGAATAACCACGCCTTAGGAGAAATTTTTGTCACTCCCTTAGTTTTGCTCGAACATAGAATTTGACTTAGGATCTTTTTAAGATCATAGTGAGCAATCTGAATGAAATGAAAATATTAGACGTAGATATAATCCATGGGATGGATTGATTATCTATTAACTGCGCCATTCTACATAAAGCATAGCCAAAAGAGTTAGAAGAGCTTAAGATCCAACTACAAGAGTTGTTAGATCTTGGTTTTATTAGACCGAGCGTTTCGCCATGGGGAGCACCTGTTTGTTCGTCAGGAAGAAGGATGGTTCTATGAGAATGTGCATAGACTATCGAGAGCTTAATAAGATCACCCTTAAGAATAAGTATCCTTTGCCAAGGATAGAAGACCTCTTTGATCAGCTTAAGGGCGCGGGTGTCTTTTCAAAAATAGATTTAAGATCTGGGTATCACCAATTGAAAATTAAACCCGAGGATATACCTAAGACTGCATTCCGAACTAGATATGGCCATTATGAATTCCTAGTTATGCCATTTAGTTTGACTAACGCTCCCGCAGTATTCATGGATCTCATGAATCAAATCTTTCACCCATACTTAGACAAATTCGTCTTAGTATTCATCGACGCCATTCTCATTTACTCCAAGAATGAGAAGGAGCACGAGGAACACTTGAGGATAGTGTTAGAAACGCTTAGAACTCAGAAACTTTACGCCAAATTCAGTAAGTGCGAGTTTTGGCTGAAGGAAGTGATGTTTCTTGGACACATAGTATCAACTGAAGGCATCATGGTAGATCCTGCTAAGGTAGAGGTAGTGCGCGATTGGAAATCGCCAACAAGTCTGAATGAAATTAGAAGTTTCTTAGGTTTAGCCGGCTATTATAGGAGATTCATCGAGGGATTTTCTACGATTGCTAGACCTATGATGCAACTACTTCGGAAGGAAAACAGGTATAAATGGACGGACAAGTGTGAGAAGAGTTTTCAGACGCTCAAGGAAAAGTTGACCACCGCACCAGTCTTAGCTCTTCAAGAAGCAAATAAAGAATACATGGTTTATACAGATGGTTCGAAGAACGGATTAGGACGTGTTTTGATGTAAGAAGGAAAGGTGATAGCTTACGCTACACAACAACTTCGACCCCATAAAGTCGATTATCCAATCCACGAATTAGAATTAGCAGCCGTTGTGCATACGTTGAGAATTTGGAGGCATCACCTTTATGGTGTACGAGTTGAGATCCTTACAGATCATAAGAGTTTGAAGTACCTTTTCAAGCAAAAAGAAATTGAATCTGAGGCAAAGAAGATGGCTCAAATTAGTCAAAGATTACGATTTTGGTATCAATTACCATCCAGGAAAAGAAAACGTTGTAGCCAACGCGCTGAGTCGCAAGACTCCAACCAAGTTAGGATGTCTCTTTGTTGAGGAAGAAACTCGTGTACGAGAATTTGAAAAAATGGACTTAGAAGTGCTCGATACACCTAAAACGATAACTAGTCAAATAGCAGCATTCGTAGCTACACCAGGCTTATGAAAGAAGTATAAGTGTCCAGAGAAAGAACGAGTCGATCGAGAAGCTACGCCTAAGAATAAGAACGGATAACCTGGACAGTTATTCCGAAGCATCAGATAATGCAATCGTATTTAAAGATAGACTTTGTATCTCTGTCAATGACGAATTGAAAATGATATCATGAGTGAGGATCATGATACACCATATACTGCGTACCTAGGGAATACGAAGATATATTAAGATTTAAGAAAGAATTTCCGGTAGAACGGATTGAAATAAGATGTTGCCTCGTTTATAAAACGATGTTTGGCTTATCAACAAGTGAAAGCTTTACACCAACAACCACGAGGGATGTTGCAACCATTAAGTATTCCAACGTAGAAGTGGGAAGATATAGTCATGGATTTTGTGACGGGTTTGCCCAAAGCCAAAAAAAAAAAGAAATACTGCCATCTGGGTGGTTATTGATAGGTTCACAAAATCAATTCACTTCCTACCAATTCAAATTACCTTTGGATCAGAAAGTTAGCTCAGTTGTATGTTCATGAGATTGTACGTCTACACGGAATACAAAAGTCGATGAGGTTTGATAGAGATGCCAAGTTTACTTCAAGGTTTTGGACTACTATGCAGAAGAAGCTAAGTACCAACCTTAATTTTAGTACCGTCTTTCACCCCTTAAACGGATGGACAATCCGAGAGGACGATTCAAATACTCGTAGATATGTTGAGAACGATAGTATTAGATTGAAGTGCAAAATGGAAGAATGTTTTGCCGTTGGTTGATTTCGCTCATAATAATGGTTATCAGGCTACGATAAGTATTGTACCTTACGAGGCCTTGTATAGGAAGAAGTTTAGATAACTGCCTTATTGTAATAAGGTAGGTGAAAGAAAGAACCTAGGACCAGATACGATCAGTGAAATGATCGAGATCATTCGATAGATTCGAGTCTGAATGAAAGAAGTTTAGAGAAGACGAAAGTCTTATGTGATTTACGCCGATCAGAACTTAAATTCGAAAAGGGAGATAAAGTTTTCTTAAGATTTCTCCGTTGAAGAGAATCATTAGATTCGTGTCAAGTATAAGCTTAGACAAAGATTTTTATGATTTCTAGATATCTTGAAAAAGATAGTTTTAATGTGTATAGATTGACCGTGTTGCCAAGTCTATGGAATGTTTATTATATTTGCGTATCTCATTTCAGAAAGTACGTGTTCATTTTTAAACGCGTGATACACTAGCAAGACGTTGTTCTTGATTATGATTAAGTTATGAAGAAAGACCGCAATCGATCTTGGATTGAAAAGTGCGAGGGTTAAGAAGCAAGTCAGTACGATTAGTAAAGTGTTATGGAATCACCACGGGCAAAAAGGAGTCACGTGAGAACTCGAAGAAAGGATAAGGAAGAAATACCCCGAACAGTTTAAAGAAGATAAGCAAATTTCGGGACGAAATTTTTTGTTAGAGGGGTAGGATGTAATACTCCAGATATTTCTTCCGTCGATAGTTTAATTAATAATTAAGGCTTTTCATGACTAAGTTAAGGATTTTCGATTCTAAGACTGACGGTAAAATCCGTTTCTAAAAATAAATTCCAGAAGTCGGTCAAACGACTACTGTATTAGGGTTTTCGCGTCCGATAAAATTTTCGTCCGAAAATTCAGATCGAAAAACCGTCAGATTTTACATTCACTTTTTTTTCGATACGAGTTCACAGGAAAAAGTCAGTTTTTATTATTTTTCCGGGTGAATTTTGGACTGTCTTATCCCGACTTTTCATCGAATTTTGAAAAATGAATTGTCCTTCCCGACTAAGTGAAATATTCCGGAACTAATGGTCGTATCCATTTTTGTCAATAATGTGTCCGTCTAATAAAGTAATTGTTCGTGTTTAGTTTACAATATTAGATCCGAAAAAAAAAATTAGATTTATAATTAATATCTAGATATTTTTAGTTAAACCTCCTTACTATTTGTATAAATAGCACCCTTGTCATCTTTTTTCTCTCATTTCTTCTCCTCCAAACCGCCAACTTCACTTTCTCTCCCACCATTGTGGTGTTCTTCATTTTCTTCAAGCTCTCAAGTTCCATAACTTGCTCGTTAGCCGGTCAATTTCAATTCCGATTGAATATTCGTAAAGGTAAGAGCTTCCTCTTTAATTCTACCGAACAAAAATTCATTCCTTTAATTCTTGCAAATTTCGAAATTCATAAGAGTCATAGGAATGATGTTCTAAGTTTTATTTCATGTTATTTTGATGTTAGAAGTAAGAATCCATGGTGGAAATTGAGTTAGAATCATGATAAGTATTTATAAGTGATTTTCGGAAATTATTAAGAGGACTTCAAAAAATTGCTGCACTCTTTGAGGAGTTGTGGATGATATTTTGATGTATTTGAGGTGTGGAGAGTATATAGTTGATCATATGTTTATGATAGATTATGAGTATAAGATGATTAGGTGAAGAAAAGTAGATTTTAATGTGTAAATCGATGGAAATGAATTCTTGAAGGTTTTGTCACAGCCCCAAATCCCGAGGGACGGCAAAAGCCGGGGTGCGACTGGGGTTGGATTAAAGAAGCGGGGAAGAAGGGGGCTAACTGACTAAAACATACATGAAAGGCATCAATAATCCATGAACAAGACTTGATTATAAATAAGAAAGAGTTAATCGCTACGGATTACTCGACAAAAGTACACAGTAGAAACTAAGTTCATATTTACAGACTTAAACTACAGTGTTTTGTTCAAAAGATACATCTCAAAAGATATTCAGAGGTTTGCAGCGGAAGAGTTCTAACTAAAACATCCTATCTTTCAACTCAACATCAACCGTTGCCGCTAACCGTCGCTTCAACCTGCACATTTAGAAAACAATGCAGGGCTAAGTACAAACGTACTTAGTGGGCACGATGCCGAAATCATAATCATAAATATAGATAAATATGGCATTTCATAATTGTAGCACATCGGGGTTTTATTTAAAAGAGGCCCGTGTCTACTAAACATTTTCTGACTGATTTTCACAATTTACTCGGCCGAGTATTTTCAAGTATGCTATGTTCAATCTTGACCAATTCTCATTCACCGTAGCTGGTACCCCTCAACAGGATATCACATACACCACAGGTTACAAAGTGCACTAACTCTGGAAAGCACTTAGCAGCTAACTCAGAGCCGATCGTTAGTTAACCTAGTTAGATTAACTCTAAATCTGGAAAACACGAATGTTGACTCAGATAGGTACAAGAGAACTCACATAAAACATAAAACAGTTCATGCCATAATATCACTTTGAAAACACAGATATCAAAGCGATAAAGAAAGATTTTCCGAGCATTGCTCGTTTTATTTTGTATATAAAAGCCCACCTCGATATACAGAACTAAAAGCAAAAGCTTCCAACTTCGGATCTTTCGTCCTTTCTTTACAGTTGGCTTCCTCCTTTATCGTAAAACAATAATACTTAAAAACGGGTCGTAAAAGATAATCGATCAAAGAATCGAAATAAGTTTTAGTCGTTTCATTCTTTAGGCATTTGCACGCTTACTAGATTCATTTTACTTAAACGGGAACGAGACTCGTTCAAATCCCGTTTAGAACTCGGAAGGTCTCATACTCGACTCTTAGGTCAGTAGAGAGGGTAGTTGATAGATTAATATGACTTAAAAGATCATTAGGAACTAAGTTGGAAAGAATCAACTTAGGAGAATTACGTTCTAGTTCTTTAAACGACTTATGAAATTTCTCGCTTACTACTTCTTTATTTGAAAGGATAAAAGATAAGATCTCGACTGGTTTTTATCACTCAAGGCTCCATACTTGACTCTAGGGTCAGTAGGAAGATATTCGTTAGATAATACGGCTTAAACGATCGAAAGAAACTAAGTTGTGAACGAAACAACTTAAGAGAATTGAAACTGAAATTTCACTGCGCAATCCAGTAACTCTGGAGGCTTCTCAGAACAGGGGATTTGGAAACAGGGGATGAGCCCTGTACCATTTGAAAGTTTGGGATGTCTAGTTTACGCTCCAATTTACGGATTGCAAATCCGATAAACGAGCTAAAAGTTATTACACTTTCTGGCGAGGGTCGCAAAACTGCCGCGAAAACCCTAGTTGCTCGATAGATTCGACGTATAACGTCTTAGGTTCGTTCTAAGCTCTCGAATTCGATTTCTTTAGAAAATGGACCCTCAAGGAAGTCATCACGTACTCCCGTACGTGGTGAACTCCTTCTCAAAACTCGTTCAAAAGCACGATGTTCTAAACGTCGGCTTTCAACTAACAATTACTAAACCAACAATTTATGCATTTCGCGTTCTAGTTCTCGACTATAACTATAGCTCATATAATATTAGCTCGAAAGCTCATGACGTCAACTACAAAGTTGTTCTCAAGTCTATCATAGACAATAATATCAAATTAAAATTCTCATTTGACTTCTCGGTTATTAGTTACGACTAATTGTTCGTCTCATACGCGATTTTCAAAGTTGTCGGATTCCGTTCAAATTTTACAACATCAATCCACATCTAACGAGAATCACTCCTATGCATGTAATCATTTCATACCATCACTATATTTCAACTTATAACGTGTTCTTCGTCTCTTACATTACGATAAATATTTTTAGAAAAATCTAATTAAATTCCCATAATCAATTCACATCAATTACAACATAATTCCATCAACAATTCATCAATTAAATCAAACATATGAAAACCCCTAATTACTTAAATATTTTCGGTATTTATATATATCTTAAGAGGGTGATTTTCTTCTCCAATTAACATCATTTATCCACTAATCATCCTATTATATCAACAATTAATCAATTGCAAACCAATTCCACATTAACATGCATAAATCCCTAAATTCAACTCAAACCCTAATCGAATTTTCACAAAACATGGGGCTTTCGATTCCTCTTTGTTCTAATCACTAATTAAGCATCTCTTAAGCATGAATTTATCATTAATTGAAGAAATCCAAAAATCCTACTAATTAACCTAAAATTTCGGTATTAATGGAGATATTAGGGTTCTTGGTTTTGCTCAAATCTAAACCCTAATTAACCTATCTAACATATCCGATTTCATTAATTCAAGATCGAATCATCTATTTCATAACTATAATTTTCGATCAAAAGAAGAAAATGAAAAGAAGAAGAAGAATGATGGATAGAAATATGGAGGAGAAGATTACTTGCTAATTAATGAAGAAAGAATGAAGTTTGGATGGATGGATCAAGACTTGTGTACTTCTTCTTGATGTTCTTGAAGCTTTCTTCAATGGAGTATAAGAGATGAAGATGGGAGAATAGAGAGGGAGGGCTGCCGAGTTGTGTTGGGAGGAGAGAGAGGTGTGTTGGTTTTGAATTAATTTAAGTTATAAGATTGCAAGGTGTAAAGCATGAATAGTAACTAGCTAAGGTGTCCCTTAATTAACTAATAAAATGAAAATATCATCTAAGAGAGAGTGAAGGAGGTCGGCCAAGGTGGGGAAAAGGAGAAAAATACGCGCTTTTCCGACGCGATCCGACGTTACGGAAATCGAACGACGAAAAACGTCGCTCGGCACAAAATCGTCGCGATTCGATTCGACCGAAAATTTTAACGTACGAAACTTAATTGGAAAATAAATTTACAAAATTTATTTTGACAAAAACTTGGGACGACACGGTCCGAGTTTCGTCCAAAAAATCATAAAAACAAACTTTCTCGGGCGAGTTCGTATCGCGATTTCGTGGATGTAAAAATCAGACGGTTTTTCGTTCTGAGTTCACGAACTAAAAACTTTTCGTACGCGCTAACCCTAAATACAGTAGTCGTCTAGCTGACTTCTGTAATTTATTTTCAGAAATGGATTCGACCGTTAGTCTTAGAATACAAAATCGTAAACTTAGGCGTGCAAAGCAATTTATTTAATTAACTTTAATTTTTTTGAAATCGTAAGGATTTTACGGGGCATTACAGGTTTAGTGTGTGTTCTAGGTGTTTTTGGTGTTCTTGTCCAAGAACATGAAGATTTAAATATGAATAAAATTAATTATAAAATAAAATAAATTAATTAATTATTAAATTAATTAATTATTAATTTTCGAAAAAAATAAATAAATAAATAATAATATTGTTTAAAAATAAAAATAAAAATGTAAGAGATGAAGAAGTGAGGGTTTGATGTAGTATATGTTATGATTTGTATAATATGATGATAGAAATGAGATGTAGTATGTTTGAGGATGATTATATAATTTATTGGAATTTTTCTAAAAATAAAATAAAAATTGTAAGAGACGAAAAGTCGTCAATAAGTTGAGATTCATTAATAATTTGAATATGTGATTTACGTATTAGTGAATCTTGATAGATAATGAACGATATTGTAAAGTTTGAGCAAAATCGGAGAACGTTAAAATTTTATTAAGAGACGAAGAATCGTCGATAAGTCGAGATTGAATAATGATTTAGGTTTATGATTTAAACATATGTTAATCTTGTTAGGTAATGATCGTAACTGGAAAATTTGAACGAATTCTAAGAAGGTTGAAATTTTGATAAGAGACGAAGAAACGAGTCTAAGTGTCGATAAAAAAGTCGAATAAAGAAAACCAATTTGATATTAATGATTGTTGTCGTTTGACGAACGAGATTGTAGTTGACGATATTTCCATCCGAGATATGAGATGATATAAGTTATAGTTTATAAACGAGAAGTGTAGAATGAAAGTAAAATTTGAATTGAATTGGTTTAGTACTTGATTAGTTATAAGACGAGAAAATATACGTCGAGTTTTTAATCAAGAAATGTGAAGGAGTTGTCATAAAAGATTGTACATGTTGACTGTAAAAAGATAAAAATTTCGTGAGTTTAAAGGTTGTATAGCATTGATCGAACCTAGGGAATCGTGCGTCGAGTTTTATCGAACATTAGGGTTTCACGCGGACTGAACTGCGACCTTTCACGGAAACTGTCATAACTTTTAACTCGCTTAACGAAATCAAGATCCATAAATTGGAGAGTAAATTAGACATCCGTAGCTTTCTTTTGGTATAAATTTCATCCCCTGTTTTGCAGGAACCTGTCCTGTATGAACTCCAGAACCTCTGCTTTGTGCAGAAACTTATGTAAACCTAAATTCTTAAGTTGAATCCTTTTCAACTTCGTTCCTTGTGAACTTCTAAGTCGTTATAAGTTATCGACTTCAATTTATTTACTGACCTAAGTATCGAGTAATGAGCCGAGTCAGTTTATAAACGAGAATTGTTCGAGTCTCGTTTATTCATTAATCAAAAGAAAGTAGTAAAGTTCAAAGGCCTGAAAGTTATAAAACGAATTCGATTTCCTTTTTCCTTTATTATCTCGACTGCTTATTAAAGTGTTATTATTTACGTTCAAAGGAGGAAGTCGAGTTTAGAAGACAGGACGGAAGACAGAAGACGGAAGCTTTAGTTGTTCTGTAAATCGCCTAAGGTGGGCTTTTCTATATACGAAATAAAATGAGTGATGCTTGAAAATCTTTATTTACAGCTTTGATAATTGTGTTTTCAAAGTGATAATCAGAGCATGAAATATTTGTTTTATGTGAGTTCTCTTGTACCCTTCTGAGTTAGCCGGCTGCTATCCAGAATTATTAGTTAACCGACCTGCTAACTAAAACGATCGGACTTTGAGTTAGCCGACTGCTATCCAAAGTTAGTATACACAGTAGCCCTTGTGTGTGGAATCCTGTTGAGGGTAGCCAGCCACGGTGATAATTATTGGGCAAAATTGAACGTAACGTCTGAGAAAAATGCTTGCGCAAGCTATATTGTGAAAATGAGAAAGAAAATGTTTAGTAGACACGGGTATTTATTGAAAAATCCCGATGTGCTACAGAAGTGAGATGTCTGATTTATCTATACTTATGATATGTTTTCGGCAACGTGACCACTAAGTATGTTTATACTTTGCCCTACATATGTTTTATAAATGTGCAGGTTGAGTGACGGGAGCGGCGGAGGTTGAGTAAAGAGTTGTAGTTAGGAAGAAGAACTTGTGTCAAGCTTTACGCTTTCCGCTGCCAATCTTTTTGAGTTAATGTATCTATCCTTTGGGCCTAAGCTCCGTACAATGAACTTAGTTCCTTTTTGAACAACTTGATGAGCGATCCTTCAAGGTCGACTCTCTTTCTTTCAATAAAATCAGTTCATAAATATCAGTTGTCGTTTAATTATCGTCTGTTTATTTATTTATCCCCCTTCTTCCCCGCTTCTTTAACCCAACCCCTAGTCGCACCCCGGCTTTGCCGTCCCTCGGGATTTGGGGCTGTGACATAAATAAACATGGCCTTGTCCTTCTTCATTCGATTGTCAAGCTTACTCTATAAATCTTGATACGTTATACCACAAGGTGGTATAGGTATTTACTCTTTCCTTCCACCCTCATAGATATTGTGATTCCATAGGCCACCATGAGCAACAATTAAACAAGAATGCCTCGTCTGCGTGAAATATAAGTTACGATATATATATATATATATATATATATATATATATATATATAGATAGATAGATAGATATATATATATATATATATATATATATATCATAACACAAATCAGTTACGACATACCAAAATCGTACAATGAATCGTAAAAAAATAATCACTTATGAAATAATTATAATCACGCTATAGCTAGGAAATTCCTATATATCGTAACATGCGATGCAAAAACGTGCTAATCTCGTAAAAGAAAATTGTGCCATCATGTTACGAGATATATATATCGTATCATACATAATCAATTATGAAATAATTGTAGCCACGCAAAAACGTGCGATGCAAATATATATCGTAACATGCGATGCAAAAACATGTTGGATTTGTTACGATTGCATGTATAATTGAGATTTGTTTGAGATTTGAGGATACCATGTGTGAAAAATAGTACTTCTGTAGATACGATATTGTTAATCTTGTACGTGGGGGTGAACAATTGATGCCACGAAATACGAATTGTTTGTAGTTTGTTACGAGATTTGTCACGAGATTAGGGTTCAAGCTTTAGGGTTGGCACGAAATAAGAATGCACGTGTGTAGTTTGTTACGAGATTTGTAAAATCGTACATGAGGGTGATTGCATATGGGTATGTTGTTACGATATTCCCAAAACATGCATGAATTGGTCATTCTCGAGTACGAGTTAAACAAAATCATAGCCACAGAAGTTCGATATTCCGAATATCGTAACATCGTAGAAACATGAAATTCCAGAAACACAACCAAATCGTAATATCGTGTCAAATCGTACCAAATATGTAACAATATTCCCCAAAAGTGCCACAAAACATGCATGAATTGGTCAGTCTCGAGTACGAGCCTAACAAAATCGTAGACACAAAAGTACGATATTATGAATATCGTAACATTGTACACATATGCTACGAGTGTACGAGTTCAACAAAAAACATATCATCTGTATATCGTACAACCGCCATGAACAACAAATTTCCAGATCTTCAACCTCATATCTAATCGAAATTCTTCTTCAAACCAAAGAAAATCAATGGAAACAAACTATTGTACCTCCATCATCGTTTAAATCAGAGAAAAACTTCCGACAACAAGCTTCGGAGAAAAAAAAGCAAAAAACTCCAAAATTGAAACCCATAACAAAAAAAAACAGCAAAACTAATGAAAAATTCTCGAAGAAGACGACTTGGACGAGGCGGCGGCGGAGCAAGAGAGGAGCGGGGTGGCGGCGGAGAAGGAGATGAGTGGAGCGACGACAGAGATGAATTGTTGTTTTTTTGAGAGAATTCGTAGAGAGAGAAAGAGAAAGAGAAGAGATAATTTGAAATGGAAATCTGCAGGGAAAAAGGGAGAGAAGAAAAAGAAGAGAGAGAAAAATACATAGGAGAGAGAAATAAAGTAGAAGAGAGAGAAGTGAGTGGTTGGTGAAAAGTAAGGGTATTTTGGTCTCATCATGTCACATTTGGCCTCTTTTATTGTAAATAAAGTTGGGGTACAACTTTATTGTTTTTATCCATAGGGGGTCCATAAATATTAATAAACTCTTTTCTTATACTATATTTTGCTTATATTTTACAAATGCATACAACATGTCTCCTATTTTCTACTAATTCTTTTTATAAAAATGGTGGGCACAACTCAATTGATGAAATTGAAATAGATTTAAGGAGATGTAAGTTTGGGGAAAATTTTAAAGAGGTGTAAAAATTCTTTTGGTGTCTACTCAATTTAGGGGATCTGTTGGACGAGTTTTTTTAATCTCACTTTTTATTATTTAAATTTAAAGTTAAAAGTGATTATAGATGAGTTGTGTGTGCTCTAAATCTATTCTTATTTCACAAATTGGGTTGGGCACAACATTTTCATAAATTGATTAATTAAAAGGATAGTGATATTTGGAGGGTAGTGATATTAGACACAGTGTGGCCGGCCACACTAACTAAAAAAGGTAATATAGGTTTTGAAAAAAAAAAAGAAGTATACCCTAATTGGGGAATCTGAGCCCTAAGAGAAAATGTGATTATTTCTATAATTAACTTTCTTTACTTTTCATTCGTGTGGTCAGCTATAGCGTGTCCGAATAGAATTATTATAATTAAAAATAGGTGAAACTGTTGTATGTAATTGTAAGGGCATGATACAGTATAAGGGAAGACTTAAGAGCAAATTTAGAAGTAAAATTTTGAGAATTCTGCTGGGAAAGCTCTTAAGGTCCTATTTTTTAATTAATATATGTTTTTCTTTTAATTAAAAATAGGGGAAACTGTTGTCTTTTGACTTTTATCTTAATTAAAATTAAAATAACTAAAAATTATTATCAGCAAATTCGAATTCGAAAGTATAAAAAATTAATTGATTAATTAATTAGTGAAAATAAATCAAAACAAAAATTATGCTAGTGATTTCATTTTTCCAAGTTCAAGAGTGCGGCTGGGGAAAAGTTAATAAGGTTGTTGAAGGGGGTTACTGAACAATTCCCTCAAATAAAAGAGCCTCAAGCCTAAAATTTTACATCCCATGATTCTAATATAATAATTGGACTACTAATTAAAAATAAAAAAACAAAAAAGACAATTATAAAATTTAAATTCTGTAACCAATAGGCTTACATAGTTTAGAAATCCAATTTCATTCATAGGTTTGTAGGGGCTCCAAAATAGAAATAAAAATTAACAAATTATGTAAAAGCAATAAAAAAAGTTACCTAGAGAATATGAAAATCTTGGACACTTCATATATTTTGATGCTCAAGTTTCTGAAAACAACAATAACTAAAGCAATTGTAATAATTGTGCAGGATTTGTCTCTGAGAAAGAAAGAAACTCACGCCCGCAGATAACAATAGGTAATTGTTATAGAGATAATATAGTGAAATAACCACAATAGGGATTAGAACCCAATATATAGCCCACGTTTTTAAAATACACAAAATATACCCACTTTTTGTAATTTGGGACCTAAATACCCTTGTGACCCGGTTACCCATTTAACTTTTATCAATTTGGTTCCTCTTTCTCACTTTCTCTCGCTCTATCTGCAACTATGTATCTTTTCCCCTCTCTCTGTAATCTCTATCTTTCTCATCCGGTTACCTCAACGCAGTCACACGGCTCTGCCGTTGTCACCCTCTTTCCTCTCGACTCGATCCTCTACTCTGTATTGTGTATTGAGCATTGAAATACGATTCTTATCAGAGAAGGACGAGACGAGCTCTCCCTTCGCTCAGAAGCACAAAAAGACCTAGGGGTGAGTTTACGGCTATCTCCATCATGCCATGTCTCACGCAGTTGCGGATCGAGTATTGTATGTGTTGGGAAATTTAGTAAAGTTTTGATTGATTCCAAAACCAACTGACCCCAACCGAGTAGATGTTGCCATTTCCTAATGTTAGTATTTAGGCTCGCTGTTTGAGCAATGTTCGGATTTTATCTTTACAGGACTCCAGCTGAAAACAGCAACATGGCTATACTCGGATAGAACTTCAGATGGAAACTCGGATGTGGGACATCAGATGTAAGAAAGACAACTGAGCATTCAAGCCAACTGTTCAGATGGAACATCAGTTGCAGGACTCAATCTGATAAATCGACAACATGAAGTTCAAGGCAGCTGAGGGTTCAACTGTTCCTCTTCAGACAGAATGTCAGATGAAGGTAGCAATCAGATGGAACATCAGCTGAAAACCACTCTGATGAAGACCAAACTTCTCAACCGACCAACCAATGTTAAAAGACAAAAGTTGAAATTTGAATTTCAAATAGGAAGTCACGTGAAGGTTTAACGTTGTGTCATTACCTCATTTGGCCCAACACAAGGTTGTCTCAGAAGGAAAGCAGAAGTTCACAGTTGCCAAATTGGGAAAATCTGCAGAGATGAGAGACAAGCCATCGCTTTCACAGAACAGAGATCAACGACTCTTCCAACGGCTAGTTGATTCTCAACGCCTATATATAGAGGCATTCATTCATTCATCAAGATAGAGATAGAAAAGAGACAAACGAGCAAAAGAACGACGATATACTTCGCACAAGCTAAACTACAATTATTCTCTAAGAACATCACCAGCTGAGAGTTCATAGAGAGTTAGAATCTGTCTTGGTGTTTTCGATCTTAGTTTGAGTCTTCATTCGTTCAAGCTTAGATCCTAGCTCACTTCTTTGTTATAGCTAGTAGTTGGAAAACCCACCCTTATACACATCCCCTAAAAAGGTTGTTAGGATCCTGCTCTTCACGAAATTGAGTAGAAAGGTTGATAAGTACCCGCAAACTTATCTGTAAGGTTGATAAGTACCCGCAAACTTATCTGTAAGGTTGATAAGTACCCGCAAACTTATCTGAACGGTTGCAAAGCCCGCGTAAGCTTTGTGGTAGCTGTCCTAAAGAATTTGGACTGAGTTGTGTGGATTCACAACTCCCCGTGGACGTAGGAGTTCTCTCCGAACCACGTAAATCCTTTGTGTGTTTTTGTTTTCTGTTCAGTTACTTTCTGCATTTCTAACTGTCCAACTAACCAGCACTCAAAACTGCATCTTTACATTTCAACTGATTTGGTTGTTAACCGACCTTGCATCTCAGCATGAGTTGTTTTATACGAGTTATTATTGTTTCCACCACATTCCGCACAGCACCACTCTTCTAGCTGAAATTTCTTACTCAGTTGTGATTCCAGCTGAGTCTTTTTACTCAGTTGTGGTAATTTTTGGGGGTTATTTTTAAAATTCCTATCTAGTGTATTCCTCCCCCCCCCATACACCGGAACTCGTATCGGGACCATCAAGTGTTATCAGAGCGGTGGTTCAAAAGACTGCTGACTCTGTTTCACGAGGTGTGAATCGAGGTATTTTTCTTCAGTGGTTAACTGAATAGATCCTTTTCACGCTAGTGCATTTCTGTTTGCATTTGTCGTCTGTTTATTGTGTGCAGATGGATGTTAAAGATAAGATTGTTGTCATGTTCTCGGTTGTGAACTATACATCCTGGAAAACTCGAATGAAGAAGATTCTATTGTCCAAGCATCGTCAAATGCAACAAGTGATTATATCCGGACCGATCACCATCATGGAAAAAGTCATTCGCACTCCTACAAATCCCAATGATGGGGATGTAACTGAGGTGACAGTCGAGAAGAAGCCAGAAGATTTCACTCCTGAGGAAGCAAAAGTGAGCCAGCTGGATATCTGGGCTCAGAGCACTATCATGTCCACAGTTGGACAAGACTATCTTCCATGGATAGAAGAGTGCGACACAACTAAAATGTGGGACATTTTGGCATCTCTTAGTGAAGGGAGTGACGAAACCAAGGAGAACAAGTTCTCCCATGCTTGTCAAGACTTTGACAATTTCTGTCTAAAAGTCGATGAAACCATTGATCAGTTGGAGCTTCGGTTCATGGATATCATCCGAAGGATTCAGTCTATCTGACGAGGAAAATATACTCTGAGAGAGATCAATCTCATGGGACACCTTCACCAACATTCATGAAAGCCGAGCTGATCTTGGAGAGATGGGAACTGACAGACTGTTCTCAATTCTGAAAGGAAACGAGTACAAGGTAAACCAACAAAGATCAACTCAGTCCTCGGTGCAGACGAGTCGACATGAGGATGTTGGTTCCGAAACAAAGACAGTAGCACTTCGAGCCGACTATTCCAAGCAGCGGACATCAAGGGCAACAAGATCTGCGGACACAGCTTCGAAGGAGCCGAGCAGAGAAGAGCTGCAACAGAGTATCGCCGCCCTGTCAAAGAAGCTAGCTGACATGGATACTCGGTTCCGAAAATATAAGCGGTTCTATAAATCCAACCGAATTCGAGATAACTCAAAGCCTGTGACCAACAGTTGCTTTGAATGCGGCAAAGAGGGACACTTCAAAGTTGATTGTCCAGATCTTTCGAATAAAGATAGAGATGCGTTGAGGGCCAAGCAAAATGCAAAGAACAAGGTCATGGTTGCAGAAGAAGCAGCTGACGACGTAGACATCTTCATCGACACCGAAGATGAGGACGAGCTGACTCACACCAACAACGCTATCGGACAGGATCAATGTCTCATGGCATTTGGAACCGATCAGGATGATGCTGAGGTACATTCTAATCCAGTTAATTTAAATTCTTCCAATGCTACTAACATGCAGGAAACAGTAGATAAAGAGTTGGAACCCTCTTGGGGTGACTTCCTAGAACTCAGTGAGGAATTGCATCAGCAATCGGTTGAGTTTAAGAATCTTCAAGAACAGTTTGCCAGACTTGAAGAATCCTTAACCGAAAAGGACGATCTGATTAAAAGTCAAACCGAAGAGATTGATGATCTCAAAAGTCAACTGAATGTGGCCAACCAAAATAAGGCTCCAACCAATGAGGAGTTGAAGGAGCAGATCAAGGAGCAGCATGAGCAGTTGAACAAGCAAGAGGTACAGATCAACCAGCTGATGAAGATGTCAGACGCAGAGACCGAGCATATAGTTGTTCTTCTCAAGGATCTACAAACTGAGAAGGACAACCTGATAAAGCTATATCAATCATCCAAAATCATCGAGAATCTCATTAGTTACCGACGACAGATGGATGACGTGTCTGGACTTGGCTACGACATGGTCAAGGATATTGGAATTCCACCCGCAACCTTTATCAAGGCTGTGGATGTCACGGTTGCCAAACCAAATACAGTTGAGTATGCAACTCCCCAACTTAATCCAACCTCCACGTCACAGCAAGTATCTACAGCACAACCTGCCAAGGGAACTGCAGCTGAGAAAGGTAAAGGAGCTGTGGTTGGAGAACTGAAGAATCCCTCGGTTGGGATAACAACTGAGGGGGAATGTTCCAGGACTCAGAAGAGGAACCAGAGACATCAGAGACACAATCAGAACCGACCTCAGAACCGACCTCAGAACCGACCTCAGAACCGACCTCAGAAGGGATGGAATCAACAGAACCGACAGGGATTCAACCAGAGGTTCCATCAGAGTCAACCAATGTGGAACAGTTCCAACAGCTGCGGGTATTCATGCCAGAACATGAATCAACAACAAGGCATGAACAGCTGTCATCAACAGTCAGGAAAATGGAATCAGACTCAGCTACAAAGATTCCAAAATGGCGTCCGACCTCATCGACAAAACCAAAAGGGTCAGAAACGTCAACAAAACAGGGGGAACGCCTTTCCTCCTAAAGCCCACAATGGGAGAAATCAATCTCCTCCCAAGAAACAGAACGTCAACAATAACAACAAGCCTAAGGATGACCGAGGTGTTGTTATAGTTGATGGAGAAGGAAAGATAATTTGGAATGACAAATCTATCCGAATCTACAGGGAAAAGCGACCCACAGTTCAAGGGGGAACTGGTTCTAACCCTCCAGGACCCAACTAAAATTGGGGACCTAAGCGTGTTTCTCTGTGCAGAAGCAGAAGGTACAGCTGAGGAAGAATAAAGCATCACATACCATGTGGGTGATGGATAGTGGATGCTCGAAACACATGACAAATCTGAGGGATTTGCTTGGGAGTTTCATGGAGAAGGAAGGACCATCTGTTACCTTTGGTGACAACTCAAAAGGTCACACCAAAGGCTACGGTACCCTTGAAACCAATCTCGTGTCTATTCCAAATGTTTCATATGTTGATGGATTGAAGCATACTTGCTCTCCATCAGCCAATTCTGTGATAATGGTTTCTTTGTCAAGTTTGATGCACAGGGCTGCAGGGTCAAAAATGTCAGAACAAAGCAAGTCATACTGTTGGGAAATCGATCCCCAACCGGGAATGTCTACTATGCAGATTGAAATAGTAGTCCTCCTGACACCTGTCTTTTATCAAAGAGCAGTTCAGATGTGAGCTGGCTGTGGCACAAAAGGCTCAACCATCTGAATTTCAAGACAATGAACCGCCTTGCGAGACAGGAACACGCAAAGGGTATTCCGAACTGTGTGTTTTCACCAACATATATCTGCAGTGCGTGTCAGCTGGAAAAGCTCTCTAGATCCTCCTTTTGGTTGAAAACGATTCCATCAACCGACCGAGTATTGCAGCTGATTCATATGGATCTCTTTGGACCTATTACTCCCAAGAGCATGAATGGTAACGAATATACACTTGTTGTTACTGATGATTTCTCTAGGTACACGTGGACCATTTTCATGCATCACAAGAGTGAAACTCGAGATGAGCTACCCAAGCTGATGGATCGAATATCTAACCAACAAGAGATGAAAATCATTTCTATCCGATCAGACCGTGGAACCGAGTTCCTCAATGAAACCATCATTGAATACTGCGAGAAGCATAGAATCACTCATCAAACATCGGCTGCTCGTACTCCACAACAGAATGGAGTAGCCGAGCGAAGAAACCGAACGCTGAAGGATGCTACAACATCCATGTTGACAAGCTCAGCTCTGCCAAAGAGATTTTGGGCTGAGACAATCAACACAGCATGCTACACCCAGAACCGGTCTCTTCTGACCAAGCGGTTGGGAAAGACTCCATATGAACTATGGAGACGCAGGAAGCCTGATATTTCATATTTTCGCGTTTTTGGTTCTAAGTGTTATATTCACAACAATGGGAAGACTCAGTTAAAAACTTTTGACGCCAAGGCTTCGAAGGGGATATTTCTCGGATATGCCGCTCAGATCAAGGCTTATAGAGTTTTTAACAACAGTTCTGGTGTTGTGGAGATAACACCTCATGTTAGTTTTGATGAATCTACTTTTGAGTGTAGGGAACAGGTTAAAGGACAACAAGCAGATCCACATGTTCCACCAGCTCTCACCAGATCGCAGGTTCTAAGGCAGAAGAATTTGGCTGAACCGTTGGTATGGGCAACCGAGGATGATGATCCTTGTTCCTCTGAAGATGAATGTGAGGACCCCAGCTCATCTCAAGGGAGAAGCTCAACTGATGTTACTCTAACTGCATCATCATCCGAAGCCCAACCTAGCCCGGTTCAAAATATTATCCATGTTGAGGATCCAGACTCAACAGCAGATAACTCACCAATTCTGAAGATCCCAGCATCTCCCACGGCTCAGGTTATCTCATCCTCTGAAATTACGGAACAACCACTGTTGGAAGAAGAAGGAAGACGCAACAAGAGATGGTATGAAGATCATTCCAAGGACAACATCATCGGAGATCCAGCCAAAGGTGTGCGTACTAGGAGTAGAGTTGCAAATCCAGACTCAGCTGAGAAAGATTCCACCATTTACGCCCAATATGCTGAGGAGTTGGCAGTTCTTGAGGAGTTCGAACAGGCAGGAGATGTTGCCATGATTTCATGTTTCGTAGCAGATGTGCCAGAACCGAAGAATGTTGTGGAAGCTCTCAACTGTGTTCATTGGACAACAGCCATGCAAGAAGAGCTAAATGAATTTCTACGCAACTGTGTATGGGAGTTGGTAGAAAGACCAAATGGTGTTAAAGTCATTAGATTAAAGTGGATTTTCAAGAACAAGAGAGACGCCATTGGATTCATCGTGAGAAACAAGGCAAGGTTGGTAGCTCAGGGATATTTCCAACAAGAAGCAATTGATTTCGAGGATTCTTTCGCGCCTGTTGCAAGGTTGGAAGTCATCCGAATATTTCTAGCCTATGCCGCATTTCACAAATTTAAGGTTTATCAGATGGATGTGAAGTGTACCTTCCTCAACGGTGATATTAAGGAAGATGTTTATGTTGAACAGCCTCCCGATTTTGAGACTGGTGATGGAAGAGTGTATAAGTTGAAGAAAGTAATCTATGGATTGAAGCAAGCATCTAGGGCTTGGTATGACACTCTTTGTGGTTTTCTTCTAAACTCGGGGTTCAAACGAGGGTCAGTTGACAAAACACTGTTCACCATAAAAGTTGGAGAAGACATACTTGTTGTGCAAATCTATGTTGACGACATCATATTCGGTTCCAAGTCAGAGGAGCTGTGCGAGAAATTCTCAACTCTCATGAAGGAAAAATTCGAGATGTCGATGATGGGTGAGATGAACTATTTTCTTGGGCTACAAGTGAAGCAGTCATCAAGAGGGATTTTTATTAATCAGTCTAAATATACAAAGGAGCTCATCGCAAAGTTCGGATTGCAGACAAGTAAAACCACAAGGATCCCGATGAATACTAACTGGAAGATTGAACCCGGATCTGAGGGAAAACTCGTGGATGCCAGTAAGTATAGAGGGATTATTGGTTCTTTGCTATATCTAACCGCCAGTCGGCCAGATATATCTTACGCGGTTGGAGTGTGTGCTCGGTTCCAAGTTCAGCCAAGGAAAGCACACATGTTGACAGCAAAGAACATCATTAAGTATCTGAAGGGTACTATTAATGTTGGGATGTGGTACCCAGCTGACGACAATATCCAACTGTCCGGATACTCAGATGCGGATCTAGCCGGAGATCGGCTGGACAGGAAGTCCACATCTAGACACTGTCAGTTCATGGGAAGCAAGCTAGTCTCATGGTTCTCCAAGAAACAAGTATGTGTTGCCACTTCTACAACCGAGTCAGAGTATATGGCTGCAGGTAGTTTTTACATGCAAGTGTTGTGGCTCAAGCAGCAGCTGAGAGATTATGAAGTAGCAACTGGACAGGTTCTCATCCATTGTGATAGCTCAAGTGCTATTGCTATCTCTTTGAATCTTGTTCACCATTCTCGGACAAAGCACATTGACATCCGACATCATTTTATCCGAAATCATATTGAGAAGAAGGATGTATCTGTAGAGAAGATTCCAACTGAGATTCAGAGAGCCGATATCTTCACCAAACCTCTAGCTGAAGCACGATTCAAGATGTTATGCGATCTCCTTGGATTGTTGGATCCATCAGATGAGGAATCAGCCGAGGTGAAGAGATAGATATCCATCTGAGGGGGAAGCTCAGATGAAGGGGGAATCTCAGATGCGGATCGCCGTCCGAAGACATCAGACGTCAGCTGAACAGATAAACTCGAGTCAGCTGATGGCATGCCGTAACATTGAAACGCAGCTGATTCCGACATCAGCTGGCAGGTATCATTTATGGCTGCAGATGTTTTAAATGAGAATGTTTGATCCTGAGCATGTCAGATAGATTAAAATAGTCATCATAGCGCATTTAATGTAAAGTACGGCTGAACATCAATAGCCTTACTTTATAGTGCGACTGGGCTGACACAAAAACAGTTCACCTTCTCACACGCGCATGTTGGAACTCGGAATGTGATGTCAGTCAAAGTTAGTCAACAGTCGCGAGATCTCAGCCGTTGATGGATTTGCGCCATTCAATCTTGGCCATCTATTTCAAACGACCCACTAACCTATAAAAGGCGGAAAATTAGGAAGTGATTTCTTACCTTCTATACTTGAGCCTATCTGATTAACTATTCATCATTGTCTCTGATTCTGTCTCACCATTTTCTGCTAAGTTCTTCATTTCTTCTCCTATATATAAACCTCACTGGAATACTAAATGGCACCAAAAGCTTCATCTCAAGGAAAGAAGATGGCATCATCAGGACCAACTCTTGTCCCTTCATCATACGAGGAATCATATGACATGATGATATCCAGAATCCACTTCGAGTAGATTCTGTCAACAGAAGCTCTGGACTCGCCGGTGTTATCTCCTCTCGCCGATCTTCTCAGGGAGAATCGCCTTCTTGAGTGGGCAACGCTCTTTCCCACCCACTTGCTCAGGCGTCAAGTTGGAGAATTCTACATGAACCTGCAACACGAACAAGGAGTAGGCCTTGTTTCAGAAATCTCCTGTCGACAGCGCGACGTTCCTGCCAGAACTGTCCGCCGTGTCACCTTCCACATACCAGTTTCCGAGATGCTACGCTCCATCATTCCACCAAATCTGACTGCCACGGACACCGTCGAGAACATCACAGATGAAGATGTAGATCTATTTCTGGAGAATGCTCTCATCATTGCAGAAAGATTGAGGAGCAACATGCAGCGAACAAAGTTGAAACCCGAACATCGACTTCTGTTCGATGTTGTATCCAAGGTTATATTTGGATACAGCGGTGCTTTTGGAGACGTCAGCCGACCCAAGCTCAAGCAGCTGATATCTTTGGAGCACAAGCACAACATCAACTGGTTCAAGTTCTTCGAACACCAGTTGACAATGGAGAAGCAGAAGATTTCAGAATCTACAACTGATTCCGGGGAGAAATTGTTGAGTGTTAAGGGAACTCTGAATTTTGGAGTCAAAATCTCTGCCCTGATACTTCTCGCCACGAAGGATCAGAACATGGTGTGGGAAGACTGTGAGGAGACACCAGTCAAAAGGCAGATGCTGTTCCCAATAGCCAAGAAAGCTCTAGATGTGATTCGGAGTGTCTACACTCCCAAAGACAAACGGGAAGCTGTGAAACCAGCTGTGGAGAAAGATACAGCTGAGGAGCTACCTCCAGCTGTCGGCCACTCTTCGAAATCGACAGTTGTACGCCGACTCAGAGATGAGTCAGATAAGGATCAAGAGGAGAAGCCACGTAAGAAGAAGTTGAGGGTTCGTATCAAGAAGTCAGTTGCAAAACCAGCTGAGGAGGTACCAACTGAGGAGGTGCCATCTGAGTCGAGTCACTCAGTTGACAAGGATGCTTTTGAAATTGTTCCTCGCACAAGTGGAACAGATGGGATAGAAGGGATGGAAATCGATCCAGAAGATGAGCCGACCATGTCCTCGGATGCATCTTCTTCATCCAAGGAATTCGAAGATGTTCCGACCTCCCCCACGGCAGGAGCTGATGCCGTACAGCACAGACAGGTTCTCGTAACCGATCCTCAGTCAGAAATTCCGAGCTCCCCGTTCGATGCCAACATTGTGACCACTTCTTTGGCCAATGTTGAGGAACCTCTCGATGCCAACATTACAACCTAGTCAGAAATTCCGAGCTCTCCACTCGATGCCAACATTGTGACCACTTCTTTGGCCAATGTTGAGGAAACCCTTGAACCCATTCCCTACGAAAATCTCTCTCCCTCCCCCATCGACGAAGAAGTTGATCGTCGAGTTGTCGAGTTGGAACATGAAGGCAAGTTGGCTTATTGCTTTCAGAAGCTGATTGGAATGTTCCCCGAGGTGCGCGACATGCCCACCTTTGCCACGCTCGGAACTGAGCTGTTGTATCAATTCAACATCATTTTTCAGCCACTGGTATGTCAAGGAAGATACCATCCGGATACACAGCTGGAACCAGCTCAAGGCAGATGAGTCCCGTCTGAGGAAATACTTCAACTATACCAATCTTGAGGTTGCGTACAACAACAAGATCACACTGCTAACTCGCCATCTGGATGTCAGCAAGGCAGAAGAAAGAGACATAAGGGAGACAGCAGAACAAGATTGTGTCACCTTCCTTGACAACATGCTGGCCAAATCTGCAGATTTCATGGATGATATTGACACAGCCGCCGGAGCAGCAAAGCAGGAAGAAGAAGACCTTCAACAGTACCTGGCCAATCGCCAAGCCATGGTTGCTGCTGAACAGCCCGCACCAGTTGAACAACCAGCACCAGCTGAACAGCCAGCACCCTCCTCAGATGAAATTTGCGAGCTGATCGCTGAGAGGGTCAATCAGCTGAGGAAGGAGATGATTGCCAACATCCAGCTCAACCAAGAAGAACAGCTGAGGATGATGGAAGCTCAGGATGAGAAGCACAGGAAGCTGCTGGAAGAACATGATGCGCTGAAGATGAAGCTGGATGATCTTTCAACATCCACCAGCAAGGATATCAATGACCTGAAGACAACAGTTCTTGGAATCAAATCAAAAGTGAACGTGTTCAAGTCCATCTCAGAATCCAATCTTGCCAAATCACAACAGACTCAAGACCAAGAATGCGATTCTCGGTTCGAACAAAGATGGGCTGAGTTCATCGCCTTCCAAACTAAAGTCACTGAAACCTTCGCAGCAATGAAGAAAGCTGATGAAGAGCGTCGTGACAAGGAACTGGCGAAGAAGGTTGATGTGGAATGCACAGTAGATGAGCTCTTCAACAAGATTCGGCAGGCTGAACAGAAACTCACTTCTCTGGATGGCTCAGTCGCAAGCCTTGTTGCTGATGCCAAAGAGGGGGAAGATGAGACCCGGGAAGATGAGATACAGGAAGATGAGACGCATGCTGAAGAAGGGATGACAGCCGGCAAGGAATCTCAGCTGAAGAAGAAGACTGAGCTGAAGAAGACAACTCCGAAGAAGAAGTCCGCTCCGAAGCCAACCGACAAGAAACAACAAAAGCTGAAATCTATTATTGTCGGAGGAGAAGAAATGTCTAAGGACATGGAGCAAGCGAAGGAGTATGGAGTTTCCTACAATTCCATAGCCGAGATTGCAGCCGAGCTCGATGCTGAACTCGACGATATTACAACCGAAGAGTGTATTGCTGCTGCTAAGGCTATGGATGTCCCGGAGAAGGATTACATGAATCCAGAATGGGTGAAGAAATTCGCAGGCAACCAAGCAACAAGAGTTAACCAGCCAAGATCACCAACAACTTGGACAGAAATGTTGCCTCTCGATGCCGATGACGCATTGAGAAACATCAGGTGAAGGTTGAAGCAAGATTGAAGCAACAAAGACTGACAGGAAAGATCAAGCTCCAGGGACGCTTCAAACATGTTGATAAGTGGATGCCAGAAGAATGGAATGATGATTGGGAATCATTCAAACAAGAATTTGTGAATGATTTCTACTACAGGAAAGTGTACACAAATAAGGATGCAAGAAAAGCTTTCAAAGAAGCCCTAACCGAGCTGCACTCTGGGGATCCGGGCATGTTCAACCAGTTCAGGCGAGCAATGATTGATGCAAAGCTGGATATGAATACCGTCCCCGTTCCTCAGAAGGTTACATATTTTCCTCCATTCATTCCGGACACAAGAAATCCCAACAGGCAGAAGATCGCAGCTGAAGCAAGAAAAGTCTGTCAAGAACATGGAGTAGATATCTCAAAAGAATCAGATGCCAAGAGAGAAATTTTTGTCAGGATTTTCGGCAAGTATGGGCTGAAGTATTAGCCGAGATAAAGTTTTTGAGCCACTGATGTAATTGATTTCCATGCTTATCTGTGTAAACATCAGTTGTAATGAAAACTTTCATCATATATCCGATTCACCTTGACGTACAATTTTCCAGTTGTCCAAGCTCTGAATCGCAAAGTTATTTCAATACCATGTTATAACTGTGCTAACCCTTTAATGTTTAATCTTATAGACTGTCTAGAATTTCAGCTGAGATTATAGATAGGTCAGTAGGGTTTAGATCAGTAGGGTTTTGGCATCATCAAAAAGGGGAAAATTAGTGAGAAATTTAGTAAAGTTTTGATTGATTCCAAAACCAACTGACCCCAACCGAGTAGATATTATCATTTCCTAATGTTAGTATTTAGGCTCGCTGTTTGAGCAATGTTCAGATTTTATCTTTACAGGACTCCAGCTGAAGACGGCAACATGGCTATACTCGGATAGAACTTCAGATGGAAACTCGGATGTGGAACATCAGATGTAAGAAAGACAACTGAGCATTCAAGCCAACTGTTCAGATGGAACATAAGTTGCAGGACTCAATCTGATAAATCGACAACATGAAGTTCAAGGCAGCTAAGGGTTCAACTAATCCTCTTCAGATAGAATGTCAGATGAAGGTAGCAATCAGATGGAACATCAGCTGAAGACCACTCAGATGAAGACCAAACTTCTCAACCGACCAACCAATGTTGAAAGACAAAGGTTGAAATTTGAATTTCAAATAGGAAGTCACGTGAAGGTTTGACGTTCTGTCATTACCTCATTTGGCCCAACACAAGGTTGTCTCAGAAGGAAAGCAGAAGTTCACAGTTTCCAAATCGGGAAAATCTGCAGAGATGAGAGACAAGCCATCGCTTTCACAGAACAGAGATCAACGGCTCTTCCAACGGCTAGTTGATTCTCACTGCCTATATATAGAGGCATTCATTCATTCATCAAGATAGAGATAGAAAAGAGACAGACGAGCGAAAGAACGACGATATACTTCGCACAAGCTAAACTACAATTATTCTCTAAGAACATCACCAGTTGAGAGTTCATAGAGAGTTAGAATCAATCTTGGTGTTTTCGATCTTAGTTTGAGTCTTCATTCGTTCAAGCTTAGATCCTAGCTCACTTCTTTGTTAGAGCTAGTAGTTAGAAAACCCACCCTTATACACATCCCCTAAAAAGGTTGTTAGGATCCTGCTCTTCCCGAAATTGAGTAGAAAGGTTGATAAGTACCCGCAAACTTATCTGTAAGGTTTATAAGTACCCGCAAACTTATCTGAACGGTTGCAAAGCCCGCGTAAGCTTTGTGGTAGCTGTCCTAAAGAATTTGGACTGAGTTGTGTGGATTCACAACTCCCCGTGGACGTAGGAGTTCTCTCCGAACCACGTAAATCCTTTGTGTGTTTGTGTTTTCTGTTCAGTTACTTTCTGCATTTCTAACTGTCCAACTAACTAGCACTCAAAACTGCATCTTTACATTTCAACTGATTTGGTTGTTGACCGACCTTGCATCTCAGCGTGAGTTGTTTTATACGAGTTATTGTTGTTTCCACCACATTCCGCACAACACCACTCTTCCAGCTGAGATTTCTTACTCAGTTGTGATTCCAGCTGAGTCTTTTTACTCAGTTGTGGTAATTTTTGGGGGTTGCTTTTAAAATTCCTATCTGGTATATTCCTCCCCCCCCCCCCCCCGATACACCATAACTCATATCGGGACCATCGGTGTGGGTTTGAAGAAGTTTCCGCATCGACTCCTGCTTAAGGCATCCTCATTTTCTTTGGAATCCGTGGAGATTTCCCGTTTGCCGGAGCTGATAAAAAATATGGAGGCGATGGCAAATGCTTTGCCATGCCTTGCCGTAATAATTCCCATCTTGACAGCCTGTGATTTCTGGATTCAAGTGAGTGAGTTTATCTTTTCCTATTGCATCATGTAATAATAGACGGGTACTCTTTTCCATTACCAAAAGGTTTTTAATGAGGTCGGCTTTGTTAGGTTTCTTTGTTGTACTTGTTTTTCTTCTCTCTTTGTGATGGATCTTCATTTACCCAACTGATGATGATGACCTGATTTACTAATGCAAATTTATTGTGTCTTCCTCTTCATGCCTTGCCGCTTCATTCCACAAGTTGTATTCTAAATTTCTGTCCCATGTTTATGCCTAGGTTTCGGAGTTTACATTGACAATGTAATTTAGATGTAGAATTATTATATCATTTGTAATTGTTGCTGATGTTATATGGTGTTGTTGCAGGTGGATGATTCTGATAAAGAGATAAGTGACACGAGGAGCATGAATTTAAGCATGGCTTCCATTGTGCGATACAATTGTTCTAATTTTCAATAAATAAATGTCTTGTAGTTTCAAAATTTGAGTTAAATGATTCTAATTGGTGCTACATTATTTCATTTTGAGCTGTTGTTGAGTGTAAATTTTGATCTTTTGTAATTGTGGTCGATTTTTTGTTTTTTGATCTCCAGGTCTGTTGTAATTTGGTACTTTAGCACTAATGACTGTATTAGTGCCAAAAGTACCAACAGAAAGCACAAAAAAAAACTACATAACTTGGTACTTTGGCACTAATGACCATATTGGTGCCAAAGTACCAACAGAAAAAAAAAACTGCGTAACTTGGTACTTTGACACTAATGACCATATTAGTGCCAAAGTGCCAACAGAAAGCACAAAAAAAAAACTATGTAACTTGGTACTTTGGCACTAATGACCATATTAGTGCCAAAGTGCCAATAGAAAGCACAAAAAAATCTATGTAGCTTGGTACTTTGACACTAATGACCATATTAGTGTCAAAGTGCCAACAGAAAGCACAAAAAAAAACTACGTAATTTGGTACTTTGGCACTAATGACCATATTAATGTCAAAGTGCCAACAGAAAGCACAAAAAAAAATGCTAAGTAATTTGGTACTTTGGTACTTTGGCACTAATGACCATATTAGTGCCAAAGTGCCAACTGAAAGCACAAAAAAAAACTAAGTAAATTTGGTACTTTGGCACTTTGGCACTAATTAGTGTCAAAAGAGCCCGACTTCTTGTACCTGAATCCGATCCGACCCGCACCTTGACCCGACCTGTGCGCCCTTCATTAAGGGTATTTTTGTCTCAAATTCAAAAAAATGGCTAAAATTTGTATTTTTTTAAAAAGTGGCTATATATTGGGTATTTATCCTCATTATGGGTATTTCATAAGTTGGCTCATTATTATAAGGTAAGTTTTATATATTCTGTTTCAAAAATAAGGAAATCTTATATTAAGTTATAAGTATTATGTGGTAAGTTTGTATTTCACTAATAAATATTATATTTTATTTGTATTTCTTGTATAATATATTATGTTATTGCCCTTAATTTAAATATTTACTAAGGCTATTTTAGGCAAAATGAATTTTGTAAAACGAAGCTCTTTTTATATAAGTATAGATATAGATTAGATATAGATTTGCGTCGAAATCAATACTATATCCTCCTTAGGATTAATAAATGATAAATGAAATTTGTAACTTAAAAATAAATTATGTTAAATTCTCCTTTTATTTATAATTTTTTGCTCAAGATCGATAGCCTGCTTTTGCTCCTATTCATTAACATCATCATATTAATATTTTTTAAAGTAACGAACAAATTTTAAAGTTTGGGGCCCTCAAAGTTTGAGAAATGAGGTGGAACAAATATTTCCACGTGAGCACAAATGATGAATATGATAAAGAAAAGAGGTAACCAGTTAAACTAAGAAAATTAAAAACTAGCCACCGTCTGAAAACACCCAAAAAATATTGACTTGTTGTGTAGACGTATTAATTAACCCTTTTATAAAAAAAAATACAAAATTTTAATCATTAAAAATGATTTAAATTAAATCAACAAAAAGTGAAAACTTAATTATTTATCAAACCGGATTGGATTATTTGTTGTGTCTTTATATTAAAACTAGTAAGTTAACCATGGAGATTCGACGAGAAATAATTTTATATTTAATTTATATAAATATACTATAAAAATAGTTTTTCTGGTAAATAATATTTCCTCGTCCCCACTTAGTATCGTGCATGGGCCGTGCACATGTTTTAAGAAAAAGTAAATAAATGTTTGGTAGGGATATTTTAATAGAAGGAACCCATTTATGAGGTGTATGAGCAGTCCAATTCTTCGATGGATACCCATTTCTTTGGGGAGCTTGGTTTCGACCTTGCTGACTTGGTCGACTTCTCTGTGGTCAGAACTATCTGGGAGAGAACCCCAAACTGTCTAGCTCCTTGAGCATAATCGTGTTGTGGATAACTCGGACCATGATACTGGTGTCACAGCCCCATATTCCGAGGGACGGCAAAGCCGGGGTGCGACTAGGGGTTGGATTAAAGAAGCGAGGAAGAAGGGGGATTGAACAGATAGACAGACAATTATAACAGTTTATTTCTATGAACTTGATACCATTATATTAAAGGAGAGTCGATCTCGAAGGATCGCTCGAAAGTTATTCTCAAAATATAACTAAGTTAAAGTACGGAACTTAGACTTCAAAATTATACATTAATAGAAATTGTTTGGCAGCGGAAATGTAAACTAGCATACTAGTCTTCTTCTTCAATTATAGCCTACTCAACCACCACCGCTTTCGTCTCTCAACCTGCACATTTAAAAACAAACATGCAGGGCTAAGTACACGAAGTACTTAGTGGGCACGTTGCCGAAAACATAGTATAATAGTATTGATTATCAGGCATCATAAACAGTAACGCTCCGGGGGTTTTTCAATAAAGACCCGAGCTTACTAAACATTTTATTTCTTTCACAAATCACAATAGCTTGGCCAAGCATTTTATACATGTTACGTTCAATTTGCCCAACTTCTGTTTCAATGCCGGGGGAGAGTATACTTCTCCCGCGTACGTTCAACTCACCGCGGCATGGCTACCCCTCAATAGAGTACCACACACTCCGGCTACCGTGTACACCTAACTCTAGAAAACCCCGTACGGTTAACTTAGAGTCCGATCGATTTAGTTAATCCCAGTTGACTAACTCAGAAAGGCACAAACGAACTCACATAAAACAAATCATTTAATGCCATGATAATCATTTCAAATCACAGTTATCAAAGCTGTAAACAAAAGGTTTTCGAGCATTGCTCATTTTGTTTTTACATAGAAAGCCCACCTTGAACGTTTACAGAACTAAACTCGAGTTTCCGTCTTCCGTCCTGTCTTCTAAACTCGACCTCCTCCTTTAACGCAAATAAGAAGACTTCGATAAGTGGTCGATTCGATTAAAGAAGAAGGATTATTGAAATCGGTTAAAGTCTTTTAGGTCTTTGCACGCTTAACTAGTTACTTTTGATTAATAAGGAACGAGACTTGAGCTCATCTCAATTAGGATTAACTCGGATTCTCTCTCGACACTTAGGTCAGTAAATAATAATAAGAGTTGAGAACTCATAACGACTTAAAAGTCCAAACGAAAATAAGTTGAAAAGAATTCAACTTAAGAAATTAGGTTTTAGAAGTTTCCTGCACAAGGCAGTAGTTCTGGAGCTCATACAGAACAGAGTACTAAGAAACAGGGGACATACCCTGTACCAAAAGAAAGCTACGGATGTCTAGTTTACTCTTCAATTTACGGATCCCGATTTCGTTAAGCGAGCTAAGAGTTATGACAGTTTCCGTAAAACATCGCAGAACTGCCCGAACTAACCCTAGGGCTCGATAAAACTCGACGTATAACTCTCTATGTTCGATAAATGCTACGCCACTTCAATATTCCCGAAATTTTACTCTTACGACAGTCAACTCACTAATCATTTATCGAGAATACTTTATCCTTTCTTGGTTTAATAATACGACAAATATTCCCTCGTTGTTTCACTAGTCGATTACTAAACCAATTTTATTACATTTTCAACTTAATCAATTAATTTCTAATTTATAATTCATTTCATATCCTTATCATTATCTAACTCTTATACTCATTATTACTCATTAACTAATTAAATTCAATTAAGAATTAACCTTTTACACTTAATATTAATCAATTAATTCCTTAAATAAAATTCCAATTTTCATGAATAAATATTATATTTTTTTTCATTTAATTTAATTTAATATTATTTAATATTAATATAATATTATTTAATATTTTATTTTATTATTATTATTATTATTATTATTTTATTTTTCATTAATTTCGAATTTAATTAATTAATTAATTTAATAATTAATTAATTTATTTTATATTTAATTTTAATCATCTTCAAATCTTCAAATCTTCATGTTCTTGGTCAAGAACACCAAGAACACCTAGAACACACACTAAACTACTATGAACTAATTTCCATTGATTTTCATGTATAATTCATTTATTTCATCCATTCTTGATTCCATACCTTATAATTAATCACTAATTCCATTAATACCAAGTTATAACATAATCTAACACGATTTTCTATTCGATTATTAACCATAGAAATCCATTACTATCCATAATAAATCAAGAAATTAAACTTAAAACATTAAACCCTATCTCCCAAGAATTTTCGGTCCTAATAAATTAATTAGAGAATTTATTTTCACTCGATTCTAAACCGTAGAATCCATTTCTAATCCTTCCAATAGCAAGAAAATCAACTTGAATCATTAATCCTCCAACTTAATAAAAATTCGAAAATTACAAAATAAAAAGAAAATAATTTTAATCGGATGGAAAGAGAGCTAAGATCGTTACCTTGCTAGATATGATCTTAGATTCGATATTGAACGGATGATTAAGAAGTTGTGTCGATTCTTGGATGAACTTGAGCACAAAATGAAGAACAACACTAAGGAAATAAAAGGGAGAGGGGTGGCTGACTTTGGGAGGAAAAGAGGGTGAAATGGTGGTGTTGGTGGTGTATTTATACTACAAGGTTGAAGAATTAAGGTGGTGACTCATGGTGGTGAGTCATGGGGTCAAACTTGGAGACAAAGTAAGAAAAAGAAATATCCTGGGATGACTAAGGGGGGTAGGCGGTTGGGAGGGGGTTTTTAATTCAAAATATCCCATTTTACGGGTCTAAAACCACGTAGTAAAAATCAAGAAATAAATTCCTAGACGGGTACATTTCCGGCGGAAACTAATTCGACCACTAGTTCCGGAATATTTTTCTTATTCGGAAAGTACAATTCGATTTCTAAAAACTTTAAAAAGTTTTGGACATGACAGTCCAAATATTCGCCCGGAAAAATAATAAAATTGACTTTTCCTATCTTACTCGTATCGTAAAAATAGTGAATGTAAAGTTCGACGCTTTTTTTCGATCTGAGTTTTCTAACGAAAAAGTTTTCATTCGCGAAAACCCTAATATAGTAGTCGTTTAACCGACTTCTGGAATTGATTTTTAGAAACGGATTTCACCGTTGATCTTTGAATTGAAATTCATTATTTTAGGCGTGCAAAGCCATATTTAATTTTTAAATTTTATTTTATGACGGAAGAGAAATCCGGGGTATTACAACTGGTCACTGAAGTTTCCATGTCCTTGATATGCTTGCTGGTATTAAGGTGGAACTGGATATGTCTGATGATAGAAGTTCGAATTCATCTAGTTTCGATGCCGAGTGTGGTTGTGTGGTCTGCGTCTGGGCTGATTCTGCCTTGGCTGCGAAGGTCCAGCTTTTCCGTTCCCCCTCGCTTTGTGACCTCGGGGTCTAGACTTCCTTGATAATTTCTCAGCATTCTTTGCAGTACCAGCTTCATCTTTCTTAGGTTCCTCTTCTTTAACCTTCTTGCCTTTGTTAGTTACAGGAGTCTCGACAGTCTGAGGAATAACTGGAGTCTCGTGAATTGTGTTATCAACTAAGTCAAGTTGAACTTGAGGTATCTCAGTTGAAGTCTGACTGGCCTTGACGAATTGTCCTGGCTGTGATCCAGTGTCCGTCTCTGCTTTGTATCCAAGAACTTCTACACTGTTGGGAGGTCTCTGGTTGCTGATCATGCTCTCTAGAGCTGTGCTTGAGGCATGAAGGGACACGATCTTCTCATTTGCATACTTCAGCTCTATTTGCAACTGAGAAATATATTCAGCATGTGTCCTCGTCATATTGGTCAAGTTGATAACCTAGTAGTTGGTCGATTGAGTAACTTCCTCACGGAGCTTTCTATTTTCCTCCATGAGTTTTTCTATGTCATGATCCATCATGATAAGCTCGTTGCTCATGATGTCGCATTCAGCTTAGAGGGTTTTGCACTGGTTAACTTGAGCATTGCACAGTCTGCTCAGTTGTTTAATCTCATCCTAAGACGGTTCAATGACTTCGTCTAACTCTCCTGCACATGGGTTAGCAACAAGATTATTTTGAGAGGGATGGAGAGAGGAGTTTACCTCACCAGTTGATTCTTCAGGCAGTGCACTTGTCTTCATCCTCAACGATCATGGCCTTGTCTTCTCCTTGGCCTTTGCTCGGAGGGCATCTCGATCCTTCTTGGAGAGATCAGGATAGTCGATCTTAAAGTGTCCTAGCTTTCCGCATTCAAAGCATCCATCATTTTGATTCTTTGAAGAGGTTTAATTAGAGCTCCACCTGCTTTTGTTGATCCTCCTACACTTCTCAATCTTGGAGTTCGTTGTATATAGTTGGTTGGTCATTTCTTCAACCTTTTTCTGAAGTTGGGACCTACTCGGTCGATCCCTAGCTGATGAGTCAGCGGACCATGAGGGTCTGGCAAACTTTGATCTTCCTAAGACAACTCGTAGTGCCACTAGCTTGGTCCTTGAGCTTTGCTCTGTTTGTTCTAGTTTCTGAAGCTTGACTTGCTTAAGTCGGAGAATGTCATACTCATTCGCCTTGAGCATGGAGAATAATTTCTCAGTCTTCATCGAACTGAGGTCACTTCGATTCTGAAGGACGACTTTGTAAACCGCTCAATTTTCACCTAGCGCAGAGAGAACTTTTAAATTCATCTCACGCTGAGAGTATTTGCCTTTCCTTATAGACTTGATGTCCATTATAACCTCTGTGAATCTTAGCTCCATTCTGTCGATGGACTCGTCAGTGAGCAGAGCGAAGTTCTCATACTTTTGACAAGCTAATATGAACTTGTTCTCATTGATCTCGTCAGATCCTTCACAGCGTGATGCTAAAACGTCCCACATCTCTTTGGTTGTTTCGCAAGAGATGATCTTCGGCAAGTAGGCTTTGCCGACGGTGGATGAGATGACACTCTTCGCGATGTCATCTAACTGAATTATATCTTTTTCTTTCTTGATGTATCCCTTTGGATTCTTCAGCTCCGTCTTTGTGGTGACAGTTTCGTCTCTAGGAGTTGTGGAAGGAACTATGATGGACTGAGTCACACGGATGGGACCATTTGTGATGGTCTCCCACATCCAGTGATGTCGGGCAGTTAGTGCCATCTTCAGTCTAAATCTCCACGTAGGGTAGTCATCCACGGAGAAGTCTAGTAGGTTTCCGAGTAGGGTTGGATTGATAATTCCTGCACACCAAAAGAAAGAACAAACACATATGCAGCAGAATGCACTAAGGGGTTTTCAAAAGATATGTTCAGTTGACCACTGAAAAATCTTGACTCACACCTAGTGAACCGCAATTAGCTGTCTTTTGAAACGCTGCTCTCATACCACTTGATGGTCTCGGTAACAAGTAACTGGTGTATGGGGAGGAAGAGAATACACCAGTAGAGATTTTTAAACAAAAATCAATTTTAACTCTTCAAGAACTTCATAGTTTAATTAGCTCGACAACTATAAAGGATAGTTGAAGCGATTCACTCAGTCAGGACCAAAGCTGACAGAGGTTTTAAAACAGAGTTTTTTAACTTTGCGGAAGTTGGTGGGTTTAAGCCTCGTTACAAAACTGAAAACTTTTTGAGGGATGGTCAAGTTTCCTAAACCTTTTAGTGCAGATTGAAAGTTTGTTTTCGTGCAAGGGTCAGTTGGTTAGTAAACTGAAAGTAAATACTGAAAAGTAAAAAAGACACAATATTGTTACGTGGTTCGGAGATTGACCTCCTACATCCATGACTTCTTTTTCGGGAAAGTAATCCACTAGATAAGCTTACGCGTGTTTATCAAATGATCAGTTTGGTTTGTGGGCACCAAACAGCCTAACCAGTTCGATTACGGGTTCAAACAAAACCTTACAACACTTTTGCGGTCAAGTGTACAACCTAACTTAAATTGTGGGTTCTAAGGGACCTAGTTTCTTTGATTGCGGGTTCAAAGAAAGACCTAGGAAATTGGGGTTGGGGGATGATAAGCACTCATTTTATCCAACTTTAGTAGTTTTATTCACTCATTTTGCCTATCTTATGCTTAATTAGTGACTTCTTTTGGAATGATTTCACTATTTTTGGTATGGTATTACGGTTTTGCGTAGTTTTGCTTGTGCGTAAGTAAAACAAGGGGTTTTGGAGCTCAAAGACGAGACCTAAAAAGAAAGAGCTAATGAAATAGGGCTAATAAGTGAGAAAACGAAGTAAAAAAGGCAAGGAAAAAATGTTAACCGGTGACGGAGGCATGCTAGACGGTGACCCAACTGGCGCTCATTGGATGGAAGGAGGGTGATTATTATATTGAATTCATGTTATTTGGACTACCTGGCCCTCCAACCGGCGGTTAGAAGTAGGTCACCGGGGTAGCAAGGCATGCTAAACGGTGATCCACGCCATTCCGCTAGTTGGGTCACCGTATAGCAATTTTTGGCCCAAAATTTTCAAATTTGTTCTTTTTACGTTTTTAAGCTTGTAAACTCACTTTACACCCTTTATAAGGGATTCTAGCCCCAATTCGAGATAGACTTATTCCTAGCTAGTTTTTTTCTTCCCAGAGTTTCCTTTTTAAGTTTAATTTAGGATTTATGCTTTGTAATTGAAGTGAAAGTTGGAATTAATTAGATTGAAGAATTAGTTGAAGATTTCTCCATTTGGGTTTATTAGTATCTCTATTTATGGCTTTATTTCTATTTTCTCTTGTCATTTTCTTAATTATGTCTAGCTAATTTCTTTAGTTGATTTTGGAGATTTGTGGAGATTCAATGATGTAATGATCCTAATCTTCTCATTCTACTTATCTTCTCTTAATTAATTGTGAGTTTGGCTCTTATTTTCATGTGGGAATTATTGATCATCATTCTTGCATGTCACGTGTTTGTGAAAATTCTTAATAGGTTTTTATAAGCATGGAAATCAAAATTGTACAACATGCATGGTGTTGGGAAAATTAGTAAAGGTTTTGATTTATACCAAAACCCAACTGACCCCAACCGAGTAGATGAAAGCCATTAGTCTGAACTCAGCTAGCGCTCACTGTTTGAGTGTAGGAATTTTATCTTTACAGGTTTCAAGCAGAAGAAGACAGTGGGAGTGAAGAAGGCAATTCGTGAAAAACTCAGTTGAGACCCAACTCAGCTGACCCTCAAACTCAGTTGAGACCCAAGCTCAGCTGGCCCTCAAACTTAGTTGAGAACCAAAGCTCAGTTGTAACACAAACTTAGTTGGACAACAACTCAGTTGACTCCTCAATTGACCCATGCTGTTCAAGCGTGAAGAGAAGTTATGTCGAAGTCAGACGTCGCAAAGCTGAGAAGAGAAGACTTTGAAGACAATGAAGGCTAAAGAATTGAAGTCCAAATTCAAATTTACTCAGAAGCACAAGTCAGCTGGAGAATTTACTATAAATGGACCGACAACAGAGACGCGCATAAAACAATGGCATAGTTGCCATTTTAGGAAAGTTTCCAGTAAAGCAGACGGAGTGTCATGCTTTTGGCAGAGATCAAACGACTCTTACGAATGGCTAATCAAATCTCCCTCTATAAATAGAATACTCCACATCTGAGCTCAGGACATGAGAACCAAGAGAGAGAAAACAGAAAATCAAAAGTGAAGAAGAAGCAACAAACCACCACTCTCTCCAGCAAGAAGACGTCAGCCGAAGTCCAGTAGAAGTTAAGGGTCCACACCTCCTCCTGTTCTTCTATCTAGCCTATACTTCTCTCTGTGTAGAAGGCTTCATAGCTGGAAAAACTTCCAACCCCAAACCTTAGGCTCAACTTTGAATCCGCGATCAAAGTCACTAGGTTCATTTGAACCCGTAATCAAAGACTAGGTCCCTTGACGAAGTTGTAGTTTAACTTCGTGTAAATAAATTTATAGATTTCCTTTGCCCACAGCAGGCGGTAGCCAGCAGTAAGTAAGGGTCAAACCTAGAGAAATTGGTTGTAGTTCTCTCTTCTTCGTAACCCGTGTCGCTAAGAATTTTCTTGGTCGGGACTGTACTTATCTTGGTCAATAAGCGTTGTAAACTAAGACTGAAAACTAAACAGAAACTTGATCAATAATAAAAGGGACCTGGACAAGGCTCGAATTATTGAACATAAACACTCACTCGGTCATCGGTGCAAAGTTATTAATCAGATGCAAATACTATTCGGTAATCAAGCAAATTATGTCTAGCTCTATGCTCACGAAGTCACGACTAGAATACTCTACTCTCCATCTATCCTTTTAACTTAGATTATGCCAGAGACTCTCTAGACAAAACCCCTTCCCTGGTCAAGACAGCCATGAAGACTCTTCAGCAACTACCTTACCCAAGAAGTATTAAGAACGTTTGGACCCAAATCAGCCAAGAGATGCTCAACACATCGACTGCTCTCCAATACTCATTATACTTTTCAGGCATAAGAGACTCTCTATGCGGATTCCTGAATTCTATTTATACTTTTATCTTTCCCAAGTAATTAATGACCTATTAACTACTCAAGTTCAATAAAAGTGTTGGTCAACAAATCTAGTATTTCGGAAATATAAACATGCAACTATTAAGTACAAATTAGACCTCTGGAGTGTTTCAGCTTATGCTCAAATCATCTTGCCCAATCCAGGCTTATAAAATTAGCTAGACATAAAGTAAATCAAAAGCAAAAGAAAAGAAATAAAATAAAACATACTTGGAATTAAATGAATAATCATAGCAGCTCATCATTCTTGTTGCCCACGATCCACATGACTTCAGATTATTTCTGCTTGGTCATGAAGATATGGGGAAGTACTCCTTCACTTAACAGCTTCACTTAAATTAATCACTTTGTTGCCCAAACTGCATGTTTCAGCCCTTTGCTCATTTGCATCATATTGTTACCCATGGCCCTTTTAGCAGATTTCCACCAAATTATGCCCACAATGCTACATGTCCTGCCCTGCACACATTTCCTCCAACTTGTGCCCTCCCAGACACAAAATAGACTCTAAACACACACAAAACACGGACAAAAGACGCACAAAAATTACACAAAATATGAGTTCATCATCCCTTAGAACCCGCAATCTAAGACTAAGTCCCCCTTAGAACCCGTAATCTAAGCCCAGGCTATACACACTTGCCCGTAAAAGTATTGTAAGGTCTTGTTCGAACCCATAATCGAACTGGTTAGGTTACTTGGTACCCGCAAACTAAGTGAAACGTTTAATTAGCACGTCTAAGTTTATCTAGTGGATTACTTCCCCGAAAAGGAAGTCGTGGATGTAGGAGGTCAATCTCTGAACCACGTTAAAATATTGTGTCATTTACTTTCTGTATTTACATTTAATATTTTACATTCAGTTTCCTAACCAACTGACCTGGCATACAAACTGCAGTCTCACAAACTGCACTAACTTTGAGAACTTGACCTTTCCCCATTTTCACAAAGGTTTCAGTTTTAGTAACGAGCTTAACTTTTCACCAACTTCAAACGTTGAACTCTTTGAAACCTCAGTTGGACTACATAGCTGACCCTCAGCCCAACAAATCAGTTGTGCACCCAACTGTGTGATCAGCTCCAACAGACTATCTCAGTTGTAGAGTAGCTCCAACTGACTTTTCCAGTTGTTGAGCAAACTCACCTGAGCAGTTAACTCAGTACAGGTGTATTCCCCCCTCCCCCTCCATATATCAAATACTCGTTACCGGAACCATCACATGGTTTTGAGACTTAGTAGGTGATGAATTCATGATAGAAGCTTTTAATCTTTGTGCCTTTTGGAGTTGATCTATCGTCTCGAGTATTAGTTGAGAGAGTCGATAGATTAATCTACTTTTGCTAACTTTCGAGAGAGGTTTAGTGAATTGTTTTGTGATTGTTTCTCAATTATGAGATTAAATATGGTTATGTGAATTAGGAAGTTATTTTCATTATCATCTAGAATTGAATCAAATCCCTAGAATCAACATTTGTCTCTTATCGTATCTTTGATCTTATTTGTGTGCTTGTTTGCTTTTGATTGTTTCTTGCCTTATTTTCCTTTCTTAGTAATTGAGAAATCCAAATCATGCTCCCTTTTAAGCTTGAATAGTAGGAAAGTGTATAAATCTTGTTTTAACTTTATTTTCGTCCGATAGTCCTCAAAGATCGATACTCGATTGCTACTACTACAATTGCCTGTTTGAGTTGCGGTTTAATTGATAAGTAATTTAGTGGTCAGGGGTTTTCCAACTATGAAGCCTTCTACACTTAGAAAAGTGGAGGCTTCTTCCTAAGGCTTAGAGACTCAAATCTGATACAGAGAGTCTGCTTAAAAACTACGCAAGAACCTAAGAAATCTAGACTCGATCAAATAATGGTATTCTCAGAGGCTAGATGGAAGAATAGGAGGATGAATGGACACTCTACTTCGACTTGTTCTTCGGCTAGGTTGGAGAGCATGATTCTGCTTGAATTCTTTTTGCGCTTCTTTTCCCGTGTATGCTCTCTCTTTTCTGTTCTAGGTTCTTCACTTTGCTTCGATGAGGATACCTCTATTTATAGAGAGGGAGATCAAAATAGCCGTTGGAAAGAACCGTTTGATCTCTACCAAAATCATGGCACTCCAACTTCTCCACTGCAAACTTTCCTAAAATGGAAATTGTGACTATAGCTTTTTGCGCATCTTTTTGGTTGGTTCATTTATAGTAGGTTCCACCTGTTTTGTACTTCCGAGTAGATTTGAATTCGATGTTTAACTCTTCTGCCTTCAATGTCTTCAAAGTCTTCTCTTATCAGCTTTGGGACGTCTGACTTCAACACAACTCTCGACATGCATGAGTTGTATGGTTCAGTTATGGAATCAACTCAGTTGTGGTCTGGCTGACCAAGTTCTTTTCGAACTGCCTTTTTTAGTGTGGCTGACTTCTTCTGTTTGTTCCTGTAAAGAAAAATCCCTAGGCTCAAACAGTGAGCTCTAGCTAAGTTCAAACTGATGGTTTCATCTACTCAGTTGGGGTCAATTGGGTTTTAGGATAATTCAAAACTTTGACTAATTTTTTCAACAAATATAATTTAAAAAAAATTGAAAATAAAAACTAATTGGGGATTAACATATATTAATAAAATAAATCATTTATAAACAAAATATTTAAAAAAGTGAAAAAAAACAAACAGATAATGTAACACATAAAAATGTCTTATCATATAGCTATTAGGACACCTCAAAGTGTCTTAATAGGTATAATATGCAAAAAAGGATTATAAAGGGAAAAAAATTGGAAATGAGCCTCCTAAGAATCAAGCCCAGGCTGCTTGAGTGACATGCACGGGCACTACCAGTAGGCTACAACTCATGATTTTCATTTTTACATAATGAATTTATTTATAGCTTAGCCGTCGTTTTTTTTTAATTCAACGTGGATCCATGGATCAAAACCCGACCCGACTGACCTGGTTGTATTGTATCTCATACACCTGTTGTACCAGAGTGTCCCTCCTACATTAATACTCAAATTTTGGCAATTGATGAATGAGATTACATTTATATATTTAAAAATTTTAATGGGCGAAATCACATATACGTATTTGATAAGTAGAGACAAGATCCTAAATGCAATTACGTTGTTCGTAACTCATGATTTTCTGGGGGCTTGGTTGCTCATGATTTCATCCCATGTCCGTCCATGAATATGTTATTTTGGTTGTCATATCCTGTAACACTTTAATTTAATTAAGGCGTTAAAATAATATTTAAAAGAATATTAACAGTAGAAATATAATTTATTTTCTTCTTTTCAATAATTAATAGAATAAATACTTGAGTCTAAAGAAGGAGACATTTTATTAAATAAAATACGAGCTACCAAATTTAACATTTCAAACCAATTTATAAAAGGAAAATAACATGAATATAAGAGCATAGGCTCAACTCTTAAAGACTTATTAATAAAAGAAATTTCAATTTATTTAGACTTGGTCATTTGACACATCCACGCCTCCGACTTCAAGTACCTGAAAAGTTAAATTTGGGGATAAGTATATGCGAATATACTTAGTGTGGGTAGTTATACCGATTTTGTCCAAATTAATAAAATAGATGCACAGAGTGAATATTAAAGTCAAACGCAACATAAGCAAGAGCAAAATTAATGGACAACTCAACAGGTCATGCTCATCAAATGATATCAAACGTATTGTACGAAGTGAGAGCAAGTTAATGGACAACTTAACACGGTTTACTCAACATTTAAAGTCAAATTATCACATGGCAAGTCATATAATATTAAAAGGGATAAAATCAAATCAACGGTATAAAGTTTAAGTAAGATCCCACACTTTAGTTCACTTGCAAAGACGAGTCGAGAAACTCAAAGAAATATTAAGATCTTAGTTGCGCCATACTTATTTATTTATAAATTAATTCTATAATTAATGCATGTATTCGATAATTTATTATGAAAAATAAACTAACTGTTAGGTGAAAAGTATGTTCGGACACTTACATATGCATGTGAGTATATATGTATATAACAAAGATCAATTACTACTTTATGATTAACCAGATTGCTAGTCTATCTATATAACATGTGTGAATTATAAGTATATACGGATATGATTGTGATAATACCAATGCTTTGAATCATCAAGTGTCTATCCCATGTATTTATATACAAAAATGCATACATGCAAATTAATGAATTAACACTTGTATGTATAATGCATACATAAAAAAAATAAAATAAATAAAAAAAAAACAAAAAAAAAAAAACAAAAAAATTAAGATGCATATGAGTTAGGCTGCTATTGTAGCTCCTGTAGGCCTCTCTATCCTATGGGTAGATAGGTCGGCTATGAGCTCCTTGTTTTAGCTGCTTGCTAACAATTAGGAAAGAGTTAGGAGGGAATCTAGAACAAATTGGTAAGGAATACCTAGGACTATCTGCAATGGGTCTCCAAAGGGGGTCTCGGGTCTCGAGACACCCTTCCCTTGGAGACCATGCGTTGCAGCTCCACATGTCTCGAGCCCGGTTTCGAACCTTTTTTTTTTTCCTTTTTTCTTTATATATATATTAATCTTGTTTATTATAATAAATACCAATATTTTTACCTCATTTTTCTTTTCTTGTAAAAATGGATCCCAATAATTCCTTTTTGTCGGCGTGGTTTCCCGATACGTCCGACGATGTTTATGTCTACACGCCGACGGGGCTTAATTAACGAAACAATATGTCATCGACATGAAAATTATCCAAAAGGGGTGTGATTGTTTTTAATTAGCGAAAGCAATATGCCGACAGTGCGTGATTGTTTTTAACTTTTAAATTTTTATTAATTAGACGTCATTATTTCTTTTATCGGCTAATGTAATTTTTCAATTTTAAAAAAATAATGAAAAATTCGAATTAGTGTATTTTAATTTTTAATGAATGTTAACTTCCAATTTGTATTTATTTAATGGAATATTAGAATTATTTAATAGTAGTATTAAAGTAAGAGACAACTTAAGGACAGTTGGGTTGCAGGAATAGATATCTCTAAGTTATGGTCTCCAAGAGTTACAGATAACCTAAGAATGCCCAATCAAAATGATGGTCCCGAAACGAGTTACTGGTGTATGGGGGGGGGGGAATACACCAGTTCGGATTTTAAATTAAACTCTTGAAAATTACTTCAACCGAGTAAAAAGACTCAGTTGGAATCTCACAGCTGAGTATGCAACCTCAGCTGGAAGAGTTGTGCTGTGCGGAATGTGGTGGAAAATAAACTCGTAAAACAACTCACGCTTTTATGGACGGTTGGTCAAAAACCAAAACAGTTGAGAATGCACAAATGCGGTTTGTATGCTGGTTAGTCAGTCAGATGAGAATGCAAGAAATAACTGAATAAAGAAAAACACAAGCACACAGAGAATTAACGTGGTTCGGAGCTAACACTCCTACGTCCATGGGGAGTTGTGAGTCCACACAACTCTGTCCAAGTTCTTCTGGACAAACTGCTCAGCTTACGCGGGCTGAGCAACCGTTATGGATAAGTTTGCGGGTACTTATAAACCTTACAGTTTAGTTTACGGGTACTAAACGACCTAACTACTCAGTTGCAGGAAGAGTAGGATCCTAAACCTTTTCAGGTGAAAGAAAATGGGGTTCCAACTAAAAGCTCGAACGTGAAGTGAGCTATGATCTAACTCTCTACGAATTCTCACTAAGTGATGTTCTCAAGGTTCAATCTAAAGACACAAAAACTAACTAACTCTAGAACTCTCAACAGGTGATGTTCTAAGAGATTCAGTTCAGCTCGTGAAGAATATTGCTCTTTCTTTCGCTCTCTGGTTTCTTCTCGCGTGTGTGTCTTGTATCTTCTTCGAATGAATGAAGCCCTCTATTTATAAGCGGAGAGTATCAACTAGCCGTTGGAGGAGCTGTTGATCTCTGTTCTTTGAAAGTGATGGCTTGTCTCTGATCTCAGCAGACTTTCCCGATATGGCATCTGTGCTCTTCTGCTTTCCATCTGAGATAGCCTTGTGTTGGGCCAAATGGGGTAATGACTGAACGGTCAAACCCTCACATGACTTCCTTTTTGAAATTCAAATCTTAACAACAGACTTCCAACAAGGAGTGGTCGGTTAAGACTTTCGATCTTCAACTAGCTTGTTCTTCAGCCGATGTTCTATTTGCCAACTAACAGTTGAACTCTCAGCTGACTTCATCTTCAAGCTGTTGATCTTCTTGGCTGAGTTCTACAACTGATGTTCTGAAACTGAACACTCAGTTGTCTTCCTTGTATCTGGTCAGTTGGGTTCGAACGCTCAGATAGCTTTCTTTCATCTGATGTTCTCTTCCCCTTTACTGCTTCTCATCTGACGAACGCTCAGTTGTTTTCCTTACAACTGATGTTCTATCTCTTGAATGTGACTTCCCCCTTTTTGCATTATGATGAAGTGAACTCTCAGTTGTCTTTCTTACAACTGATGTTTTGTCCGAGTGATGCCTTGTTCCCATCTTCAGTTGGAGACCTGTAAAGATAAAATCTTAACAATGCTCAAACAGCGAGCCTACCTACTAACATTAGGTTCTGGCAACATCTACTCGATTGGGGTCAGTTGGTTTTGGAATTCATCAAAACTCTTACTAATAAATTTCCCAACAATTTCCCCCTTTTTGATGATGCCAAAACCACTTACAACTTTAAACCACTACTGATCTAAACCTCACTAACTTATCTAAAATCTCAGCTGAAATTCTAGACAGTCTATAAGATAAAACATCAAAGGGTTAGCACAGTTATAACATGGTATTTAAAAGACTTTGCGATTCAGAGCTTGGACAATGAGGGATTGTTCATCAAGGTGAATCGAATATATATACTTGAAGTTTTCATTACAACTAATGATTACACAGATAGGCACAAAAAACAAAAATTACAACAGTTGCTAGAAAACTAACTGAGCTAAAATTGTAGCCCATACTTACTAAAGATCCTAACAAAAATCTCTCTCTTGGCAGGTGACTCCTTGGAAATGTCCACTCCATGCTCCTGGCAGACCTGCCTCGCCTCAGCTGCGATCTTCGTGCGGTTCGAGTTGCTTGAGTCTAGGAGAAGATGAGGCCGATAAGTAACCCTCTTGGGAACTGGAACTGTGTTCCAGTCCAGGTTGGCGTCAATCATAGCCCGCCTGAATTGACTGAACATGCCAGGATCCCCTGAGTGCAACTCAGTCAGCGCTTCCTTGAACGCTTTCCTCGGGTCTTCGGTTGCATAAACCTTCCTGTAGTAGAAGTCGTTCACAAACTCCTGCTTGAACAACTCCCACTCTTTATTCCACTCGGTCGGCATCCACTTGTCAACATGCCTGAACCAACTCATGACCTTGGACTTTGCAGGCAACCTTTGTTGCTTCAACCGAGCTTCCGCCTTTGATTGATGCTTGTTAATGCGGCGTCGGCTGTGGGAGGCAACATTGCGGTCCAAATTTTGGGACAACTTCTTCAGCTCATCCTCGAACTGGTTCACCCTCCTCGCCTGGCTGGCGGCAAACTTTCTGATCCAGCTCGGGTTCATGTAGTCCTTCTCCTCTACATCCATAGCCTTGGCCGCGGCAATGCACTCTTCAGTTGTTATCCCGTCGAGTTCAGAATCCAGCTCGGCTGCGATCTCGGCTATGGAGCTGTAGGAAACTCCAATCTTCTCTGTCTGCCCCAAGTCTTTAGTCATCTCAGCTCCACCGACTTTGGTTGACTTGGGAGCAGCAGACTTCCTCCTCCTCAACTGAGATTTGGATGGTTGAGCAGCTGACACTCCTTGTTCTTGGATCTCTTCTTCTTCCTGTGCCTCAACCTCCGTCTCCTTCTCTTCCCCCTTTTTGGCATCAGCAACAAGACTTGCTACTGAACCGTCCAGAGAGTTGAGTTTATCCTCGGTTAGTTGAACACGGTTGAAGAGTTCATCGACCGCACACTCCAGCTCGATCTTTTTCGCCAGTTCGGAGTCCTGGTGCTCTTCTTCTGCCTTCTTCAAGACAGAGAGGTTGTCGATGACCTCTGTCTGAAAGGCAGCGAACTCAGCCCACCGCGACTCGAACCTGGACTCCCATTCTGCATCCTGTGTCTGTTGGGACTTGGCAAGATTTGAGTCGGCCAAGGATTTGAAGATGTTAAGCTCCGACTTCAATCCCAACAGAGTTGTCTTCAACTCCGACACTTCTTGACTGGTGGAGGAGGAGAATTCATTCAGTTTGGTCTTCAAAGCAACATTCTCCTCCACCAGTTGTTGGTTCTTGACTGCTTGTGCTTCCAACACCCTCAGCTGGTCATCTTGTTGGTGCTGGAGGTTGGCGAGCAGTTCGGTCCTCAGCTGGTTGACCCTCTCAGCTACCAGCTCGCAGATTTCTTCAGTTGATGGAGCATGCTGAGCAGCTGGAGGGACTTGAGCAGTTAGAGCTAGAGGCTCAGTTGTGACCATGGCTTGCCTGGATGCCAGGTACAGCTTCAAATCTTCTTCTTCTTCCTTCGCGGCTGCGGCGACCGCATCGACATCTTCAAGGAAGTCAGCTGATTTAGCCAACATGCTGTCAAGGAAGTCGACGCACTCCTTTCCAGCTGTCTCCCTTGTGTCCGTCCCTTCAGCTCGACTCTGGTCCATCCGTCGAGTGAGCAGCGCGATCCGGTTGTTGTATGCTACCTCCAAGTTGGAATAGTTGAAGTAGGCTCGGATGCGGGACTCATCGGACTTAAGCCTGTCTCAGCTCTACACCCTGATCGTGTCTTCCTTGACGTACCAGTGGCTGAAGATCAGGTGGAACTGGTACAAGAGCTCGGTTCCTAGAGTGGCGAAGATGGGCATGTTGCGAGCCTCATGGAACAGACCTAACAGCTTTTGAAAGCAGTAGGCCACCCTGCCTTCGTGCTCCTGAGCTCCGCTTCATTAATTGGGGATGGGGTAAGATTATATGGCTCAGGTTCAAGAGGTTCATCGATGTTGGCCAAAGAGTCGGTCGCAACATCGGCATCGAGCTGAGAGCTCGGAATTTGGGATTCGGTCGGGAGAGTGGGTTCAATGGTTTCCTCAACATCGGCCGAAGGAGCGGTCACGATGTTGGCATCGAGCAGAGTGCTCGGAATATCTGGCTCTGGTTGGGTAGAAAGAGCAAGAGGCTCTGGGGGCGGTACGGCATTATCTCCTGCCGTGGGAGAGGTGGTAACATCTTCAACGTCCTCAGATGAGGAGGATGCATCCGACGTCTCCATGCCCTCAACCTCATCAGCTCCGGGGGCTCGAGGAACGATCTCAAACGAGGCGGCCTCAGCTGAGCGGCTGGATTCGGAACGCTCCTCAGCAGGTGTTGACTCAACCGGTGCCTCCTCCTCAGCTGGTACCTCAACTGGCTCCTCAGCTGACTCATCAGCTGGAACATCAGTTGGCTCATCAGCTGGCACCTCAGCTGCCTTCTTGGTCGACTTCTTGAACCGTACCCTAAACTTTTTCTGGGCAGGTTCCTCAGCTGACTCCTTTTCTGACTCAGCTCGTCGGCGAGCAACTTTGGATTTGGCGGGGCGAGCAGCGGCTTGTTCCCCCTCAGCTGTTGACTCAGCTGCCTTTCCCGACTCCCTCTTTTCCTTAGGAGTGTAGACACTCCTGAGCACCTCATGTACTTTCTTGGCTGTCGGGAACAACAGCAGCTTCTTCAGCAGCGTCTCCTCGCAGTCAGCCCAGACCATGTTGCGGTCCTTGGTTGCGAGCAAGATGAGGGCAGAGATTTTGCAGCCGAAGTTGAGTGTCCCATTCACACTCAATAGCTTCTCTCCAGACTCTGTTGTAGTCTCAGAGATCTTCGACTTCTCCACCATCAACTGGTTCAAGAAATATTGGAACCAGTTGATTTGGTGTTGGTGCTCCAGGGCCACCAACTGCTTCAGTTTAGGTCGGCTGATGTCCCCAAATGCGCCACTGTAATCGAACACCACCTTCGACACAACATCGAACAACAGGCGATGTTCCGGCTTCAGCTTCGTCCGTTGCATGTTGCTCCTTAGCTTCTCCGGCTCGATCAGAGTATCCTGCTGAAACTCATCCGCCTGCTCGTCGGTAATATTCTCCAGGAACTCGGTGGCAGTGTGGTTGATGGGAATGATGTACTGGAGGACATCGGACACGTCGATGGGGAAGGTGACACGACGTATGGTCCTGGCCGGAACATCTCTTTATCGGTAGGACACCTCCGTAGATACTCCCTCTGAACTGTCAAGGGGGTGAACTAGAGGGACAAAGCTTGGCCCATTGGCCGAAACATCTTCCCCGACTTGTCGTCTGAGCAAGTGGGAGGGACAAAGCTTGGCCCATTCCAGGAGGCCATTCTCTCTGAGTGTGTTGGGGAGCGGGGCCAAGACTGACGACTCCAGTTCCTCGTCGGAGAGGATTTGCTCAAAGTGAATCTTCGATACTAGCATATCGAACGATTCTTCATAAGTAGTAGGGACTAGGGATGGTCCGGATGTAGCCATTCTCTTACTCTTTGGTGCCATTAATGATCACTGTAAAGTGAATATATATACGAAAGGAAAGAAAATCTTTTTGCAGAAACAGGTTAGGCAAAGACTGAGAAGACGATGAACAGGTAAATTAGATATGCACGAATGAAGAAAGTAAGAGATATCTTCCTGATTATTCGCCTTATATAAGTCTTGACTCGGATGAAATCGATGGCTGGGGTTAAATGGCGCGAATCCATCAACGGCTGAGATCACGCGACTGTTGACCATCTTTGACTTGACGTTTTGATCCGAGTTCCAATCAGCGCGTGAGAAGGTGTACAGTTTATCTTGTCATCCCAGTCGCACTATAAAGTAGGCTATGGATGTTCAGCCGTACTTTACATTTAATGCGACATGATGGCTATTTTTAATGTAACTGACTAGTTCAGGAATGTTTGAATTTATTTCAAACATTCTCATTTAAGAACATATCACCTTCAGCCATAAATGTTACCTGCCAGCTGATGTCGAAATCAGCTGAGTTCCCATGTTGCAGCATACCATCAGCTGACTCGAGTTCGTCTGTTCAGCTGACGTCTGATTCCTTCGGTTGGCAATCTGCATCTGATCGGCATACCATCAGCTGACTCGAGTTCGTCTGTTCAGCTGACGTCTGATGTCATCAGTTGGCGATCCGCTTCTGAGATTTCCCCTTCATCTGAGCTTCCCCCTCAGATGGGCATCTATCTCTTCACTTCCGCTGGTTCCTCATCTGATGGATCCAACAATCCAAGGAGGTCACATAGCATCTTGAACCGTGCTTCAGCTAGAGGTTTGGTGAAGATATCAGCTCTCTGAATCTCAATTGGAATCTTCTCCATGGACACATCCTTCTTCTCAATATGATCTCGGATAAAATGATGACGGATATCGATATGCTTTGTCCGAGAGTGGTGAACAGGATTCAAAGAGATAGCTATGGCACTTGAGCTATCACAATGAATGGGAACATGTCCAGTTGCGACTTCATAATCTCTCAGCTGTTGCTTCAGCCATAACACTTGCATGCAACAGCTTCCGGTAGCCATATACTCTGATTCGGTTGTAGAAGTAGCAACACATGCTTGTTTCTTTGAGAACCACAGAACTAGCTTGCTTCCCATGAACTGACAGTGTCCAGATGTAGACTTCCTGTCCAACCAATCTCCTGCTAGATTTGCATCTGAGTATCCAGTCAGCTGGATATTGTCGTCAGTTGGATACCACAGTCCAACATTAACAGTTCCCTTCAGATACTTGATGATGTTCTTTGCTGCCAACATGTGTGCTTCCCTTGGTTGAACTTGGAACCGAGCACACACTCCAACTGCGTATGATATGTCTGGCCGGCTGGCAGTTAGGTATAGCAAAGAACCGATGATCCCTCTATACTTACTGGTATCCACGAGCTTTCCTTTAGTTCCAGGTTCAATCTTCCAGTTAGTATTCATTGGGATTCTTGTGGTCTTACTTGTCTGCAATCCAAACTTGGTGATGAGCTCTTTTGTATACTTGGACTGATTGATGAAAATCCCTTCTGGTGACTGCTTTACTTGTAATCCAAGGAAATAATTCATCTCGCCCATCATTGACATCTCGAACTTCTCCTTCATAAGATCTGAGAATTTCTTGCACAGCTCTTCTGACTTGGAACCGAATATGATGTCGTCAACATAGATTTGCACAACAAGAATGTCATCTCCAACTTTGATGGTGAACAGGGTTTTGTTAACTGACCCTCGTTTGAAACCCGAGTTCAGAAGAAAACCACAAAGAGTATCATACCAAGCCCTTGGCGCTTGCTTTTTAGTCCATAGATAGCTTTCTTCAACTTGTACACTCTTCCATCTCCAATCTCAAAACTAGGAGGTTGTTCAACATATACATCTTCCTTGATATCTCCATTGAGGAATGCACACTTCACATCCATCTGATACACCTTGAACTTGTGATGTGCGGCATAAGCTAGAAAGATTCGGATGGCTTCCAGCCTTGCAACCGGCGCGAAGGAGTCTTCGAAATCGATTCCTTCTTGTTGGCAATATCCTTGAGCTACCAACCTTGCCTTATTCCTCACTATGAATCCAATGGCGTCTCTCTTGTTTTTGAATATCCACTTCAATCCAATCACCTTGACACCATTTGGTCTTTCTACCAACTCCCATACACAGTTGCGTAGAAACTCATTCAGTTCTTCTTGCATGGCTGTTGTCCAGTGAACACAGTTGAGAGCTTCCACAACGTTCTTCGGTTCTGGTACATCAGCTACAAAGCAAGAAATCATGGCAACATCTCCAGCTTGCTCGAACTCCTCTAGAACTGCCAACTCCTCAGCATATTGGGCATAAGTGTTGGAATCTTTCTCGGTTGAATCCTGAGTCGCAACCCTGCTTCTTGTACGAACACCTTCGGTTGGATCTCCGATGATGTTGTCAGTGGAGTGAACTTCATACCATCTTCGGTTGCGTCTTCCTTCTTCTTCCAACTGTGGTTGTTCCGTGATCTGAGTTGGAGTCTTCAGAGCTGGTGAATGATCAGTTGTTGAGTATGGATCCTCAACATTGACATTATTTTGAACCGGACTTGGTTGAGCTTTGGATGCTGATGCAGTTGGAGGGACATCAGCTAGAGTTCCCCCTTGAGATGAGCTGGGGTCCTCGCATTCATCTTCAGAGGAGTATGGATCCTCATCCTCGGTTGCCCATACCAGTGGTTCAGCTAGATTCTTTTCCCTTAGAGCTTGTGATCTGGTGAGAACAGGTGGAACTTGTGGATTGCCCTGTTGTCCTTTAGCCTATTCCCTGCATTCAAAAGTAGATTCATCAAAACTAACATGAGGTGTTATCTCCACAACACGAGAGCTATTGTTGAAAACTCTATAAGCCTTGATCCGAGCGGCATATCCGAGAAATATGCCTTTCGAAGCTTTGGCATCAAAAGTTTTCAACTGAGTTTTCCCATTGTTGTGAATATAACACTTAGAACCAAAAACGTGAAAATAAGAAATATCTGGCTTCCTGCGTCTCCATAGCTCATATGGTGTCTTTCCCAAAAGCTTGGTCAGAAGAGACCGGTTCTGAGTGTAGCAGGCTGTGTTGATCGCCTCAACCCAAAATCTCTTTGGCAGAGCTGAGCTGGTTAGCATGGATATAGTTGCATCCTTCAGTGTTCTGTTCCTTCGCTCAGCTACTCCATTCTATTGTGGAGTACGCGCGGCTGATGTCTGTTGGATAATTCCATTCTTCTCGCAATACTCGATGATGGTTTCATTTAGAAACTCAGTTCGACGATATGATCGGATAGAAATGATCTTCATCTCTTGTTGGTTAGATATCCGATCCATCAACTTGGGTAGCTCATCTCGGGTTTCACTCTTGTGGTGCATGAAGATGGTCCACGTATATCTTGAGTAGTCATCAGTTACAACTAGGGTGTACTTGTTCCCGTTCATGCTCTTGGGTGTAACTGGCCCAAAGAGATCCATATGGATCAGCTGTAACACTCGGTCGGTTGAGGGAGTTGATTTCAACCGGAAGGAGGATCTAGCGAGCTTTTCCAACTGGCATGCACTGCAGATATGTGTTGTTGAAAACACTCGGTTGGGTATGCCTCTTGCATGTTCTTGTCTGGCGAGTCGGTTCATTGTCTTGAAGTTCATATGGTTGAGCCTTTTGTGCCACAGCCAGCTCACATCTGAACTGCTCTTTGATAGCAGGCAGGTGTCAGGAAGACTACTGTTCCAGTCAGCATAGTAGACGTTCCTGGTAGGCGATCGATTTCCCAACAATATGACCTGCTTTGATCCGACATCTTTAACCCTGCAACCCTGTGCATTAAACTTGACAGAGAAACCATTATCACAGAATTGGCTGATGGAGAGCAAGTTATGCTTCAATCCATCAACATAAGAAACATTAGAAATCGAAACATGATTGGTTTCAAGTGTACCGTAACCTCTGGTGTAACCTTTTGAGTTATCACCAAAAGTAACTGAGGGTCCTTCTTTCTCCACGAAACTTCCAAGTAAATCCTTCAAATTTATCATGTGTTTCGAGCATCCACTATCCATCACCCATATTATTGCAGTTGCTTTATTCTTCCTCAGCTGTTTCTCCTGAACCTGCAAAGAGAAACTCGCTTAGGTCCCCAATTTTAGTTGGGTCCTAGAGGGTTAGAACCAGTTCCCCCTGGAACTGTGCGTCACTTTTCCCTGTATACTCGGATGGATTTATCATTCCAGATCACTTTTCCTTCATCATCAACTATAACAACACATCGGTTATCCTTAGGCTTGTTGTTAGTAGTGATGTTCTGTTTCTTGGGAGGAGTTGGATTTCTCCCATTCTGAGCTTTCGCAGGAGAGGCTTTCCCCCTGTTTTGATGGCGATTCTTATCCTGTTGAATTTGTCTATGAGGTCGGACGCCATGTTGGAATCTTTGTGGCTGATTCTGATTCCAACTCCTTAAGTGTTGTTGATAGGTGTTCATCCCCTGTTGATAATTCATGTTGTGGCATGAGTATCTCCAACTGTTCGTCCTGTTCCTTATCGGTTGACTCGGTTGGAACCTTTGGTTGAACTGGGAATGGAACCGCTGTTGATTCAGATGATTGAACCCTTGTCGGTTCTGCGGTCGGTTCCATTCTTTCTGTTGTTGACTCTGAGGTTGATGCAGAGGTTGGTTCTGATTCTGAATTTAGTTGCGATTATGTCTTCGACGCCTCTGATTCCTCTTCTGACTTTTGGAACATTTCCCCTCAGTTGATGTCCCAACCGATGGAACATTCTGTCTTCCATTTACTACTCATTTTCCCTTCTCAGTTGTAATTCCATTGGTCGGTTGGACTTGCTGAGAGGTGGAGGTTGGATTAACTTCTGGTGACTCAGGTTCCACTGTGTTCGGTTCAACAGCTTTGACCTCAACAGCTTCGATGAAGGTTGCTGGAGGAATTTCACTATCTTTAATCACATCATAACCGAGTCCTGACACGTCATCCATCTATCTACTGTAACTGATAAGATTCTCTATGATCTTGGATGACTGATACAGCTTGATTAGATTGTCCTTCTCAGTTTGCAACTCCTTGAGGAGGACAGTTATCTGTTCGGTTTGCCCATCTGACTTCTTTATCAGCTGGTCGATCTGAGTCTCTTGATTTTTCAACTGATCTTGCTGCTCATTAATCTGCTTTGTCAAGTCCTCATCAGTTGGACCCTTAGCCTCGTTCAGTTGACTCTTGAGATTCTCAATCTCCTCGATTTGGCTCTTGATCAGATCGTCCTTTTCGGTTAAGGAATCTTCAAGTTTGGCGAATTGAGCTTGAAGACTCTTAAACTCAACCGATTGGTGATGCAGTTCCTCACTGAGTTCTTGAAAATCACTCCAGGAGGGTTCCAACTCTTCATCCAGTGATTCCTGCATATTAGAAATATTGGAAGAATTTAACTTAGCAGGATTAGAGTGTACCTCAGTATCATCCTGGTCGGTTCCAAGAGCCATGAGGCATTGATCCTGACCGGTAGCGTTGTTGGTGGAAGTCAGCCCATCCTCATCTTCAGTGTCAGTGAAGATGTCCATGTCGTCAGCTGCTTCTTCTGCAACCATGGCCTTGTTCTTTCCAGCTTGTTTGGCCCTTAACGCTTCTCTCTCTTTCTTCGATAGATCTGGGCAGTCAGCCTTGAAATGACCTTCCTTGCCGCATTCAAAGCAACCGTTGGTGACAGGCTTTGAACTGTCTCGAGTTCGGTTTGATTTGTAGAATTGTTTGTATTTCCCGAACCGAGTGTCCATGTCGGCTAGTTTCTTTGACAGGGCTGCAATGTTCTGTTGCAGTTCCTCTCTGCTTGGCTCCTTTGCAGTCGTGTCAGCCGATCTGGTTGACCTCGATGTTCTCGATTTTGAGTAGTCAGCTCGGTGAGCAACTGACTTTGAGGCTGAGCCAACATCCTCAAGTCGACTCGTCTGAACCGAGGACTGAGATCTTCTTCGGTTCACCTTATACTCATTTCCCTTTAAGATTGAGAACAATCTTTCAGTTCCCATTTCACCTAGGTCAGCTCGGCTCTCGTGGATATTGGTGAAAGTATCCCACTCAGCCGGTAGAGCTTGTAACACTTTGAGATTGATTTCTATTAGTGTGTATTTTCCTCTTCGGATGGACTGGATACTTCTGAGGATGTCCATAAACTGGAGCTCTAGCTGATAAATTGTTTCATCTGTCTTCAGAAAAAAGTTGTCGAAGTCTTGGCATGCATGTGAGAACTTGTTCTCCTTCGTCTCATCGCTTCCTTCACTCAGCGATGCCAGGATATCTCACATTTCTTTGGCAGTCTCATACTCTTCAATCCAAGGGAGATAATCTTCTCCAACAGTGGACATAATCGTGCTTTGAGCCCAGATATCCAACTGGCTCACCTTGGCTTCCTCTGGAGTGTATTCTTCCGGCTGCTTCTCCACAAACTCCACAACTCTATCTCCATCGTTGGGATTTGTAGGAGTGCGAGTGATCCTCTCTTTGATGATGATCGGTCCGGATGAAAGTACTTGTTGCATCCTATGATGCTTCGACAGTAAGATCTTCATCATCCATGTCCTCCAGGATGTATAATTTACAACCGAGAACATTACAACGATCTTGTCCTTGACGTCCATCTGCATCCAACAACAGAACAAATATGCACTAGCGTGTAAAAAAGATCTGTTCAGTTGACCACTGAAGAAACTTTCTCGAATTCACACCTTGTTAGAAAGAGTCAGTAGTCTTTTGAACCACTGCTCTGATACCACTTGATGGTCCCGAAACGAGTTACTAGTGTATGGGGGGGGGGGGGGAATACACCAGTTAGGATTTTAAATTAAACTCTTGAAAATTACTTCAACTGAGTAAAAAGACTCAATTGGAATCTCACACCTGAGTATGCAACCTCAGCTGGAAGAGTTGTGCTGTGCGGAATGTGGTGGAAAATAAACTCCTAAAACAACTCACGCTTTTATGGACGGTTGGTCAAAAACAAAAACAGTTGAGAATGCACAAATGCGGTTTGTATGCTGGTTAGTCAGTCAGATGAGAATGCAAGAAATAACTGAATAAAGAAAAACACAAGCACACAGAGAATTAACGTGGTTCGGAGCTAACACTCCTACGTCCACGGGGAGTTGTGAGTCCACACAACTCTGTCCAAGTTCTTCTGGACAAACCGCTCAGCTTACGCGGGCTGAGCAACCGTTATGGATAAGTTTGCGGGTACTTATCAACCTTACAGTTTAGTTTACGGGTACTAAACGACCTAACTACTCAGTTGCAGGAAGAATAAGATCCTAAACCTTTTCAGGTGAAAGAAAATGGGGTTCCAACTAAAAGCTCGAACGTAAAGTGAGCTATGATCTAACTCTCTACGAACTCTCACTAAGTGATGTTCTCAAGGTTCGATCTAAAGACACAAAAACTAACTAACTCTAGAACTCTCAACAGGTGATGTTCTAAGAGATTCAGTTCAGCTCGTGAAGAATATTGCTCTTTCTTTCGCTCTCTGGTTTCTTCTCGCGTGTGTGTCTTGTATCTTCTTCGAATGAATGAAGCCCTCTATTTATAGACGGAGAGTATCAACTAGCCGTTGGAGGAGCTGTTGATCTCTGTTCTTTGAAAGCGATGGCTTGTCTCTAATCTCAGCAGACTTTCCCGATATGGCATCTATGCTCTTCTGCTTTCCATCTGAGATAGCCTTGTGTTGGGCCAAATGGGGTAATGACTGAACGGTCAAACCCTCACGTGACTTCCATTTTGAAATTCAAATCTTAACAACAGACTTTGTTGGGAAATTTTTTAGTATGAGTTTTGATGAATTCCAAAACCAACTGACCCCAACCGAGTAGATGTTGCCAGCTCTTAATATTAGCAGTTGGGCTCGCTGTTTGAGCAATGTTAAGATTTTATCTTTACAGGTCTCCAGCTGAAGACGGCAACATAGCAACACTCGGATACAACCTAGGATGGAAGATCGGATGAGGAACATCAGTTGAAACTGAGAGTTCAAGTCAAACCGTTCACATGGAACATCAGTTACAAGACTCTGACTGATGATAGAGTTATGCCAAAAAGGAGGAAGACTTATATACAACTGAGAGTTCAAGCCAACGGTTCTGCATCAGTTACAGAAAGCCATCCGACCAAGGGGGAAGGTATAACAGAGTGGTTACAAAAAGGATGAAGTTGAAAGTCAGCTGAGAGTTCAACGGTTCAGTCAGATAGAACATCAGCTGAAGACCACTCGGATAAAGATCAAGATTTTCAACCGACTAACCAAGGTTGACTGTCAGAAAGGTTTAAATTTGAAATTCAAAAAGGAAATCACGTGAGGGTTTAACCGTTCAGTCACTACCCCATTTGGCCCAACACAAGGTTGTCTCAGATGGAAAGCAGAAGAGCACAGATGCCATATCGGGAAAGTCTGCAGAGATGAGAGACAGGCCATCGCTATCAAAGAACAGAGATCAACGGCTCCTCCAACGACTAGTTGATTCTCTCCGCCTATAAAAAGAGGCATTCATTCATTCGACAGATTTAACGAGATAGAGAAAATTTGAAGTGCACCCACGAGAGAAACAAGAGCAAAGAAAATCTGCAAAATCATATTCTAAGAGCATTAGCAACTGAGAGTTCCGAGTGGGAGAACATTAGTAGCTGAGGGTTCATAGAATTATAATCTGTCTTAGATCTTAGTTTGAGTGTTCATTCGTTCAAGCCATAGATCCAGCTCGCATTCGTGTTCGAGCTGTAGTTGGAAAACCCACCAACACACACACCCTAAAAAGTGTTTGTTAGGATCCTACTCTTCCTGTAACTGAGTAGATAGGTTGTTAAGTACCTGTAACTTAACTGTGAAGGTTGATAAGTACCCGTAAACTTATTGCAATGGTTGCACAGCCCGCGTAACCTGTGTGGAACTGTCCAGAAGAACTTGGACTGAGGTGTGTGGACTCACATCTCCCCATGGACGTAGGAGTTCTCTCCGAACCACGTAAATCCTGTGTGTCTGTGTTTATTTCTGTTCAGTTACTTATTGCATATTCAACTGACCAAACTAACCGGCATACAAACTGCATCTTTATATATCAACTGTCTTGGTTATTGACCAATCTTGCACAAAAGCGTGAGTTATTTTACGAGTATAATTTCCACCACATTCCGCACAGCACCTCTCTCACAGTTGAGTTCTCTTACTCAGTTGTGAATCCAGCTAAGACTTTCTTTACTCAGTTGAAGTTTTTCGGGGGTTAAGCTTTCAAAGTTGAAAAATCCTAATTGGTGTATCCCCCCCATACACCAGTAACTCGTATCGGGACCATCAAGTGGTATCAGAGTGGTGGTTCAAAAGACTACTGTCTCTGTTTCACGAGGTGTGAATCGAGGTGTTTTCTTCAGTGGTCAACTGAATAGATCCTTTTTCACGCTAGTGCATATCTGCTTGCATTTGTTGTCTGTTGTTGTGTGCAGATGGATATTAAAGATAAGATCGTGGTTATGTTCTCGGTTGTGAACTATACAGCTTGGAGGACTCGGATGAAAAAGATGCTACTGTCCAAGCATCACAGAATGCAACAAGTACTCTCATCCGGACCTATCAAGATCACGGAAAAGGTCATCCGTACTCCTACAGATCCAACCCCTGGGAATGCAACTGAGGAGATAGTCGAGAAGAACCCAGAAGACTACACTTCTGAGGAAGCAAAAGTGAGCCAGCAGGATATCTGGGCTCAGAGCATTATCATGTCCACAGTTGGACAAGACTATCTTCCATGGATAGAGGAGTGCAACACTACTAAAGAGATGTGGGACACTTTGGCATCTCTGAGTGAAGGAAGTGACGAAACCAAGGAGAACAAGTTCTGCCATGCATGTCAAGATTTTGACAACTTCACTCTGAAAGTGGACGAAACCATCGATCAGATGGAGCTTCGGTTCATGGAAATCATCAGAAGGATCCAGTCTATCCGAAGAGGAAAGTATACTTTGAGAGAAATCAATCTCAAAGTGTTACAAGCACTTCCAGTTGAGTGGGATACCTTCACCAACATCCATGAAAGCCGAGCTGACCTAGGAGAAATGGGAACTGAAAGATTGTTCTCAATTCTGAAAGGAAATGAGTACAAAGTGAACCGACGAAAATCTCAGTCGATGGCTCAGACAAGTCGACATGAGGATGTTGGTTCAGCAACGAAGACTGTCGCCCTTCGAGCTGACTATTCCAAGCCGCGAACATCAAGAGCAACAAGATCTGCGGACACAACTGCAAAGGAGCCAAGCAGAGAAGAGCTGCAACAATGCATTGCCGCCATGTCAAAGAAGCTAGCTGACATGGACACTCGGTTTGGAAAGTACAAATGGTTCTACAAATCCAACCGAACACGAGAAAGCTCAAAGCCTGTGAACAACGGCTGCTTTGAGTGTGGCAAAGAGGGACATTTCAAGGCTGACTGTCCAGACCTCTCAAAGAAAGAAAGAGATGCGTTGAGGGCCAAGCAAAACGCAAAAGATAAGGCCATGGTTGCAGAGGAAGCAGCTGATGATGTGGACATCTTCACCGACACTGAAGATGAGGACGAGCTGACTCCCACCAACAACGCGAGCGGACAGGATCAATGTCTCGTGGCGATTGGAACTGACCAAAATGAAGCTGAGGTAACTTCTAACCCAGCTAATTTAAATTCTTCTAATGTTGCTAACGTGCAGGATACTTTAGAAGATGAGTTGGAACCATCTTGGGATGATTTCCAAGAACTAAGTGAGCAACTGAATTAGCAAACGGTTGAGTTTAAGAATCTTTACAAACAGTTTGTAAAAGTGGAAGAATCCTTAACCGAAAAGGACGATCTGATCAAGAGTCAAACAGAGGAGATTAACTATCTCAAAAGTCAACTGACCGCGGCCAACCAAACTGAGGCTTCAACCGATGAGCAGTTGAAGGAACAGATCAAGGCACAAAATGAGCAGTTGAACAAGCAAGAGGCTCAGATCGACCAGCTGATGAAGACGTCGGACGCCCAGACTGAACACATAGTTGTTCTTCTCAAAGACCTTCAAACTGATGCAGACGTCAAACGGATGACGTGACAAAGTTATATCAGTCATCCGAGATTATCGAGAATCTCATCAGATACAGACGTCAAACGGATGACGTGTCTGGACTCGGATACGACGTGGCCAAGGACACTGGAATTCTACCAGCTACCTTCACCAAGGCTGAGGAGGTCACGGTTGCCAAACCAGACACAGTTGAGTCTGCAACTGAAGAACCACCCTCACAACTGGCTAAGGCAACTGCAGCTGAGAAAGGCAAAGGAGCTGCAGATGGAAAACCAAAGACTCAGTCGGATGGGTAGACAACCGAGGGGGAATGTTCGAAGACTCAGACGAGGAACCGGAGACGTCGAAGATACAACCGACGACAGAACCAACCTCAAAGACAACCGCACAACCGACCAAGGAACCAACCGCAGCAGGGATGGAACCAACAGAACCAACAGAACTTCAACTGACAAAATCAGCCTCAGTTCCATCACCACAACAACCAGAGGTTCCAACCAAGTCAACCGATGTAGAACAATTACGACAGCTATGGATACTCATGCCACAACATGAATCAACATCCGAGCATGAACAACTATCGTCAACAGCCAGGGCAATGGAATCAGAATCAACCACGACGATTCCACAATGACGGCCGACCTCATTGGCAAAATCAAAAGGGTCAGAGACGTCAACCAAATAGGAGGAACCCCACTCCTCCTAAAGCCCAACATAGGAGAAATCCATCTCCTCCAAAGAGACAGAACATCAATAATAACAACAAGCCTAAGGATAACCGAGGTGTTGTTATAGTTGATGAAAATGGGCAGATCATTTGGAATGACAAGGCTATTCGAGTCTACAGGGAAAAGCGACCCACAGTTCCAAGGGGAATTGGTTCTAACCCTCCAGGACCCAACTGAAATTAAGGACCTAAGCGTGTTTCTCCGTGCAAGTACAGGAGGAACAGCTGAGGAAGAATAAAGCATCACAGACAAAGTGGGTGATGGACAGTGGATGCTTGAAACACATGACAAATCTGAAGGATTTGCTTGGAAGTTTCGTGGAGCTGAACGGTCCAACTGTTACTTTTGGTGACAACTCAAAAGGTTACACCAAAGGCTACGGTACCCTTGAAACCGATCTCGTGTCAATTTCTAATGTTTCATATGTTGATGGATTGAAGCATAACCTGCTCTCCATCAGCCAATTCTATGATAATGGTTTTTCTGTCAAGTTTGATGCTCAGGGTTGCAGGGTTAAAGACGTTCAAACAAAGCAGGTCATATTGTTGGGAAATAGATCTCCAACTGGGAATGTCTACTATGCTGACTGGAAAAGCAGCCCACCTGAAACCTGTCCGTTATCAAAGAGCAGTTCAGATGTGAGCTGGTTGTGGCACAAAAGGCTCAACCATCTGAATTTCAAGACAATGAACCGACTTGCCAGACAGGAACTCGCAAAGGGCATTCCTAACCGTGTGTTTTCAACAACATATATCTGCAGTGCGTGTCAGCTGGGAAAGCTCGCCAGATCCTCGTTCCGGTTGAAATCCACACCCTCAATCGACCGAGTATTACAGCTGATCCATATGGATCTCTTCGGGCCAGTTACACCAAAGAGCATAAATGGCAACGAGTATGCACTGGTTGTAACTGATGATTACTCGAGGTACACGTGGACCATTTTCATGCGTCACAAGAGTGAAATCCGAGATGAGCTACCCAAGCTGATGGATCGGATATCGAACCAACAAGAGATGAAAATCATTTCTATTCGATCAAACCGTACAATGAAACCATCATTGAGTACTGCGAGAAGCATGGAATCACTCATCAAACCTCAGCTGCGCGAACTCCACAACAGAACGGAGTAGCTGAGAGAAGGAACCGAACGCTGAAGGATGCAACCACATCCATGTTGACAAGCTCAGCTCTGCCAAAGAGATATTGGGCTGAGGTAATCAACACAACATGCTATACTCAGAACCGTTCTCTTCTGACCAAGCGGTTGGGAAAGACACCATATGAGCTATGGAGACGCAGGAAGCCTGATATTTCATGTTTTCGCGTTTTTGGCTCTAAGTGTTATATTCACAACAATGGGAAGACTCAGTTGAAAACTTTTGATGCCAAAGCTTCGAAAGGCATATTTCTTGGATATGCTGCTCGGATCAAGGCATATAGAGCTTTCAACAACAACTCTCGTGTTGTTGAGATAACACCTCATGTTAGTTTTGATGAATCTACCTTTGAGTGTAGGGAACAGGCTAAAGGACAACAAGCAGATCCAGCTGTTTCACCAGTTCTCACCAGATCGCAGGTTCAAAGGCAGAAGAATTTGGCTGAACCGTTGGTATGGGTAACCGAGGATGATGATCCGTGTTCCTCAGAAGATGAATGTGAAGATCATCAAGCGGTAGCTGAGGACCCCAGCTCAAATCAAGGGGGAACTCCAGCTGATGTCACTCCAACTGCATCAGCAACCGAAGCCCAACCGAGTCCGGTTCGAAATATTGTCAACATTGAGGACCCAGACTCAACAGCTGACAAATCCCCAGTTATGAAGACTCCAACAGTTCAGGATTCTCCTTCAGTTGAAATCCCTGAACCAACACAGTTGGAAGAAGAAGGAAGACGCAACCGAAGATGGTATGAAGTTCATTCCACTGACGACATCATCGGAGATCCAACCGAAAGTGTACGTACAAGAAGCAGAGTTGCGACTCAGGACTCAACTGAGGAAGAGACCAACACTTATGCCCAATATGTTGAGTAGTTGGCAGTTCTAGAAGAGTTCAAACAAGCTGGAGATGTTGCCATGATTTCTTGCTTTGTAGCTGATGTGCCAGAACCAAAGAACGTTGTGGAAGCTCTCAATTGTGTTCACTGGACAACAGCTATGCAAGAGGAGCTGAATGAATTTCTACGCAACTGTGTTTGGGAGTTGGTAGAAAGACCAACTGGTGTCAAGGTTATTGGACTTAAATGGATTTTCAAGAACAAGAGAGATGCCATTGGTTACATCGTGAGGAACAAGGCAAGGTTGGTAGCTCAGGGATACTGCCAACAAGAAGGAATTGACTTTGAAGATTCCTTCGCACCAGTTGCAAGGCTGGAAGCCATCCGAATATTTCTAGCCTATGCCGCACATCACAAGTTCAAGGTTTATCAGATGGACGTGAAGTGTGCCTTCCTCAACGGTGATATCAAGGAAGATGTTTATGTTGAACAGCCACCTGGTTTTGAAACTGGACATGGAAGAGTGTACAAGCTGAAGAAAGTTATCTATGGACTAAAGCAAGCGCCAAGGGCCTGGTATGACACTCTTTGTGGTTTTCTTCTGAACTCGGGGTTGAAACGAGGGTCAGTTGACAAAACCCTGTTCACCATCAAAGTTGAAGATGATATACTTGTGGTGCAAATCTACGTGGATGACATCATATTCAGTTCCAAGTCAGAGGAGCTGTGCAAGAAATTCTCAGATCTTATGAAGGAGAAGTTCGAGATGTCAATGATGGGCGAGATGAATTATTTCCTTGGATTGCAAGTGAAGCAGTTGCCAGAAGGGATCTTCATCAATCAATCCAAGTATACAAAGGAGCTTATCACCAAGTTCGGATTGCAGACAAGTAAGACCACAAGGATCCCAATGAATATTAACTGGAAGATTGAACCTGGATCTGAAAGAAAGCTCGTGGATGCCAGCAAGTATAGAGGGATCATCGGTTCTTTGCTATATCTAATCGCCAGTCGGCTAGACATATCTTACGCGGTTGGAGTGTGTGCTCGGTTCCAAGTTCAACCAAGAGAAGCTCACATGATGGCAGCAAAGAACATCATCAAGTATCTGAAGGGTACTGTTAATGTTGGATTGTGGTATCCAACTGACGATAATATCCAACTGACCTGATACTCAGATGCGGATTTAGCCGGAGATCGGTTGGATAGGAAGTCTACTTCTGGACATTGTCAGTTCATGGGAAGCAAGCTGGTTTCATGGTTCTCCAAGAAACAAGCATGTGTTGCCACTTCTACAACCGAATCAGAGTATATGGCTACTGGAAGTTGTTGCATGCAAGTGTTGTGGTTGAAGCAACAGCTGAGAGATTATGAAGTCGCGACTGGACAGGTTCCCATTCATTGTGGTAGCTTGAGTGCCATAGCTATCTCTTTGAATCCTGTTCACCACTCTCGGACAAAGCATATCGACATCCGTCATCATTTCATCCGAGATCATATTGAGAAGAAGGATGTGTCCATGGAGAAGATTCCAACTGAGATTCAGAGAGCCGATATCTTCACCAAACCTCTACCTAAAGCCCGGTTCAAGATGCTATGTGATCTTCTTGGACTGTTGGATCCATCAGATGAGGAGTCAGCCGAGCTGAAGAGTCAGATATCCATCTGAGTGGGAAGCTCAGATGAAGGGGGAATCTCAGATGCAGAGCACCAACTGAAGACATCAGACATCAGCTGAACAGACAAACTCGAGTCAGCTGATGGTATGCTGCAACATTGGATCAGACGTCAGCTGTACAAACGAACTCGAGTCAGCTGATGGTATGCGACAACTGAGGAATATAACTGAAGTATACAGCTAATTTCGACATCAGCTGGCAGGTAACATTCATGACTGAAGGTGTTATGTTCTTAAATGAGAATGTTTGAAATAAATTCAAACATTCCTGAGCTAGTCAGTTACATTAAAATAGCCATCATGTCGCATTAAATGTAAAGTACGGCTGAACATCCATAGCCTACTTTATAATGCGACTGGGCTGACATGAAACTGTACACCTTCTCATGCGCTGGTTGGAACTCGGATCAAAACGTCGAGTCAAAGCTAGTCAACAGTCGCGCAATCTCAGTCATTGATGGATTCGTGCCATTTAACCCCAGCCGTCGATTTCAACCGAGTCAAAAACCTATTTAAGGCGAAAAATCAGGAAGTTATCTGCTACTTTCCTCATTCGTGCATATCAAAACAACTGTTCATCATCGTCTTCAATTCTGTCTCTCCAAATTTGGCTAATTTTCTCTTTCCTCTTTGCATATATATATATCTTCACTGCAATTCACAATGGCCCCCAATTCCTCCAAGAAGATGGTTTCCAAAGAACCAACCACTTTCGAGGAGTCATTCGATATGATGATATCGAAGATACATTTTGAACATATTCTGTCGACGGACGCGCTGGAGTCACCGGAGCTCTCTCCCCTCGCCGGTCTTCTCTCTGCGCATGGCCTTTTTCAATGGGCGACTCTTTCTCCCTCCCTCATTCTCAGGAAACAAGTTGGAGAGTTCTATCTTAATCTGCATCACGATTCACAAGTCGGACTTGTTTCTACGGTTTCCTGTAAACAGCGCGATGGAGTTTCCAGAACAGTCCATTATTCCGCCGTCAAGATACGTGTGTCCGAAGAACTCGCCAAAATCATCCCCAGAAATCTTCAGGCCACAGACATCGTCGACAACTTCACTGATAAAGAAGCGGATGAATTCCTTCAGCAGGCACTGATCATCCCAGAGAAGATGAAGAGCAGCATGCAATGAACAAAGTTGAAGCCTCAACATCGACTTCTATTCGATGTTATTTCCAAGTATGCATTTGGATACGGAGGAGCGTTTGAGGATATCAACTGCCCCAAACTGAAGCAGCAGAAGGCTCTGGAAGAGAGACACGAGGTCAACTGGCTTCAGTACTTCGAACATCAGCTGCTGTTGGAGCAACAGAAGATCTCCGAGGTCACAACTGAGTCCGGAGAGCAATTGTTGAGTGTGAAAGGCTCACTCAACTTCGGCACCAAGATCTCTGCGCTGATCCTCAGTGCCACCAAGGACCAGAACCTGACCTGGGAAGACATCGAAGCAACTCCCCTGAAGAAGTTGTTGTTGTTCCCATCAGCTAAGAAGGCTCAGCATGTCTTGTCTGCGGTGTACACTCCCAAGGACAAGAAGGGAGCTGGAAAGCCAGCTGTGAAAGCAGACACAGCTGAGGCACAGTTGAAGTCTCAACCTCCTGCAACAGTTGGCCGAACAACCAGATCATTTTCTAAACACCAGCTGAGGGATGAGACTGATGAAGATGAAGAAGAAGAGGAGGAGGTACCTCTACTGAAGAGACCAAGGATTCGTTTCAAGCAGCCAGCGGTGCAACCAGCTGCGAAGCCAGCAGTGGAAAAGCCAACGGAGGAGACACCAGCTGAGAAATCAACCGAATCCAGCCAGTCGGTTGATGCAGCTGCGTTTGTGGTTCAACCCCGCCAACAAGAAGAGATGGCTGAAGGGATGGAGACCGATGTTGAGGAGTCCAGCTCGTCCTCAGATGACTCCTCTTCATCTGAGGAGTCCCACGACAGTCCACCCTCTCCACTAACCGGAGCTGATGCAAGCCAGGTAATCCCACTTGTGTCTGAGGAAACTATTGAGCCCGCCCAATCACCACCCAAAGAGGATCCAGTTCTCTCAACTGGTCCTCAGTCAAATATCCCGAGCCTCACGCTCGATGCCAACGTTGAGACCATTCCTTTGGCCAACGTTGAGGAAACCATCGAACCTATTACCTTCGAGATAGACCCCCCACAGATTGATGAAGAAGCCAACCGCCAGGCAATTTTGGCTGAGTATGAAGGGAGGCTGGTCTACTGCTTCAGAAAACTGACAGGCATGTTTCCGGAGGCACGTTCCATGCCCATTTTTGCAATGTTCGGGACCGAACTTCTCTACCAGTTCAACGTCATCTTCAGTTACTGGTACGTGAAGGAGGACACCCTGAGGATCCACAGTTGGGACAGGTTGAAAACTGATGAATCCAACCTGAGGACATACTTCGATTACGAGAACCTCGAGGTTGCTTACAACCAGAAGGTTGCCCTGCTACGACGCCGCCTGGATCAAAGCCGAGCAGAAGGAACTGACTCTAGGGAGCTGTGTGACAATGAAGGAGTTGTTGCCTTCCTAGAGTCCATGCTAGCCAAGACTGCCGAACCCATGGAGGACGTGGATACGGCTGAAGAGGCAGCTAAAGCAGAAGAAGAGAGGCTCAAACAATACCTAGCAAATCAAACAGCCATGGTCATTGTGGACCCACCAGCCACAGCTCAACAGCACGAACAGTCTGGACCCTCTGATCAGCCAGCACACTCCACTGATGCTATCTGTGAGCTGATAACTGAAAAGGTCAACCAGCTGAGGCATGAGCTGTTGTCCACCATCGAGCTCAACAAAGAAGATCTACAGCATCTGGTTGAGGCTCAAGATGACAAGATAAATCAGCTGATAGAGGAGAATGCCTCTCTGAGGAAGCAGCTAGATGAACTCTCCTCCTCAACCAGCACCGCCGACATTGAGCTGAAGAAAGAAGTTCGTGGACTCAGCTCAGCATTCCACAACTTCAAGTCTGTATCTGAATCCAATCTTGCAAAGTCCCAGCAGACACAAGACCAGGAGTGGATGTCTCAGTTCGAAAATTATCGAGCTGAGTTCGTCACCCTTCACAAGGATGTCTCTGCAACCCTTGCCGCCATAAAGAAAGCCGAACAAGAACGCCAAGATTTGGAGCTGGCGAAGAAGGTTGAAGAGAAAGACGCTGTGGAAGAACTCTTCTCTCGAGTTCAACAAGCAGAAGCCAAGCTGACCTCCCTGGACGGCTCAGTTGCCACCCTTTTGGATGATGCCAAAAAGGGGGAAGGAAAGGTGCCAGCAGCTGTTGCTGGACAAGGGAAAGATGGAGCAGCTGAGAAGCAGTGGGAAGGAGTGCCAGCTGAAGCTCAGGGGGAAGGAGCTGCACAAAAAGAGTCTCAGCTAAAGGAGTCAGCAGGAAAAGAGCAGGAACTTGAAGTCTCCCAAGACCTCGTAGCTGAGCTTAGAGTCGAGCTGGATGTCGATCTTGACGGAATCTCAGTCAAAGATTGCATTGAAGCTGCAAAAGCTATGGGGGTGTCCAAGGAGAACTACTTGAATCCCTCTTGGATCAAGAAGTTTGCTGCTGACCAAGCCAAGAAAGTGGCCAAGTTCGAAAAGGAACTGGCTAAAATTGCAAAGAGTGTGGATAGGAACAAAGCCAGCCGGCGCGTCAAACGCATCAACAAATACCAAATGAAGGCTGAAGCTAGAGCAAAGACCAAGCAGCTACAAAGAAAGGCCCCGCTCCAATCACGGTTCCCACATATTGACAAGTGGATGAACATTGAGTGGAACGATGACTGGGAGCAGTTCAAGTATGAGTTCATCAACGACTTCTACTACAGGAAGGTCTACACAATTGAAGATCCAAGGCAAGCCTTCAAGGAAGCCTTGTGGGAGCTCAGATCTGGGGATCCAGGGATGTTCAGGCAATTCCAACGAGCCATGGTAGAAGCTCAGCTCGATCCCAACACAGTTCCGGTCCCGCAGAAGGTCAGATATCGCCTTCAGATGATCAAAGGCACAAGTACTCCTAACAGAAATTTAATCATGGCTGAGGCGAGACAAGTGTGCAAGGAACATGGAGTTAATACCGGGACCGAGTCAGCGGCGAAGAAAGAGATCTTTGACGGTATCTTCAGCAAGTACGGCCAAGAGTATTTTTGAGCAACTGTTGTAATTTAATGTTTTGTGTTTATCTTTGTAAACACAACAGTTGTAATGAAAACTTCAAGTATATATTCGATTCATCTTGACGTACAATCTCTCATTGTCCAAGCCCTGAATCGCAGTCTTTTAAATACCATGTTATAACTGTGCTAACCCTTTGATGTTTTATCTTATAGACTGTCTAGAATTTCAGCTGAGATTTTAAGTCAGTTAGTAAAATTTAGATCAGTAGTGGTTTCAAGTTGTAAATGGTTTTGGCATCATCAAAAAGGGGGAAATTGTTGGGAAATTTTTTAGTATGAGTTTTGATGAATTCCAAAACCAACTGACCCCAACTGAGTAGATGTTGCCAGCTCTTAATATTAGCAGTTAGGCTCGCTGTTTGAGCAATGTTAAGATTTTATCTTTACAGGTCTCCAGCTGAAGACGGCAACATAGCAACACTCGGATACAACCTAGGATGGAAGATAGGATGAGGAACATCAGTTGAAACTGAGAGTTCAAGTCAAACCGTTCACATGGAACATCAGTTACAAGACTCTGACTGATGATAGAGTTATGCCAAAAAGGAGGAAGACTTATATACAACTAAGAGTTCGAGCCAACGGTTCAGCATCAGTTACAGAAAGCCATCCGACCAAGGGGGAAGGTATAACAGAGTGGTTACAAAAAGGATGAAGTTGAAAGTCAGCTGAGAGTTCAACGGTTCAGTCAGATAGAACATCAGCTGAAGACCACTCGGATAAAGATCAAGATTTTCAACCGACTAACCAAGGTTGACTGTCAGAAAGGTTTGAATTTGAAATTCAAAAAGGAAATCACGTGAGGGTTTGACCGTTCAGTCATTACCCCATTTGGCCCAACACAAGGTTGTCTCAGATGGAAAGCAGAAGAGCACAGATGCCATATCGGGAAAGTCTGCAGAGATGAGAGACAAGCCATCGCTATCAAAGAACAGAGATCAACAGCTCCTCCAATGGCTAGTTGATTCTCTCCGCCTATAAAAAGAGGCATTCATTCATTCGACAGATTTAACGAGATAGAGAAAATTTGAAGTGCACCCACGAGAGAAACAAGAGCAAAGAAAATGTGCAAAATCATATTCTAAGAGCATCAGCAACTGAGAGTTCCGAGTGGTAGAACATTAGTAGCTGAGGGTTCATAGAATTATAATCTGTCTTAGATCTTAGTTTGAGTGTTCATTCGTTCAAGCCATAGATCCAGCTCACATTCGTGTTCGAGCTGTAGTTGGAAAACCCACCCACACACACACCCTAAAAAGTGTTTGTTAGGATCCTACTCTTCCTGTAACTGAGTAGATAGGTTGTTAAGTACCTGTAACTTAACTATAAAGGTTGATAAGTACCCGTAAACTTATTGCAACGGTTGCACAGCCCGCGTAACCTGTGAGGAACTGTCCAGAAGAACTTGGACTGAGGTGTGTGGACTCACATCTCTCCGTGGACATAGGAGTTCTCTCCGAACCACGTAAATCCTGTGTGTCTGTGTTTATTTCTGTTCAGTTACTTATTGCATATTCAACTGACCAAACTAACCGGCATACAAACTGCATCTTTATATATCAATTGTCTTGGTTATTGACCAACCTTGCACAAAAGCGTGAGTTATTTTACGAGTATAATTTCCACCACATTCCGCACGACACCTCTCTCACAGCTGAGTTCTCTTACTCAGTTGTGAATCCAGCTGAGACTTTCTTTACTCAGTTGAAGTTTTTCGAGGGTTAAGCTTTCAAAGATGAAAAATCCTAACTGGTGTATCACCCCCTCCCATACACCAGTAACTCGTATCGGGACCATCAGACTTCCAACAAGGAGTGGTCGGTTAAGACTTTCGATCTTCAACTAGCTTGTTCTTCAGCCGATGTTTTATCTGCCAACTAACAGTTGAACTCTCAGCTGACTTCATCTTCAAGCTGTTGATCTTCTTGGTTGAGTTCTACAACTGATGTTCTGAAACTGAACACTCAGTTGTCTTCCTTGTATCTGGTCAGTTGGGTTCGAACGCTCAGATGGCTTTCTTTCATCTGATGTTCTCTTCCCCTTTACTGTTTCTCATCTGATGAACGCTCAGTTGTTTTCCTTACAACTGATGTTCTATCTCTTGAATGTGACTTCCCCCTTTTTGCATTATGATGAAGTGAACATTCAGTTGTCTTTCTTACAACTGATGTTCTGTCCGAGTGATGCCTTGTTCCCATCTTCAGCTGGAGACCTGTAAAGATAAAATCTTAACAATGCTCAAACAGCGAAGCCTACCTACTAACATTAGGTTCTGGCAACATCTACTCAGTTGGGGTTAGTTTGTTTTGGAATTCATCAAAACTCTTACTAATAAATTTCTCAACACAGAACCAATGACAATTTGAGCTCATTTACAAGCCTTTAATGCAATCAAATCTCGGGATAATTCCCTTCGGAATAGGAAAGAGACGGATCATCGATTAAAAGCCTATTGCCTTTTTATTAGAACATGCTGAAAATGCCCCTTAGGAATCTTTTCTAAGCCAGATCTATCCTTCCCTGCCGAAGGAGATTAAATAAAGCCAAGCCCTAGGCATCTATTTATCTTCTCTCCTAATCCTTATTCATTAACTTCCAGCCGGGAATCATAACAGCCTGCCAAGGGAATCATAGCTCAGCAGCTCTATCAATGATAGGTTAGATGTCCCTGAGCGGCAGTTAAACTAAGACCGTAGGGTTACTTTTAAATAAATTACTATGAATCTATCCAGCCGAAACAAAGGAATCTATATAGAAATTTCCAAATCAAAACTGACGATCACAATTGATATTACTTATTTTATATATATATATATATATATATAGTAGAGAGATCATATGAAAATAAATATTATTTTAAGAAATAAGAATAGATCTTCATCATAGATCTATGGATAATGAAGGGTCAAGATTTGGCCTGATCAAAGCGGGTCAAACCGGGTTAACCCGTTGACTTTTTTTTTACAGAATTTTTTTTAAGGGTGAACTCATATGTACCACTTCACATATTCGGATGCACCACTGTACATAACTAGATGCACCACTAAGTGCATTGAGATGCACTAGCTTTTCGTTTTTTTTTTCTATTTTTAGATTTTTTTTTAGAGTCAGCTCATATGCACCATTTCACATATTCGGATGCACCACACTATATAACGAGATGCACCACTTAGTGCATTGAGATGCACTAGATTTTCAGGTTTTTTATTTCTTTTTTTTCGATAATTTTTAAAATTTTCAGATTTATTTCCCCCCCCCCCCCCCCATTTTTTTGTTTGCCTCTTCGTTTTTTAGTTTACCGCTTCTTCTTTGGTCAAGATTCGAGCGAGGAGAGCCGAAGGCCTCGGAGCGAGCCGAAAAAGTCTAAATTGTTGTCCGACGATTATCCTTATATTAGTAATTGGAGCGAAGGCGGAGCCGGGAAAAAACATTTGTAAATAAAAACTGAAAGAAAATCGGACATGCACCACAATGTGTAACCAGATGCATCACATAGTGTAACTAGATGCATAATATTTTTACAAAAAAAAAAACGAAAACAAAACTAGTGCATCTTAATGCACTTAGTGGTGCATCTCGTTATGTAGAGTGGTGCATCTGAATATGTGAAGTGGTGCATATGATCTGAACCTTAAAATAAATAAAAAATAAAAGTCAACGGATTGACGGGGTTGACCCAGGTTACCCGCTTTGACCCGCTTTGACCATGTCAAATCTTGACCCTTCATGTAGATATAATCAATGGTGAAAATTAATTCCTATTTCTCACTTTAAGATGCATTTGCATAGGAATCACTCCATATATATATATATATATATATATATATATATATATATATATATATATGCATGTTTGTATATACTCCCTCCGTCCACAAAATGGTTGTCAATTTTGTTACTCCACTCACATTTATTGTGGGACCCTTACTCCACTCACAACAATACTCACTATAATTCACTACTATCTACTATTTTCTTAAAACCCGTGTCATCCACAATGTGACAACCATTTTCATGAACGAAAGGGAGTATATCGAATAGGCTTATCACGTGTAAATTATTTTACTCATTTTACTTTCAAAAACTTTACACCTTGCCAAGAAACATCAATCAATAAATAAGATTACATTTCAGTTTGCTTAAAAATTTACTAAACTATTATCTAGAAAAAATAATAATAATAATAAATCTCTACTGAAAATATGTAAATATGGTGAAAATGGATCAAAGTACAGAAACCATTAATATAATTCTTTTATTCCAAAATCCGAAACACACACACACATCAAATACATTGATTAATTACCGAAGGAACCATAATTTCAAATTAGCAAGGTGTAATTCTTTAACCATTTCTTTTACTGATACATACATATACTTGATCATATTCATTATTTACATATCTACTAACTTCATATTAGTTTATATTACACATATACAGATATCTACTCCATTACTTTACTCTACTATTTATAAAGCCATCCGATTATTTAATGAATAAATAAAGATACTTTAAGAAATAATATATGTAAGAGATGATATAATATTCATGGATGAAGGCATGCACACTACCATGATTAAGGAATTTAAGAGATAAATGAAATAGAAAAGGAGAACAACATTTACCTTGCTTCGAAACTTAGTTTGCTCGAGTAAAAAGTTAGAGCTTATGTCACAGCCCCAAATTCCGAGGGACTGCAGAAGCCGGGGTGCGACTGGGGTTGGATTAAAGAAGCGGGGAAGAAGGGGGCTAATTGACTAAACATACATGATAAACATCGATAAACCATGAACAAGACTTGAATATAAATAAGAAAGAGTTAATCCCCAAGGATTTCTCGACATCAACCTGTCGCCGCTCAACATCAACCGTCGCCGCTCACCGTCGCTTCAACCTGCACATTTAGAAAATAATGCAAGGCTAAGTACAAACGTACTCAGTGGGCACGATGCCGAAAACATAATCATAAATATAGATAAATATGGCATTTTATAAGCGTAGCACATCGGAATTTTATTGAAAGAATCCGTGTCTACTAAACATTTTCTGACTTTTTCTCATAAATCACTCGCGCGAGCATTTTCTGACTAATGTTACGTTCAATCTTGACCAATTCTAATTCACTGTGGCTGGTACCCCTCAACAGGATATCACATACACTACAGGTTACAAAGTGCACTAACTCTGGAAAGCACTTAGCAGCTAACTCAGAGCCGATCGTTAGTTAATCTAGATAGACTAACTCTAAATCTCGAAAACATGAATGTTGACTCAGATAGGTACAAGAGAACTCACATAAAACATAAAACAGTTCATGCCATAATATCACTTTGAAAACACAGATATCAAAGCGATAAAGAAAGATTTTCCGAGCATTGCTCGTTTTATTTGTATATAAAAGTCCACCTTGATTTACAGAACTTAAAGCAAAACTTCCAACTTCGGATCTTCTGTCCTTTCTCTACAGTTGGCTTCCTCCTTCATTGTAAAATAAACATACTTAAAAACGGGTTGTAAAAGATAATCGATTAAAGAGAATCGAAGAAAGTTTTAGTTGTTTCATTCTTTAGGCATTTGCACGCTTACTTCTTTAATGAAAGGATAAAAGATAAGATCTCGACTGGTTTTCATCACTCAAGGTCCTGTACTTGACTCTAGGGTCAGTAGGGAGATATTCGTTAGATAAAACGGCTTAAATGATAGAAAGAAACTAAGTTGCGAACTAAACAACTTAGAAACAAGAAACTGAATTTTTACTGCACAGTCCAGTAACTCTGGAGGCTGTCCAGAACAGAGGATTTGGAAACAGGGGGTGAGCCCTGTACGACTGGAAAGATTGGGATGTCTAGTTCGCGCTCCAATTTACGGATCACAAATCCGATAAACGAGCTGGAAGTTATTACAGTTTCCGGCGAGGGTCGCAAAACTGCCGTGAAAACCCTAATTGCTTGATAGGTTCGACGTATAATATTTTAGGTTCCTTCTAAGCTCTCGTATTTGATTTTTTTAGAAACTGGACTCTCAAGGCAGTCATCACGTACTTCCGTACATGACAAACTCCTTCTCAAAACACGCTCAAAAGCACGACGTTCTAAACGTCGGATTTCAACTAACAAATACTAAACCAACAAAAATTTAAAACGCGTTCTAGTTCTCGACTATAACTATAGCCCATATTATATCAACTCGAAAGCTTATGACGTCAACTAGAAAGTTGTTCTAAATTCCATCACAAACAATAATATCAAATTAGAATTCCCATCCGACTTCTCGATTATTAGTTACGACTAAAGGTTCGTCTCTTACGCGTTTTTTCAAAGTTGTCGGATTTCGTTCAAATTTTACGACGTTAAACTACGTCTAACATGAATCACTTTCATGCATGCAAACATATCATAACATCATTATAACTCAACTTATAAGGTGATCTTTATCTCTTATGTTTCATTAAACATTTTTAGAAAATTCTCAACTAAATTCTATAACCAACTAACATGATTTGCAACATAATTTAACCAACAATTCATCACTTATATCAACACGTGGAAACCTCTAATTACTCTATAAATTTCTGTTTTTATAAAGATATTAAGGGGGTGATTTTCTTCCCCAATTAACTATATTTATTTACTAATCAACCTCTTATAACAACTATTAATCAATTGCAAAACAATTACCAACTAACATGCATAAACCCCTAAATTCAACTCAAATCCTAATTGAAATTTCACAAACACATAGGGCTTTTGATTCCTTTTCATTTTAATCACTAATTAAACATCTATTAAACAAGAATCAACCATCAAAAGAAGAAAATTAAAAATCCTACAACATGCCTAAATTTTCGGTATTAACACAAGATTTAGGGTTCTTGGTTTTGATCAATTTTAAACCCTATTTAATCTATCTAACACATCCAATTTCATTATTCCAAGATCAATTCATCCATTCCAATACCTTAATTTTCGATCAAGAAGGAAAAAGAGAAGAAAAGAAATCCAATTGGATAGAATTATAGAGAAGGGAATTACCTTAAGAATTAAACAAGGATGTATGGAGTTTGAATGGAAGGATTGTGACTTGTGTTCTTCTTCAAGCTCTTGGAGATGTCTTCAATGGTGGATGATGAAGTGAAGAAGATGAAGATGGAGAGAGTGCAGCCGAGAGAGAGAGAGAAGTGGGAGGAAAATGGTTTTGTTTAAGTGTTTGATATGATGAAATGGTTGAAAGTATGGAAAGTGAAGTTTAGGTGTCATTTATCTAGACATCATTAATCATGCATGTCTTCCACCTAATTAACTAAAAATAATAAAAAAAAACAAAAAAATATCGGCTGCCATGCAGAATTTTTAGAAGGGTTACGAATTTTTCCAGCGCGATCCGACGTTACGGAAAAACGAACGACGAAAAACGTTGCTCGGTACAAAATCGTCGCGATTCGATTTGACCTAAAATTCTAACGTATGAACTTAATTGGAAAATAAATTTACAAAAAAATATTTTGACAAAAACTCGGGACGACACAGTCCGAGTTTCGTCCGGAAAAATATAAAAACGAACTTTCTCGGGCGTGCTCGTATCGCGATTTCGTAAACGTAAAAATTAGACGGTTTTCCGTTCTGAGTTTACGAACTAAAAACTTTTCGTACGCGCTAACCCTAAATACAGTAGTCGTCTAGCTGACTTCTATAATTTATTTTCAATAACGGATTCGACCGTTAGTCTTAGAATTCAAAAATTGTAAACTTAGGCGTGCAAAGCCATTTATTTAATTAACTTTAAAATTTTAAGAACGTAAGGAATTTACGGGGCATTACATCCTACCCCCCTTACGAAAAATTTCGTCCCGAAATTTTCTTACCTTCTGCAAAAAGATGAGGGTACCGCTCCTTTATCTTCTCCTCGAGTTCCCACGTGGCTTCTTCTTGTCCGTGATGGTTCCATAGCACTTTAACTATTGGTATCGATTTGGTTCTTAATTCTTGAACTTTTCTATCCAAGATCGATATCGGCTTTTCTTCATAGCTTAGGTCAGATTCAAGAACTACGTCTTTCTGACTAATAACGTGCTTAGGATCATAAACATATTTTCTCAACTGAGAAACGTGAAAAACATTATGAACGCTTCCTAGACTTGGCGGTAAGGCCAATCTATACGCGACTGATCCTATTCTCTCGAGGATTTCATAAGGTCCTATAAACCTGGGTCTTAACTTACCCTTAACTCCAAACCTAAGGATTCCTTTGGTCGGGGATATCTTAAGAAAAACTTTATCTCCTATTTCAAACTCAAGGTTGGTTCGACGATCGTCGGCATACGACTTATGTCGGCTCTGGGCCTCTTTCATTCTATCTCGAATCTGTCGAACTATCTCGATCATCTCATTGATTACATCAGGGCCTAGGTTCTTTCTCTCACCTACGTCGTCCCAATAAAGCGGTGATCTACACTTTCATCCATACAAAGCCTCAAACGGTGCCATTCCTATTGTGGCCTGATAGCTGTTGTTGTAGGCGAATTCGACTAAGTGTAGAATTTCTTCCCAATTCGCACCTCGGTCCAAAACCACTGTTCTTAACATATCGACCAAAATCTGAATCGTTCTCTCTGATTGTCCATCTGTCTGTAGGTGAAAAGCTGTACTGAAATTAAGCTCTGTTCCCAACTCTTTCTGCATCGTAATCTAAAATCTCGAGGTAAACTTAGCATCTCTGTCTGATATTATGACCTTCGGTATTCCATGCAGACGTACAATCTCTCTGACATACAACTGAGCTAGTCTCTCTGATCCATATGTAGTCTTAATCGGTAAGAAGTGAGCTGACTTCGTAAGTCTATCTATTATCACCCAAATCGCTGTGTTTCCTCTTCTCGACTTAGGCAAGCCTGTGACAAAGTCCATAGCTATGCCTTCCCATTTCCAATCTGGGACATCCAACGGTTGTAGCAATCCATACGGTCGTCGGTGTAAAGCCTTAACTTGTTGACATGCTAGGCATCTTTCTACAAACAAGGCAACGTCTCGTTTCATTCCGTTCCACCAAAAGTTTCTTCTCAAATCTTGGTACATTTTCGTACTTCCTGGATGTGCTGTGTAAGGCGTATTGTGAGCCTCACTCAAGATTTCGTTCTTCAATTCGTTGTCGTTGTCGGGAATACAAATCCTGCCTTCATAAAATATTGCATTGTCTGGAGCCTCATAATAACCTTCCGGCTTATCTGTCCTTATCCTTACTTGTAACTTTTCCATTGACTCGTCTTTTCTCTGAGCACTAACGATCCTTTCTCTCAAATCTGGTGTAGCTTCTAATGCTGCTATTTGACTTGTTATCGTTGCTGGCGTGTCAAGCACTCTGATATCCATCTTCTCGAATTCTCGTAGTAAGGTTTCTTCTTCTACGAAAAGACATCCTAACTTCGTTGGAGCCTTGCGACTCAATGCGTCTGCTACCACATTAGCCTTTCCTGGATGATAGTTAATTCCACAGTCATAATCTTTGACTAATTCGAGCCATCGTCTTTGTCTCATGTTCAGTTCTTTTTTGCTCGAAAAAGTACTTCAGGCTCTTGTGATCAGTGAATATCTCAACTCTTACACCATAGAGATGGTGTCTCCAAATCTTTAGTGCATGCACTACGGCTGCAAGTTCTAAATCGTGGGTTGGGTACTCAACTTCGTGGGGTCGAAGTTGTCGTGAAGCATAAGCTATCACTCGTCCGTCTTGCATCAAGACACAACCTAATCCATTTTTCGATGCGTCAGTAAAACCACATATTCTTTATTTATGTCTGGAAGTGCTAGTACTGGCGCTGTAGTTAACTTTTCCTTAAGAGTTTGGAAACTCTTCTCGCACTCATCCGTCCACTTAAACTTGGTATCCTTCCTGAGTAGCTGCGTCATCGGGCGAGCAATTGTATAAAATCCCTCGATAAATCTTCTGTAATAACCAGCTAATCCCAAGAAACTTCTGATCTCATTCTGACTTGTTGGTGTCTTCCAGTTGTGCACTGCTTCTACTTTGGCTGGATCCACCTTGATTCCTTCTGTCGATACTATGTGTCCAAGGAACACTACTTCTTTCAACCAAAATTCGCATTTAGTGAATTTGGCATAGAGTTTCTCAGCTCTTAGTGTTTCCAACACTATCCGTAGATGTTCCTCGTGCTCCGTCTCATTCTTAGAGTAAATAAGGATGTCATCGATGAATACTAAAACAAATTCATCCCAGTAGGGGTGGAAGACTCTGTTCATAAGGTCCATGAATACGGCTGGAGCGTTGGTCAAACCAAATGGCATTACTAGAAATTCGTAGTGGCCATATCGAGTTCTAAAGCGGTCTTAGGTACATCTTCAGGTTTGATCTTGAGCTGATGATACCCTGACCTCAAATCTATCTTGGAGAAGACTCCTGCACCTTTAAGCTGATCGAACAGATCCTCGATCCTTGGCAAAGGATATTTGTTCTTGAGAGTGATCTTGTTCAGTTCTCGGTAATCGATGCACATTCTCATCGATCCGTCCTTTTTCTTAACAAAAAGTACGGGTGCTCCCCAAGGTGAAACGCTTGGCCTGATAAAACCAAGGTCTAGTAATTCCTGTAACTGGATTTTGAGCTCTTCCAGTTCCTTCAGTGCCATTCTGTAAGGGGCTTTAGACTTAGGAGCTGCTCCTGGTTCTAAATCGATCGTGAAGTCCACGTGACGATCTGGTGGCAATTCCGGTAGTACTTCTGGAAAAACATCTTCATATTCATTCACAACTTTTACGTCCCGAATGGTCTTCTCGGCTCCTGGTTCTCCAACTAGGTACACAAGATAGGCTGTGGTACCTTTCTTCTTCATGAGTTTCGTGGCTTGAAGGGCTGATATAATTGGTACACCTCTACCCATTGAAATTCCGTGGAATTCGGTCGGTTCTTTACCCGGCGGCTGAAAAGAAATTTTTCTCTCGTTGCAGAGAATCGTGGCGTAATTCTCTGACAACCAATCCATACCTAGGATTATATCTACGTCCCACATTATCATAACATTTAGGTTGTTCGCTATAACCTTATGAGTTCCGATTTCTAGTTCTAGGTTAGAGCAAACATGCGTGGAAGTAGTGATCTCTCCTGAAGGTGTGGCTACTCTCATAGATTGTGCAGCTCTTACAGGTCTGATGTCTAAGTTATCGGCACAGGAGCCAGCAATGAAAGAATGCGATGCGCCAGTATCAAACAATATCTTAATGGGGATGTTGTGGAGTTTTCCCATACCTGCTAGATTGCCTTTTCCTTTGCGCTGACCGCTTTGTTTGATAGCGCATGCCCTCGCATTCTGTTGCTGATGTGCATGCTGCTGAAACTGCTGCTGGTTCATAGGCGGCTGCTGCGGCTGTGCTTGGATGGCTCGGAGAGGTACTGCTTGAAGCGGTTTCGGGCAGTCCTTTTTCATGTGCCCCTTCTGTCCACAGTTGAAACAGTTGGGGGTACCTATTTGGCAGACACCAGGGTGGGCTCGATTGCACTTCGGGCAGACAGGGATGGTAACCCTCCCTGGGTTATTGGCTCCCTGGTTAAAATTCCTTTGTTGCCCTTGCGGCTGGTTCAGCTGATTATTGCCCTTCCACGGCGAGTTCTGCCTGTTCCCCTGAATGAACAACCCCGATTGGTTGTTTCCCTGCCACGGCCTCTTGCCATTGTTGTTGTTGTTGGCAGGCTGCTGATAACCTCTTTTCTGTCCTCCCTGATTGTTGTAACCCTGACTGTAGCCTCCGCTACCTCCTCCGTTCCACTTTCTCTTCCCTTGGTAGTTGCTACTGTTGTTGTTGTAGTAGCCTCGATTCTGACTCTGCGCTGGTGCTGATGTAGTTGGTACAATTTTTTTCTCGTCAGGCACGACGGCCTCCATTTCCAATGCTCTTCCCAATATGTCTGAATAACCTAGTCCTCCATGACTAGCCAAAGCGATTCCCAATTCATGACGTAAACCTCCCTGAAATTTCTTTGATAACTTCTCCTCAGTGTCGACCAATGTCGGCGCATACCTCATCAACTCGCAGAACTTGACGTCATATTCCGTCACAGTTAACTTTCCCTGCTTCAAATTATAAAATTCGGCCTCTTTCTGTGCCCTATACATCTTGGGGACATACTTGCCAAAGAAAATCTCCTTAAACTCTTCCCACGAAAAACGAGCCAGATGCTCAGCAGGTATCACCTTCTGTCTTGCTTCCCACCAATAATCTGCCGATCCCGTCAGTTGGAATGCAACACACAGCATTCTCTCCTCATCAGTTCATCTGAGGAGTTTGAAAATTTTCTCGGTCGACCTCACCCATAGCTCAGCATCGCTAGGGCTTCCAGTTCCATTAAACATTGGAGGGTTCCTTTTGAGGAAAAGATCCTCAATATCTCTACGGGGCAGTGGTGGAGGTGGTGGTGATGGTGACGGGGGTGGAGATGGGGATGAGGTGATATTCCGCTCATATTCCTGTTCTTGGTTATTTTCTGACTGACGTCCACCACGTCCTCTCGGCCTTCCAGGTCTTTGACCTCTCCTATTGTTAACATTTCTCAGCGGCATTTTCTTTAGTCTAGAGAAGAATTGAAAATTCTCATTAGTTTCCTTCTGTTAATTACACTTAGCACTTACTAGCTCGTTCTCAACTTAATCAAATTTATGGAACAACATATCAGACATAGCTTTGATATCATTTCATTAATCTTTTAACTTTCGAGTTAAGCTCATTTCCCGTTACACGAGTTCATTTAACATTCTGATTATTTTTTTTTATTACTTGATTTATAAGAGATTTTACTTAATTAAAAACCCTCTTTAAGGGTCATATATATATACATCCAAAAAGAATATTACTTTTGCCTCTAACGAGGACTTATACAAAAGGGTTAGACTATTATTAGTCTAAACTAGGCTGACTGCCTACTATTTACCGGGTGCACTAACAAGCTGCACTCCGTATCTACTAGAGTACTAGAACGGAAACGATTCATAAAATTTCGTATCCGCTAGAGTACTTCAAAACTAACTAGTTACTGATCCGACTCTATACAGGACAAAAAGCTATCACAACTACTGATATTTACCCATGTCTATAAAGCACTGCCTAACTAAACTGCAGAAGAAATCCAAAAACTACCCCGAAGTCTGCAAAATCCTAACAACCCTCCACTGGATCCTCCTCAGGGTCCTCCTCCGGGTCCTCCTCCGGATCCTCCTCCGGGTCCTCCTCCGGGTCCTCCTCCGGATCCTCCTCCGGGTCCTCCTCCTCGGACTCTGAACCGAAAACCAGCTCGAGTGCCTCGTCCACCCTCAGAGTAGAACCGTCGTCAAGTGTAAGCAGGGTGGGTGAGGGTGCCTCAGAAACAGTCTCCTCCAAGTCGGAGACCAAGTCGTCCTCTCTGACCTCTCTCGCACGCTTCTTCAGGGGAAGAAGGTGCTCGGGAACTGAACCTGAACCCGACTCGAACTCCTCCCTAGAACGGACCCTGGACGGTCCTGCCTCCATCTGCTCTCGGGCTACTCTCCACTTCACGCAGATCTCCTCGAGTGGCGTAAGTGGAGAAGGCAGCTCTAACATAGCGGCGAGCTCCGTGTCGATCTCTCGGTAGTCTGGTCCCTCTCTGTACAGTCTTGTCTCCAACGGTCCCCTGATCCGAACACAAACGTCAGGCACAAACGGTGAAGACAACCCCAACAGTGCGGCTGTCTCAGCGTCAACCTCTACAAAACCCGGGCCTGGGATCAACTCCTCAATCTGCTGTCCAACCGGTGGTGACTCTGGTGGAACTACTGTCTCCTCGTCCTCCTCTGGCTGCTCTAACTCAGCCTCAGACTCCTCCTCCAGTACACCGTCTGGTGGCAACTCTAACAAAGCCAAGTACTCCGGGTCTAAGTCAAGCTCCTCAAGCTCCGTCTCGGCTGGAAAGTGACTGTAGGGGATGTGTGGCTCTAAAGGAAGGGGAAGCATAAACCTGCTCTCAAAGAAACGCCTGTGCACACACAGGGCGAATCCGGCGTAGTTGCCGGTCGGCTCCGTGTCGTCGCCGAAAATCCCCAAGAAGTACCAAGCTGCACGGTGCGCCCATCCGCGCCACTCGTCCGGTAGGTGCACGATCAAATCTAGTATTGCCTGGCTCTCTCTGATCAGGTGTCGCACTGGGTAGTAGGCTGAAGAAAAATTACTAACAATCTGTCCCACATCCTCTTCTCCGTAGTCTACCTCGAACTCGTAGTACTCATCCTGCAACATATCAACTATGGTGCGCTCGCACGAGGCCAAAGGTTGACTCTTCCGAGCCGTAACACGAGTCCTAGCCATCCTACAAAAGTTTTAAGGTAACACGGATCAGTAACAGGTAGGGAAAAAAAAAATAACTTATCTTAACGAAAACATAAATTACAAAATGAATATCCCTTATTCAATGGTAACATCAACACTTAAGTCAACCACTTATTAAGACTTCTAGCGATTCAAGAAATTGCACTCAACAACATATATGATGGTCCCGAAACGAGTTACTGGTGTATGGGTACACCAGTTAGGATTTAAAAACTTAAACCTGAAAAATTACTTCAACTGAGTAAAAGATGACTCAGTTGGAATTTCACAGCTGAGTAAGCGACCTCAGCTGGAAGAGTGAGGCTGTGCGGAATGTGGTGGAAAAATAAACTCGTTAAAAGCAACTCACGCAAAACAGCTCGGTTGGTCAAGAACCAAAACAGCTCGGTTGAAAATGTGCAAATGCGGTTTGTATGTCGGTTAGATTGATCAGATAAATATGCAAAAGCAACTGAATAAAAACAAACACAGACACACAGGATTTAACGTGGTTCGGAGATAATCCTCCTACGTCCACGGGGAGATGTGAATCCACACACCTCAGTCCAAGTTCTTCTGGACAGAACCACTCGGCTTACGCGGGATGAGCAACCGTTAAGGATAAGTTTGCAGGTACTTATCGACCTTACAGCTTAGTTTCCGGGCACTAAACAGCCTATGTCAAGTTTGCGGGTACTTGACGACCTGACTACTCAATTACAGGAAGAGTAAGGTCCTAGCACACTTTTTAGGGTGTGAGAGTGGGTGGGATTTCCAACTACAACTCGATCACGAATGAGAGCTGGATCTATGGCTTGAACGAATAAACACTCAAACTAAGATCTAAGACAGATTTTCACTCTATGAACCCTCAGCTACTAATGTTCTATCACTCTTGAACTCTCAGCTGCTGATGTTCTTAGAATAGGATTTTAGCAGATTTTTCTTTCGCTTGATTCTCTTGTGATTGCACTTTTCTCTCTTGCTTCAGTCTGTCTCGTGTATATCTCTCAAATGAGAGAATGCCTCTATTTATAGGCGGAGAGAATCAACTAGCCGTTGGAAGAGCAGTTGATCTCTGATCGTTTGATAGCGATGACTTGTCTCTCATCTCTGCAGACTTTCCTGATATGGCATCTGTGCTCTTCTGCATTCCATCTGAGACAGCCTTGTGTTGGGCCAGATGGGGTAATGACTGAATGGTCAAACCCTCATGTGACTTCCATTTGAAATTCAAATCTTAACCTTTCTGACAGTCAACCTCGGTTCGTCGGTTGAAAGTCTTGATCTTCATCTGAGTGGTCTTCAGCTGATGTTCTGAACTGTTGGACTCTCAGCTGACTTTGAACTTCAAGCAGTTAATCTTCTTGTTCGAGTTCTACAACTGAGAAACTGAAACTGAACACTCAGTTGTCTTCCTTGTATTTACACAGTTGGGTTTGAACCCTCAGATGTCTTTCCTTTTCATCTGATGTTCTCTTCCTTTCTACTGTTTCTCATCTGATGAACGCTCAGTTGGTTTCCTTCACAACTGATGTTCTGAAGACTTCCCCCTTTTTCCATCTGAACATATGAAGTCTCAGTTCTCCTTCATCATAACTGATGTTCTGTCTGAGTGATGCCTTGTTGCCATCGTTAGCTGGAGACCTGTAAAGATAAAATCTTAACTTTGCTCAAACAGCGAGCCTAATTTCTAACATTAGGTTCTGGCAACATCTACTAGGTTGGGGTCAGTCGGTTTTGGAATTCATCAAAACTCATACTAATAAATTTCCCAACAATATATATATTTATATACGTAAAATTAAAGATTTTATTTTCATTCTTTCATTTCACCATATTATTTCTCATTTTAATTCTTCTATTTCTTTTATTTCTTAACTCACTAATTCTTAACGATTTTCACTTATTAAAACAAAGTATATTTACTTCGTTCATGTTACTTATTCAAAAGTAACATCCATTTTCAAAAGAATTTATCGCTTACGACTCTTGATATTCGTACTAATTGTAGTCGTCGCTCAAGACAAAAATATGGAATTTAATTCCATAAAAAGAAAAAGAAATATAACTTAAGAATAATTTCCTGGAAAACTAAGTTCCAGTTGTCGTCTCGTTCATATCTTTCTTAACTCGAAGTCGAAAGCTTCTCAAACGTCTAATTGCTCCCTTCTTTTACTAACACGATTTATTGAATTATTTTTATTCATTTTATTTCTTTTCCCTCGCAAGAAATTCTTAGACGACAAGTTCGACTTTTCCAAATCTTTATTCATGTCACTAAGCGCACGTGACATTCATTAGAGGAAGTCCTTCTCGCGTTAGGGATCTCCTTTCGAAATCATTTCAAAATAACGTTTCTTAAAAACGTCTAAGTTCTCGAAGAACCGGAAAGTTCTTAAGTTCCACGTCTACGTTCTCATTGAACCGGGAAAATTCCCTAAAATCTGACTATATTCTCATATCCGCATAATTTTTCATACAAAGGGAAATCATTGCGCAAATATTTTCACATAAGATAGTACTTATACTATCGCATAATCATGTAAGTATAAAAATTATACTTCTGTAAAATTCTCATTTTTAAAACACAACTCATTATCGTCTTCAAATTTTTATTGAATACTTGCTCATAAATTCCTTATTTAAAAGAAATCTCATTATAAAATTCTTTCATTTTTCCTCGTTGAGTCGACGTAGCGGGCGGTTGAGTTGACTTCTACGTTCTCAATCTTAGCATCATAGTCTAACTTTTATCTCATACTTGGAAAGACGACTCTGATCCAGAGTATACACAAATACCATGTCTCATGACTTGAAAGAAGACTCGATATAGAGTACAAACGAATACTCTATATTATTTCTCGGAGAAAGACTTGTATACAAATACCACTTTATGATATTACTTAAAGAAATGACTCGTACTTGAAAGAATGACTCACACTAACTCATACTAGAAGATTGACTCAGAAGCAGAGCAGAAAACGAACATCGCTCTGATACCACTCTGTCACAGCCCCAAATCCCGAGGGACGGCAGAAGTCGGGGTGCGACTGGGTTGGATTAAAGAAGCGGGGAAGAAGGGGGCTAATTGACTAAACATACATGATAAACATCGATAAACCATGAACAAGACTTGAATATAAATAAGAAAGAGTTAATCCCCAAGGATTTCTCGACAAAAGTAAAATAAAGAAGCTAAGTTCATATTTACAGACTTAGACTACAGAGTATTGTTCAAAAGTGATCTCAAAAAGAAATTCAGAGTTTGGCAGCGGAAGGGTTCTAACTAAGCATCCTATCCATTAACTCAACATCAACCGTCGCCGCTCACCGTCGCTTCAACCTGAACATTTAGAAAACAATGCAGGGCTAAGTACAAACGTACTTAGTGGGCACGATGCCGAAAACATAATCATAAATATAGATAAATATGGCATTTCATAAGCGTAGCACATCGGAGTTTTATTGAAAGAATCCGTGTCTACTAAACATTTTCTGACTTTTTCTCATAAATCACTCGCGCGAGCATTTTCTGACTAATGTTACGTTCAATCTTGACCAATTCTAATTCACCGTGGCTGGTACCCCTCAACAGGATATCACATACACCACAGGTTACAAAGTGCACTAACTCTGGAAAGCACTTAGCAGCTAACTCAGAGCCGATCGTTAGTTAATCTAGATAGACTAACTCTAAATCTGGAAAACATGAATGTTGACTCAGATAGGTACAAGAGAACTCACATAAAACATAAAACAGTTCATGCCATAATATTACTTTGAAAACACAGATATCAAAGCGATAAAGAAAGATTTTCCGAGCATTGCTCGTTTTATTTGTATATAAAAGCCCACCTTGATTTACAGAACTTAAAGCAAAACTTCCAACTTCGGATCTTCTGTCCTTTCTCTACAGTTGGCTTCCTCCTTCATCGTAAAATAAACATACTTAAAAACGGGTTGAAAAAGATAACCGATTAAAGAGAATTGAAGAAAGTTTTAGTTGTTTCATTCTTTAGGCATTTGCACGCTTACTAGATTCGTTTTACTTAAACGGGAAACGAGACTCGTACCAATCTCATTTAGAACTCGGAAGATCTCATACTCGACTCTTGGGTCAGTAGAGAAGGTAGTCGATATCTTAATACGACTTTAAAGATTAAAAGAAACTAAGTTGGAAAGAATCAACTTAGGCGATTTACGTTTTAGATCATTGAACGATTTATGAAATTTCTCGTTTATTACTTCTTTAATGAAAGGATAAAAGATAAGATCTCGACTGGTTTTCATCACTCAAGGTCCTGTACTTGACTCTAGGGTCAGTAGGGAGATATTCGTTAGATAAAACGGCTTAAACGATAGAAAGAAACTAAGTTGCGAACTAAACAACTTAGAAACAAGAAACTGAATTTTTACTGCACAATCCAGTAACTCTGGAGGCTGTCCAGAACAGAGGATTTGGAAACAGGTGGTGAGCCCTGTACCACTGGAAAGATTGGGATGTCTAGTTCGCGCTCCAATTTACGGATCACAAATCCGATAAACGAGCTGGAAGTTATTTCAGTTTCCGGCGAGGGTCGCAAAACTGCCGTGAAAACCCTAATTGCTTGATAGGTTCGACGTATAATATTTTAGGTTCGTTCTAAGCTCTCGTATTTGATTTTTTTAGAAACTGGACTCTCAAGGCATTCATCACGTACTTCCGTACGTGACGAACTCCTTCTCAAAACTCGCTCAAAAGCACGACGTTCTAAACGTCGGATTTCAACTAACAAATTCTAAACCAACAAAAATTTAAAACGCGTTCTAGTTCTTGACTATAACTATAGCCCATATTATATCAACTCGAAAGCTTATGACGTTAACTAGAAAGTTGTTCTAAATTCCATCACAAACAATAATATCAAATTAGAATTCCCATCCGACTTCTCGATTATTAGTTACGACTAAAGGTTCGTCTCTTACGCGTTTTTTCAAAGTTGTCGGATTTCGTTCAAATTTTACGACGTTAAACTACGTCTAACGTGAATCACTTTCATGCATGCAAACATATCATAACATCATTATAACTCAACTTATAAGGTGATCTTTATCTCTTATGTTTCATTAAACATTTTTGGAAAATTCTCAACTAAATTCTATAATCAACTAACATGATTTGCAACATAATTTAACCAACAATTCATCACTTATATCAACATGTGGAAACCTCTAATTACTCTATAAATTTCTGTTTTTATAAAGATATTAAGGGGGTGATTTTCTTCCCCAATTAACTATATTTATTTACTAATCAACCACTTATAACAACTATTAATCAATTGCAAAACAATTACCAACTAACATGCATAAACCCCTAAATTCAACTCAAATCCTAATTGAAATTTCACAAACACATAGGGCTTTTGATTCCTTTTCATTTTAATCACTAATTAAACATCTATTAAACAAGAATCAACCATCAAAAGAAGAAAATTAAAAATCCTACAACATGCCTAAATTTTCGGTATTAACACAAGATTTAGGGTTCTTGGTTTTGATCAATTTTAAACCCTATTTAATCTATCTAACACATCCAATTTCATTATTCCAAGATCAATTCATCCATTCCAATACCTTAATTTTCGATCAAGAAGGAAAAAGAGAAGAAAAGAAATCCAATTGGATAGAATTATAGAGAAGGGAATTACCTTAAGAATTAAACAAGGATGTATGGAGTTTGAATGGAAGGATTGTGACTTGTGTTCTTCTTCAAGCTCTTGGAGATGTCTTCAATGGTGGATGATGAAGTGAAGAAGATGAAGATGGAGAGAGTGCAGCCGAGAGAGAGAGAGAAGTGGGAGGAAAATGGTTTTGTTTAAGTGTTTGATATGATGAAATGGTTGAAAGTATGGAAAGTGAAGTTTAGGTGTCATTTATCTAGACATCATTAATCATGCATGTCTTCCACCTAATTAACTAAAAATAATAAAAAAAACAAAAAAATATCGGCTGCCATGCAGAATTTTTAGAAGGGTTATGGGTTTTTCCAGCGCGATCCGACGTTACGGAAAAACGAACGACGAAAAATGTTGCTCGGTACAAAATCGTCGCGATTCGATTTGACCTAAAATTCTTACATATGAACTTAATTGGAAAATAAATTTACAAAAAAATATTTTGACAAAAACTCGGGACGACACAGTCCGAGTTTCGTCCGAAAAAACATAAAAATGAACTTTCCCGGGCGTGCTCGTATCGCGATTTTGTAAACGTAAAAATTAGACGGTTTTCCGTTCTGAGTTTACGAACTAAAAACTTTTCGTACGCGCTAACCCTAAATACAGTAGTCGTCTAGCTGACTTCTGTAATTTATTTTCAATAACGGATTCGACCGTTAGTCTTAGAATTCAAAAATTGTAAACTTAAGCATGCAAAGCCATTTATTTAATTAACTTTAAAATTTTAAGAACGTAAGGAATTTACGGGGCATTACAGCTTATCTTTTCTTTAAAAATAATGTTTTACGGAGTAGCAGAAGAAAAAATGAATAGAGAGAAGATGATTATACTTTTATAGGTTGAAATTAGGGTTAATTATTTTTTTCCATCAAAAGCTTGGTTAGGTGAAGGGAAAAGTACGTAAATCGCTCCAACTGAAAATTTAAAATTATGTTTCTAACTAATCCAAAAGTTACCATATCAATTTTCCTTCTTACAAGACTCTTTCTTGAAATTGATATAGTATAATCCGTAATGTATGTATATGCATTTTTGGTATAGTATATATACATTCTTAACAACACTTATATTATAGATTATACTATATCAATTCCAAGAATATATATATATATATATATATATATATATATATATATATATTGGAGAGTTCAAATAGAAACTAATTTCCACGTAGAATCTAGAAACCTTTTAAAATCATAGATATTAGTCAATCAACGGTTGTGGATTAATGAATTTTATATTAATATTTAGAATTAAAAAGGATAGTTTTGTCTATCATTTTAATTTTGTAACCGTCTGAAACCTTAGATGTAGGAATAATAAATCTTTTCCTTTTCCTAATTATCCATACCCCTTCTTATCACGCTTTTTATGCACATGCTGCTGTATATATTTCTTTTAAATTAAAAAAAATGTTATTTTCATGTTGATGTATGCATAATTAGAGATGTATACATTTTTCGTTTTTTAGTTTTGCATAATTATGTTTCTATATATGCATAATCAAAACAATATTCATTACAAAAACTAAATAACATTCTTAAATATGCATTATTTTTAAAAACATAATTAAATGCAAATCTATTTTAATAATGCATAATTATGATCATGTTCATGCATAATTCATAACTATAAATATGCATTATCTTAATAATATGCATATAATACATGAATTTATTTCAATATGCATAATTATGTTACCGTTAATGCATAATTCAAAAATTTGAATCTCAAGAATATCTGAACTGTAGATCCATTACATGTATTTAGGTCATTGGTAATTGAAAGTTAATCGATAGTGTGAAGCATACTAGAACATTAAGAATATTTCTATCAATTTATTTTTGACTTACGGAATATTAAAAAAGTTGGCATGGTTTTATTAAATCCCATAAACATCGTAGATCGTGTGCTTTGATGTATATTTACTAACTCTCACTTATACTAATTTAACCTTCCGGCTAACAAAAATAATACTAATTTTTTAATTAATGTAGTATATTGACACATGCCACCATCTTGCACCATTGATCATGCATTAATTAATGGTATAGAAAAGTTTTTAGGTTTCACTAAATAATAAGTTTCTACATGAACCCTACTCTATATATATATATATATATATATATATAGGGAGAGGATCATATAGGAAGTCATCCTTAGGTAGGAACTAGGAACTAATATGGACCGTTATTTTTTTTAATCTACGATCCAGATTAATTGATGCATTAGATTACTGTTGTTTGTGCATTAAAAGTGTGCTAAATAATTTGTGCATTAAGTTAGTGTAATTTGTGCATTAATATGTTTGTGCATTAGCGCACTGTATTTTGTGCATAACGTAAGTGATATTTGTGTTGGTTCCTAGGTTCTCATATAAAGATGAGTTCCTACCAGATCCACACCATATATATATAGTGAAAAGCCTCCTTATCCTAAAAAATGAGAATTAATCTCAACCACACATCTTTGCATGATGGATGGTCAAGATTTGATCCTGGTCAAAGTGGGTCAACCCGTTGACTTTTTTTTATATTTTTTTTTACGGTCAGACCATATGCACCGCACCATGCATTCATATGCACAACACAGTATGATGAGATGCACCACTAGATGCATTGAGATGCATCGAATTTTGTCCTTTTTTTTACGGTCAGGTCATGTGCACCGCACCATATATTCATATGCACCACACTGTATAATGAAATGCATCATGTAGATATCAAAGTTTTATAGAGATTTCTATTAATTTTAATATTTTATTTTATTATGGAATCTTATCATATCCATATTAAAGTAAGTTATTTAATTGATAAATATGTCTTTATATGGTGATAAATATCTATTTCCTAGGCAACAAGTAAAGGATATACATCAATATTTAAGAGTCAATGAGATCGCACCACTTCATCCCTCAAGCCCATGATGGAGCCCAAAAGCCCACCAAATCCACCATATTTTTCCGTATAAATAGAGGTCTTTAAACTACTTCAAATCACACCGATAAATTATCTTCAAGAGCTCAATAATTGAAGAGAAAATTTCTCAAAGATATCTCTCTCAATATTTAAGGTGTCCCGGCGAGATTCAAGGTGTTCTTCATAGGAAGCAACGCGTTCTTCGACGGAATCATGTAGTGATGTTTGATTCGGAAACAAGGCTGAAGTCCTCCAAGTCAACGTTATAAAGCTCGACACTTAATGTTACTTCGGAAACAAGACGAAAGTCCTTCGAGTCAACACCATCAACTCCAAAGCTCAAGCCAAAGATCAAATCAAAGCTCAACGTTTACTTCGAAGCAAGGCGAAAGTCATCCGTATCAATGTTACAAAGCTTAAAGATCAAGTCCAAGGAGATCTAGGAGGCACACTTCTACAACAAATCTCAAGGACTGCTTGAAAACCGTTCGAGGGTCACAGTGAAGAGAAGAATCGGAGGATCAAATAGAGATTGAAACACGCATATATTTTGAAATTCTTATATTTGTATATAACCTTATATTTATTTGAATAAATACATATTTTGTGTTTACACACCACTAAGTGCATTGAGATGCATATGGTTTTTTTTTGCATATATTTTTTCCCGGCTCCGCCTTCGGCTCCGATTTTACGGCTCCGCCTTCGCTCCGATTACTAATATAAGGATAATCGTCGGACAACAATTTTGATTTTTCCGCTCGCTCCGAGGCCTTCGGCTCCCCTCGCTCGAATCTTGATGAAAGAAGAAGCGGCAAACAAAAAACAAAGAGGCAAACAAAAAAATGGGGGAAAATAAATCTGAAAAAAAAAAAACAGAAAAAAAAAAACCGAAAATAAATGTGGTGCATCTCGTTATATAGTGTGGTGCATATGAATGAATACATGGTGCGGTGCATATGGACTGACAGTTAAAAAAAATCGAAAATATGTTGCATCTCAATGCACTTAGTGGTGCATCTCGTTGTATAGTGTGGTGCATATGAATGAATGGTGCGATGCATATGGCCTGACCATTAAAACAAATCGAAAATTAAAAAGAAAAAGTGAACGGATTGACCCGTGCTGACCCGGTCCAATCTTGACCATCCATCCCTCCTAAATCAATAAATAGGATCAATTCTCATTTTTTAGGATAACGAGAGTTTTTATATAAACATAACTATATATATATATATATATATATATATATTAATGAAATTCATGTATGAATGCTCATACACATGAACAAACCTGATTAATACTTTATAATTTAAATATGGCTATGTACTCTATAATTTTTCTACAAACAAGAAATGGAACTTATACATATGTATATATAAATATATATTTATATGCGTGTGAATGCTCATCATGATGGACATCTAATTAGTTAAAAACAAAATTATAATTATGGGTTTATAATATTTATTTATTTAAGACACGATTTAGACTACATCATAGCTCAAGTAATATTTTCACATTTACAAAATTAAGAGAAATAAGAATTTTCACTGTTAAAATAATTTAAATAAAAAGATTTAGAAACGGGTCGCCACATATTCTTCTTACATTTTTTATTTCTTTTTTTTTCTCGAGACCATAAAAATTATATATCAATCAAACGGAAATAATCCTCCGAATGAGACTTTAGGCAAAAATGCTAAAACCCCCGATCAATAAGAAAAGAATCAAAATACAACAACATATTCGATCTCTCCCATTCTCTCTCATTCATGCAAGCAAATAGGAAATACCAACATGGCAATATATTGTTATAACTTATTATATTATACATCATAGTATATGCACTCTTGCATCACTGCATTTTCTTAGTACTTAACGGTTCACGACAAAATCTACACAAATATATGCACGGCTTCTAATCTATATTATGAAACTCGAATAATCGTAGGCTGCATAGCTAAATATTTTATCCTAGTTAAGCGCGCAATAATAATTTTAGGTAGATGTAGATTTTGGTGCAATAAGGTATGACCATGGCCACGAAGCATCTTTCCACATGAAGCAGCGCTCTATCATTTCATCACGTGGAACGACGTCGTTGTCCGCATTGTTGCCTCCAAATGCAGGGCAAAATTGAATCTTCTTTGCAGTTCGTGTCAAAGCTTCTTCCCTGTAGGCTGGATTCTTTATTCTTGGATGTTCATGAAATTTTGCATTTTTCCACCAAAGCTTCGCACCCTTCACAATCACATCAAATTAAAGGAATTAAAATAAAAAAAAATTCTATATATATTCAATTGACACCATTGGTGTATATAATATAATTTAAAAAACTATAACATTAATTAAAACGTTATAATTGCAATTTAATATTCAAGGTTAGTGATTCTTTATGATTCAGATTTACCTATTTTTAGCATGATGAGATGTATTGGAGTTGTGATTTAAACATCTGTCTACTTTCGAAATTCACACTTCATTGACGGCTTTTGAATCTGTTGTCTGGACTGTTGATCTTCTCATATTATCAATTTCATTAACAAACATCTGATGATGAATTTGACGATGTGAGATGACAGTCCAGAATGAGCTACAAAGGTTCTTAACCAATTTTGAGTTTGGACGTCAAATACACGTCTAAATCTCAACTCCAATCTCACACAAAAAAAATGGATTATTTGTTAGAATTGCGAAAAATCATTAGGGTTCCTAGGGTTCAAAAGTTGAGTCGAAATTACAAAGTAGCCCAAACTTTAGGGATTGAATTGCAATTAAGTAACCCATGCATGAAACATAATAATTAAGTTAAACAAAATACTTACATTCCAATAGGTAATTATTGAACCTTTATGGGGTATCAACCAGAAGAATGCTTCAAGATCATCTGGAGTAGTAGCGGAGATTTTGACTTTCTTGGCCTTCAACGTAGCTATAAAATAATTATTGCCATAATTTGGATGTTCAATTGAAATATATGCGTACAAATCCTCCCCTGGCTCACTCACTTTAAGCCTCCAGTTCCCCAGCATATCCTTCAAAATTTAAAGTAACATTATTACTAAAAGGTGAAGTTGGAACATGTGTTTAATTCTAATTGAGAGTTTAATAAACAATAATTGAGGATTTATAATACTAATTGAGAAATTGCTTGAGATTAATGCAGACGTTTATATATACATCATTGAAGGAAACTAATGGAGAGTATATATACTAACCGAGAAAGCACTTATATATTGACATTTTGGGACTGAATCTGAGCTTGGATTAAACACAAATGTTACACTTTCACCCCATGGAGTATTAGTTCCCTGAAACAAATTAAACTATACTTTTATCCATTGTTAGATTTATTCCTGATAACTTAATTATTAATATATACTATGAAATATAATAACAATAATAATAATAGTAATAATACTAATAATAACAATAAATGGTGTAAATATATATTACGTGCCTCAACAATACATTTCTTGAAAATCGTCTTTGAGTCTTGGATGTCATAGCAGTAGTAATAGCTTACTGGAGTGCTTCGATATGACAAACTTGGAGGTGTTGTAAGAAGAAATCTGGTGAAATATTTCACAATTAACAAGTTATTGAATTTAAAATCAAATAACGCTAATTTTTTGGATGAAAACAAATCAAGTAGATAATTGCATAAGTTACACTAAAGTTAGGTATATAACAAAATCAGAACTAGACAAGTCCAGCTCGGAACCAATTTATGCAAAACAAAGGAACGCCTAAAAAGCCCAAAGAAAAATTCTACTCCGTATTACAGTATTCGACTATAGTTTTTACTACAATGAGAGTAAATATAATCAATATATGTCTTGTTTGGTTTGGAGGATGCATGGATAGCTAAGATTGATAGACTATGATAGAGATTTTGTGGTTGATTAATAATTATCTCAAATATTTGAAGAATAAATCATTCATTCAATTGGTGGATAAATTTAATAATAACCTATTTATCTATACATCACGGCTCAAATCATTTAAACAACGCAAAAACTTGGGTGAGATGCGTCGGTGCTTACATGCGATGCGTGCGTGGTGCGTGCACACCACGTGCGCAACTGTCTACACGCGGCGCGTGTTATGCACGCACCCAACTTTTTTTTAATAAATGTGAGGTTAGATGAGATGCACTACTATGTGTAACGAGATGCAACACCATGTAAAATGAGATGCACCACACATTTTTTATTTTTTTAGTTTCAATTTTATTAATCAATCTCATTAGGATTTATTAATCCCAATTATAGTTTCATTTATTCAATGCCCTTACGGTTTATTATTTTTCCAATTAGGGTTTAAATGTAAATATATTTTATTATTTTTATCATTTTTAAAAATTTTGCTTTTATTTTCAAGAGGCATCGGGCAGTGTAATGAGATGCACCACAATATATAATGAGATGCAATAAATAATTTTTATTTTTAATGTTTTTTAGTTTCAATTTTTGTATTATTCAATCCGTTGAGTTTATTAATCTCAATTAGGGTTTAATTAATTAATCACCTTAGGATTTATTATTTCCTATTTAGGATTTATTAATCCCTAAATAGGGTTTAAATAATTATATTTTAATTTTTTTATCTTGTTTTCAATTTTCACTTTTTATCTTCAAAATGCATCACATAGTGTAATGAGATATTGAGATACACCACATATGGTAGTAAAATGCATCACAATGTATAATGAGATGCACCACACAATGCAATGAGATGCACCACACGAGAGAGTGTAAAAAAGAGAAAAAAAAATTTGGAAAATAAATAAGTTAATGTATTGAGTTGACCCGATTTGACCCGAATCCGATCCAGTCTTAAGTTAGAGACTGGTTGCACATGAATGTTTCTCTTCAAACTAAATATGTGATTATGTGGAATTATTTATGAATCAAGACTAATATTCAAACCTAACGGCCTCTAGAGAAATAAAATTAAAAAAAAAATAGTTGAAAGTTAATATCAAGAAACATTACACAGGTCCATTTGTTTTGGCAGATCGACGAGCCTCGTCAGCTGAGAGGTAGGTGGGCGGTGCATAGGGCGGACGGTCAAGGTCGTAGAGAGCGTAGCGCGTGGTGAACCGGAAAGAGTTGTGGACCGGATGGCGCCGCTCGTGGTGGAGAGTGCCTTCATATAGTGCAATGACATTTCCGGTGTCCTCGTCGGCGGTGGTGGAAGAGAAAAGGCGGCGGCGGAGGAGGCGGAAGCCGAGGAGGAAAGATAATATGGTGGAAGTGAAGGTTATGTAGATGAAGTAGCAAATGATATACAGTGGAGTCATGTTGATTTAGAAAGGAAAGGCTAAATAAGTGTTTTGATACAAATGGCCGTGTCAAAAGGGGTATTTTATAGAGTGTTTGTCAAAAACTTAAATTAATTAATATTTTATAAGACGGATTATTTGCAAATTAATACACATCTTTTGGTGTTTTGGTATTTAGACTTAAAACTTTTAAATATATTGTGAATAAATTCTCAATTAATGATTTTTTCAAATTTTACCTATATACTTTATTTTTCATCTTTGGGACTTGGCGCATATATATACTGATCATCATGATATGGTTTAGGATTCCGTTCTTATATACTTTGTTGATACTAATCTTTTGAAAGACATTATTTTTGGAGGATATAATCGATTGATTATGATTCTCAGTCCTCTGATCAATTTAGATAAGATGCTTTACAAAAAAAAAAATATCACGGGATAGTATGTACAGAACATAACTTCGATAAATAAACAAGTAAATCAACTTATTGGTGGCCATTAAAAGTAGAGGTAAAGATTGTGTATTTAATTGCAACGTAGTTTCAATAGTTGGGCCTCACTTGCAAAATACATCAACTCTACTTGGTTATTAATTTGCAATTAATTCCTTATAAAATCAATTTATTTGTTTTACGAAATTAGCTTGACCTGTAAAGGCATGGCTTTTTAATACGAAAATATCATGTGATCGATGACAATCCCATGCAGAATATCCCCATCTGCACTGCACCTAACACATGATATATCTACAAGAGCGTTTTCTATTTTCCGTGTTAGCTAGTATTTTAATTATCAACCTTTTCTTGCTTTTAAAACATTTAATTGGTAGTTTGCTGGGCTCAAAATAAACAATAAAATAAAAGAGGGCCAAACTTTCACGCCTTATTTTCACAATTACATATTGCATGCTCATGATCATATATATATATATATATATACAGGGAGTGATTTCCATACAAACTCCCTTTAAAGTGGGAAATAGGAATTAATCTCCATCATTGATCTTATCTACATGAAGGGTGAAGATTTAGCTTGGTCAAAGCGGGTCAAACCCGGATCAACCCGGGTCAACCCGTTGACTTTTTTTTCGATTTTTTTTTTTTAAAAAACTGTCACACAAGATGCACAACTTCACATATTCAGATGCACAAATTCACATATTCGGATGCACAACTAAGTGTATTGAAATGCACAAGATTTAAAGTTTTTTTTTATGTTTTTCTTTTCCGTTTTTTTTTTAAGGTTAGGTCATATGCACATCATGTATTCATATGCACCACACTATATAATGAGATGCACCACTAAGTGCATTAAGATGCACTAGTTTTGTTTTAGATTTTTTTATTTTCGTAAAACATTGTGCATCTAGTTACACTATGTGGTGCATCTAGTTACACTGTGTGGTGCATCTAGTTACGCATTGTGGTGCATCCAATTTTTTTTCAGTTTTTTTTTTTTTTACAAATTCGGTGCATCTCACTACACATAGTGGTGCATCTCATTATGTATAGTGGTACATCCGAATATGTGAAATGGTGCATCTTGGGTGACTGTTTTAAAAAAAAAATTGAAAAAAAAAATTGAAAATCTTGTGCATCTAAATGCACTTAGTGGTGCCTCTAGTTATATAGAGTGGTGCATCCGAATATGTGAAGTTGTGCATCTTGGGTGACAGTTTATTAAAAAAAAATGAAAAAAAAAATTGAAAATCTTGTGCATCTAAATGCACTTAGTGGTGCATCTAGTTATGTAGAGTGGTGCATCCGAATATGTGAAGTTGTGCATCTTGGGTGACAGTTTAAAAAAAAAATTGAAAAAAAAAGTCAACGGGTTGACCCGAGTTGACCGGGTTTGACCCGCTTTGACTTAGCCAAATCTTGACCCTCCATCGCCAATAGATCTATGGTGGAGATCTATTCTCATTTTTTAGGATAATATTTATTCTCATATATATATATATATATATATATATATCAACTCCTTGTACAGTAGCATGAACCAATAAAACAAATACTACGTACAAAAAAGGGTTATTATAGAAGAAAAGTGATACTATATATTGTTCAACTAGCAGTTACAGGTTTTTCCATCTTTATTCTAGATTAATGTGACAAAATTAGCTACAGAATATATAAGTCAAATAGTAAAAAATTCTTTAACGTAATCAAATAAAATTGTTGTAAGTGTTTGGAAAATAGCTACCTCATTTATAACATTTTCGGTCATGATATAATTACTTAGACGTTTCATTCATCATGTTTTACGGAAAAAATTAGCCAAGAAAAAAAATTGAGCGTGAGCTACACGCGCTTGTCCTTTTTTTGCAATGTGTGATCCAAATTTATTCATATTTCTCATTTTAAGGGCCCTTTTCACTATAACTCCCCATATATATATATATATATATATATATAGGGATAGGATCATATAGGAACTACATTTTATATAGGAATTAGGAACCAATCCAAGTCATCCATCCTACAAGATCAATGGATATGATTTAATCTCATAATTAGCTGGTCAAACCCGCTTTTTTTGGTCAATCCCGTGTCTTTTACTTAAGTAGGGTTAAAATGGTCATTTTCGGTGTTTATGCACTGTAAAGTCGTGATGCATTAACTAGTATAAAGTGATGCATAAACTAGTACAAAGTGATGCATCAATATCAAAATATACGGTTTTGTGGACAACAAATAAAATTAATATAAATATGTACTTATACAACTAATGCATTATGTATATCGTATTCGTATGCGTATATAGTATCATAATTAATGTATTACGTATATTATTTTCATATTTATTACTTGATGTTCTGGGAACAATGTTATGATGCATTAATACAATGTACGGATGCATGAATATGTTATTATAAATGCACAAAATAGAAAATTATTTATTATCACAAATAATGCATTACGTATGTGACATTTATGCATTACATTGTTTAACTTTGTGCATTATAATGTCCTTGCAATCTGGATCAAACCATGTTTAATCTCCAATATTCTAATATCCTTCAGCAAAGTCTATCAATCCAAACTCTCAGCAACAAGAAGAAAACGCCCACTGCACTCTCTATTCCACAATAGCCATGAACAAACAATTATAATTAATTTAGAAAAGGAACCATTTAAGATTTGAAAATGTGAATCAATTCACATATCAGCCGAATGTTGCTGACAAAATCCAATAATTAATCTCATATTCCATAATAGGATTCCTTATTTCTTGTTTTTCCCCCTCTGAGCCATAGGAATCGATGCAAACACTGTGTTGTAATTTGGGTTTAGTAGAGAGAGATAGAGAAAGAGATATAGAGAGGGGAAAAAAGAGAGAATGAGAAAGATAATTACGTGGTGGTGGCGACGGCGGTACGTGATGGGAGTGGCGGTGGCAGCGGGTGATGGTGGTGGAGAAGGGAGAAAGAGAATACGGGGGAGAGAGGGAGAGGGAGAGAGAGAGAGAGAACGAGAGGGATGAGTCATGAGAGAGAGGACGATGTCTGTGAAAATATAATCACACTCTTCCACCTGCAAACAAATTCAAACTCTAGCTGCCAATGATGGTGGCGGCGGCGATGCTGTCTGGCAGCGGCGGTGGCGGAGATGCTGTCCGGTGGCGGCAGCGACGACGGTTATGATGGGTGGTGTCGGTGGTGAAGAGAAAGATGGAAGAGGGAAGAAGAGAGAACTGTGATATACGAGAGTGAGAGACATAAATTTTTTCCCCAAAATAACCCTCCATCTTTTGGTTTTGAATCCATGTCAATGTTTTAGATCTAATCTTAGCCATACATTCTATACAAATAAATGGTGAGGATTAGTTCCTAGTTCTCATATAAGAATTGGTTCTCACTAGATCCACACCCTATATATATATTGTGTTATGTTCCATTGTGAAGTCTGATCCTCAAAGTCCATTTATTTAAGATATATCCGTTTTGTCCATTCTGTGATCAAGCTTGAAGACTGTTTGTTTCTAAACTTATGATTGATTATCAAGACTTGACAGAAAATAACTTATATTTTAATTTAGAGGTAATGTAGTAAAATAGTACTTTTTCAAACAAAAAATGCTAAAATGTTGCTTACAAAATAAAAGTTTTAAAATAGTACTTTAGTTTGTAAAAAAATTATTATATCCTTAATGAGTATACAAGAAGGTCAACTTTAATTTGAATCATACACGAAGACTAACTTCATGTATGAATTCCCGGCGAAAGTTTCCGGCCAAAATTTGCGACAAAAAATTTCAGGCGAAAATTTTCCGGCAAAAAATTCTGGCGAAAATTTGAATCATACATGAAGCATAACTTCATGTATGCATCATATATGCATTGATTAACATTCATGTATGCATTAATACATGAAAATTAATCTTCATGTATGCATCATACATGAAAATTAATCTTCATATATGATTCAAATTTGAAATTTGGCGGCGAAAATTTTCGTGTATGTATCATACATGATAACTAATCTTCGTGTATGATTCAAATTTGAATTTTTTGGCGGTGAAAATTTTCGTGTATGATGCATACATGAATGTTAGTCTTCGGGTATGATGCATACATGAAAGTCAAGCTTCGTGTATAATTCAAATTTTTGCCGGGAATTTTCGCCAGAAATTTTTGTGTTTAATGCATACATGAATGTTAGTCTTCGTGTATGATGCATATATGATGCATACATGAAGTTAGGCTTCGTGTATGATTAAAATTTTGGCCAGGAATTTTGACCGGAAATTTTCGCCAGAAATACATACTGAAGTTTAGTCTTCGTGTATAATTCAAATTAAAGTTAACCTTCTTGTATACCTATAAGTATATAAATGATTTATATCCTTTTATAAGGATAGAAAAGTCACAAAATAAAACAAAAACTATTTTGACACATTTTTCGGCAAAATGATATTATTTATCTTTTTGTTTTCAAAAGAGCTATTTTGACTTATTGCTCTTTAATTTATGTGTATACATTTTAAGAAAAAAAATACGAATGTGTATCACACTAAGAAATTGTGATGTTGTTCAAGTTAATTATAAATCACACTTAGGAAACTAATTTTGTTTCGCGTATCTAAACTTATAGTAATTACAAATGATAATAGATTTGGTACTAATTCATTCAGTTTTGTATTAAATTAATATCTCTACCTATCAAAGTCCGTTAGGAATGACAATGGGTTGGGTACCCCGCCCATTAATATTTTCAATCTAACTTTAAAGTTATATACTCATACACTTAAAAAAAAGAAAAAAGAAAACAAAAGAAAACCTTTACCATTTGTAGCCATCCCACATTCATTGCCTAATATGAGCTAATTAACAACTCACTCGATCAATTGCACTTTTTTTGTCCTTTTTGCTATAAGTTCTCAACTATAACCTTTTTTTTCTCACACTATTAGGGCAGGTTAAATTAACATCTCTTATCTAGATGTTATCTATCGAGATTTGTTAGAATATAGAAATGACAATACGTCGGGTAATTTATTAAAAAATTTCTATAGTCATACTCATCTCAAACTCGATTATAAATTATATGTACTTATCGATTCAACATCAATATTTATATTATATTAGTTTTTTACTCATTTTAAAAAAAAATCAAATATTTGAATATGAATACGAAAACTAAAAAGATGAAAGAGCGTATATACTCCTAAAACCTATATTACGTTATTGTTCCAATCTTAACCCTCATAGAACCACTCACTTCTAAAAATTTACAATCATAGTTAGCTGTACGGATTGAATCTACGGCAAAACCTAATAATTAATACAACAATTCTAATAATAATATTAATACGATAGTTCTAATAATAATTTGAATGATTTATTTTATTTAAATTTTTCAATTTTGGAGTCTCCTAATAAAATAATCTTTTTATTTATGTTTTAGAAGGATTTGAATAAAAACAATAGAGATATTTACATGTAGAAAATCCACTATATAAATGATGAGATTGAACTAAAAAAAAATCATATATTAAAAATGAAGAAAATAGTTATTTCAACCTTTTATTTATTTCTCATCAGGAAAGAAATAGAATTTATTATTGAATAAATGTATTAATTAGAAATAGTACAAGTAAAAAATGATAACTAAAATTCTAATAAAATAAATGTCAGTGTAAGTCAAATCATATCTTCCTTTGTCACACAATCCTTTTAGTTTAATTTTTGAGAAGGACCTAATGATCATTGTAACAATCTAACTTCACTTTCAGATTTACGGCTATCCCCATAAATAATCATATATTATTTTGAGGGTCTTTTGTTTTCACCCGCATACTTTCCAGGAGGTTACACATGTTGAATAACTTTATGTCAATCACGCTTAACATTGGAGTCCTTTCCACAATAATAACCAAAAACAAAGATGTATCATGATGTTATGAGTAACATCTATCCAATCTTTAAGCTCTCATCGAACATGTCATCTCATTCGTACATATTGTCGGAATCTATCTCGTTCAGGTGTGTTTTTGTTCATTCATGTTCCCGCATATTTTGAAGTCTTATAGGAGTCAATTTTTGTATGTGCTAGCTTCAGCACCAATTTTTGTCTATTTTATATTTGGAGTTATCAGGCTAAATTTTTTTAAGTTAGATACTTTCGCTTCTCGCACTTTTTTCTAATAGTCTATCGAGTTTGGTTGTCAATCTCATATTAATTTGAAATCTCTAACATTGGTCAAAACCTTATCATTTAAAATGACAATTATATTTTTAAAAAAATTATCTCGTTTGGTTGTGTTTTTGTTCATTCATGTTCACGCATCTTTTGAAGTCTTATAGGAGTCCAATTTTGTATGTGCTAGCTTCTGCATAAAATTTTGATTTTACTGATTTTTATGTTTATTTTAAAACTCTATGAATATTACATATAGAAAATTAAACTATTTATTTGACAAATGTGATTATTTGCCAAATTAATATTATTCTAATTAGATTCGCTACAAAGTAATTACTTTTTGGCCAACTAATTAATTAGTCAAATTGGCGCATTGTTGATGAAAAAGTAAACATTGTCTATAAGTATTTATAAAGCTCTTCTGATGGATGAAGTTTGATTAGATAATATATATCCATATATATTAAATTGAAATTATATAGATATATATGTACTTGGTGTGTACGTACTATAATTTGTACATGTTTATATTTTTATGTATGATATATGAATCAATAATGAATTATTATACAAATATAAATTATTTATTATTGTTATGAATAAATAATACCAAAAATACAAAAATAAAGATAAATAAGAATGGAGAACTATGGACGTGTCACATAGTGTGAACGTAAACTTCGTTATTATATATACTATATTGATGATTCCTATGATGAATTTAGATATAATGTCTAGAATTAGAATTCGAGAAATTGCTTTTGATTTATGGTGAAATGAATTACATTAATTTGAAATTATTAAATTAATAATTTATTTAAAATCGTTCGTTATCGAAGAGAATAAATTGCTCTTAAATATGTAGAGTTAAATCAAAAGACATGTATAAGATGAGGCTTGTACAAAAATATATTTAATTAATGAGCTAGATAAACGAGGCGAGAGTTGAGATCCAATTGATATCTATTATCAATATAAATATATCGTAAATTAATATTATCAATAAAGTTAGAATAAAGGAAAAATTGGAATTGAACCTCGAGGAATCAGCATTATTTATTTTTCTATTATTAATTGATTGAACAAAAGATGACATTCGGAATTGAAGGAATGTTTTTTTATTTTCGGATTATATTGCCTTTGATTAAATTATCAAACCTCAAGACGATTTTGATTTGGACTAGGGTTGTATACGAATCGAATAATTTTGCTCGATTTGATATTCGATTCGTATTTTCGATATTCGTATGCGAAACTTTATGAATCGAATATAATTATGAATAATTTTTTTTATTCGATTAGTTATCGAATACGAATTTGAAATGATAATATTCGATTCGCTATTCGAAAATATTCGAATCGATATTTTGAAAATATTAAATTATACTATATTATATAACTATTAGTATATATATATATAGGGATGGGTTCCCATGCAAATGCCCCTTAAAGTGAGAAATAGGAATTAATCTCCACCATTGATCATATCTATATGGAGGGTTGCACCACATCATGTATTCATATGCACCACACTATAACATGAGATGCACCACTAAGTGCATTAAGATGCATTAGTTTTGTGTTCGTTTTTTATTTTCGTAAAACATTGTGCATCTAGTTACACTGTGTGGTGCATCTAGTTACACTGTGTGGTGCATCTAGTTACGCATTGTGGTGCATCCATTTTTTTTTTAGTTTTTTTTTTATTTTTTTACAAATTCGGTGCATCTCACTACACATAGTGGTGCATCTAATTATGTAGAGTGGTGCATCCGAATATGTGAAGTGGTGCATCTTGGGTGATTGTTTTAAAAAAAAAATGAAAAAAAAAAAAACTGAAAATTTTGTGCATCTAAATGCACTTAGTGGTGCATCTAGTTATATAGAGTGGTACATCCGAATATGTGAAGCTGTGCATCTTGGGTGACAGTTTATTAAAAAAAAACTGAAAATCTTGTGCATCTAAATGCACTTAGTGGTGCATCTAATTATATAGAGTGGTGCATCTGAATATGTGAAGTGGTGCATGTGAACTGAAAGTTAAAAAAAAAATCGAAAAAAAAGCCAACGGATTGACCCGGGTTTGACCCGTTTTGACTTAGCCAAATCTTGACCCTTCATCACCAATAGATCTATGGTGGAAATTTATTCTCATTTCTTAGGATAAGATCTATTTTTATATGATCCTATATATATATATATATATATATATATATATATATATATATATATATATAGGGAGTGATTCTAATGCAAACTCCCCTTAAAGTGAGAAATAGGAATTAATCTCCACAATTGATCTTATCTACATGAAGGGTCAAGATTTATCTTGGTCAAAGCGGGTCAAAGTGGGTCAAACCCGGGTCAACCCGTTGACTTTTTTTTTTCTAACTGTCACACAAGATGCACAAATTCACATATTCAGATGCACAAATTCACATATTCGGATGCACAACTAAGTGTATTGAGATGCACAGGATTTTAAGTTTTTTTTATGTTTTTTTTTTTTGCTTTTTTTTTTAAGGTTACGTCATATGTACCACATCATGTATTCATATGCACCACACTATATAATGAGATGCACCACTAAGTGCATTAAGATGCACTAGTTATGTTTTCGTTTTTTTTTTTATTTTCGTAAAACATTGTGCATCTAGTTACACTATGTGGTGCATCTAGTTACACTGTGTGGTGCATCTAGTTACGCATTATGGTGCATCCAATTTTTTTCACTTTTTTTTTTTTACAAATTCGGTGCATCTCACTACACATATTGGTGCATCTCATTATGTATAGTAGTGCATCCGAATATGTGAAGTGGTGCATCTTGGGTGACTGTTTTAAAAAAAAAATTGAAAAAAAATAACTGAAAATCTTGTGCATCTAAATGCACTTAGTGGTGCATCTAGTTATATAGAGTGGTGCATCCGAATATGTGAAGTTGTGCATCTTGGGTGACAGTTTAAAAAAAATTGAAAAAAAAAACAGAAAATCTCTTGCATCTAAATGCACTTAATGGTGCATCTAGTTATATAGAGTGGTGCATCCGAATATGTGAAGTTGTGCATCTTGGGTGACAGTTTATATAAAAAAAATCGAAAAAAAAGTCAACGGGTTGACCTGGGTTGACCGGGTTTGACCCGCTTTGACTTGGTCAAATCTTGTCATAGCCCCAAATCCCGAAGAACGGCAGAAGCCGGGGTGCGACTGGGATTGGATTAAAGAAGCGGGGAAGAAGGGGGCTGACTAATTAAACATACATAAAGGATAACATACATTCAATGAACAAGACTTTACTAATATAAAGGAAGAGTTAATCGCGAAGGATTACTCGATAAAAGTACTCGAAAGTATCTAAGTTAAAGTTTACAGACTTAAACTACAGTGATTTAAATAATGTACATATTCTCAAAAAGTCTAGAGTTTTGCAGCGGAAAGTAGGTCTTAAGCTAAAGCATTCCTAACTTCTCAACTCAACTTCAACCACCGTCGCTCTCGTCGCTTCAACCTGCACATTTAGAAAACATATGCAGGGCTAAGTACAAAAGTACTTAGTGGGCACGATGCCGAAATCATAATCATAAGTAGATAATCTCGCATTTCATAATTGTAGCACATCGGGGTTTTATTGAAAGGGGGCCGTGTCTACTAAAATATTTTCTGACTCATTTTCACAATTTACTCGGCCGAGCATTTTCTGGTATGTTACGTTCAATCTTGACCAATTCTCATTCACCGTGGCTGGTTACCCCTCAACAGGATACCACATACACCACAGGTTACAAAGTGCACTAACTCTGGAAAGCACTTAATAGCTAACTCAGAGCCGATCGTTAGTTAACCTATTTTGATTAACTTATAAATCTGGAAAACACGAATGTTAACTCAGATAGGTACAAGAGAACTCACATAAAACATAAAACAGTTCATGCCATAATTATCACTTTGAAAACACAGATATCAAAGCGATAAAGAAAGGTTTTCCGAGCATTGCTCGTTTTATTTTATATATAAAAGCCCACCTTAGCGTTTACAGAACTAAGTACGAGCTTCCGTTCTCCTGATCTTCCGTCCTTTCCTTACTGCTGGCTTCCTCCTTCATCGTAAAATAATAACATTTTAAACTTGGTCGTAAAAGACAATCGAACATAGAAATTCGAATTAGGTTTTAGTCGTTTCATTTCTTTAGGCATTTGCACGCTACTAGTTTCATTTTAATTAAACGGGAACGAGACTTGAACAAATCTCATTTAGAACTCGAAAGGTCTCATACTCAACTCTTAGGTCAGTAGAGAAGATAGTCGTTAACTTATTACGGCTTAAACGATTGAAAGAAACTAAGTTGCGAAGAAAATAACTTAGTTAAACAACTTCTGAAATTTCACTGCGCAATGCAGTAGTTCTGGGGACTACCCAGAACAGGGGAATTGGAAACAGGGGATGAGCTCTATACCGTTAGAAAGCTTGGAAAGTCTAGTTTACGCTCCAATTTACGGATCTCAAATCCGATAAACGAGCTAAAAGATATTACAGTTTCCGGGAAGGGTCGCAAAACTGCCGCAGCTAACCCTAATTGCTCGATAAAAACGACGTATAACTTCCTAAGTTCGTTCTAAGTTCTCGTACTCGATTTCTCACGAAACTGCACTCTCAAGGCAGTCAACACGTACTCCCGTACGTGAAGAACTCCTTTTCAAAACTCGTTTATAACCATGACGATCACACCTCGTCGTTTCAACTACCATTTACTATACCAAAATCAAGTTAACAAATTCTCGTTTCTAGTTCTCGACTATAACTACAACTCATATTATAAAATTCCGAATGCTCATGTCGTCAACTACAAAGTCGTACCTTAGTCCATCATAAACATTATTATCAAGTTAGAATCCTTACTCGACTTCTCGATTATTACTTATGTCCACTCGTTCGTCTCTTACGAGATTTCAAAAGTTATCGGAATTCGTTCAAATTCTATGTCATCAATCAACATCTAACGAGATTCATTAATATATAAATCATCACTCCATATCATTACTTAAACTCAACTTAATTCGACTTCTTTGTCTCTTACGATTTCATTAACAATTCATCAATAAAACAAGCTACATGAAATCCCCCAATTTCTCAAAAAAAATCGGTATAACATATAATTAAAGGGGGTGATTTTCTTCATCAAACATCATCATTAATCCCTTAATCATACTATTATATCATCAATTAAACAATTACAAGTCTAATTACACATTAAATTGAAAATCCCCTATTCAAAACCCTAGCCTAAACTCGGTTTTCATCCATATATTAGGGGATTCGATTTCTTTTTGTTCTAATCACTAATTGAACATCTCCTAAGCATGATTATCCAACTAATTGAAAAATTCATTAATCCCACATAAAAGCCCTAAATTTCGGTACTTAATAGGAAATAGGGTTCTTGATTTTCTTTCAATTTTGTCCCTAAATATCATATCCAACACATCTAATTACACTAATCGAAAATTAAACATCTAATTCATCCACCCAAAATTTCGATCCACATGAAAAATAAAAAGAAATGGATTTGGAATGGATAGAAGTGAAGAGGAGACAATTACCTTGAAGATTACTAAAGGAAGTTAGAAGATTCGATGAAGGATTAGAGACTTGTGATGAGTTCTTGCTCCAAGAATTTGAAGCTTTCTTCAACAATGGTGAAAAGAAATTGAGAGAGAAGAGATGTGTGTGTGTGCCGAATTGGGAGAGGGAGGGATGAGTGAGGATGACTTAATTTGTTATTATGATATATCATTTAGATTATTAGGTGTAAAGTGTTAATAGAAATATCTAAGAGTGAGTCATAGGTTTAATACTATATAAAATGAAAATATCAAGCTAATGAGAGTGTATGATGTCGGCTAAGAGAGGGAAAAAGAAGAAAATTACGCGTTTTTCCGGCGTGATGGTCCCGATACGAGTTACTGGTGTGTGGGGGGGGGGGGGAATACACCAGTTAGGATTTTTCAACTTTTGAAAAACTTAACACTTGAAATCAACTTCAACTGAGTAAAAGGACTCAGTTGGAATCTCACAGCTGAGTAAGCAACCTCAGCTGGAAGAGTGGTGCTGTGCGGAATGTGGTGGAAAATGAACTCGTAAAAACAAACTCACACTTTTATGCACGGTTGGTCAAAACCAAAACTGCTGATGTGAAAGTATGCAGATTGTATGCGGTTAGTTTGTCAGTTGAGATATGCAAATAATGACTGAACACAAAATAAACACGACACACAAGATTTACGTGGTTCGGAGAGAACTCCTACGTCCACGGGGAGATGTGAGTCCACACACCTCAGTCCAAGTTCTTCTGGACAGTTCCACTCAGCTTACGTGGGCTGAGCATCCGTTACAGTTTAGTTTCCGGGCACTAAACAGCCTAAGTCAAGTTTGCGGGTACTTGACGACCTGACTACTCAATTACAGGAAGAGTAAGGTCCTAGCACACTTTTTAGGGTGTGAGAATGGGTAGGATTTCCAACTACAGCTCGATCACGAATGAGAGCTGGATCTAAGGCTTGAACGAATAAACACTCAACCTAAGATCAAAAATAGTTTCGATCTCTAGGAACCCTCAGCTACTAATGTTCTCTCAAATTGGAACTCTCAGCTGCTGATGCTCTTAGATGATGATTTTGCAGATTTGCTTTTTGCTTTGATTTCTCTAGAGAAAGCTCTTGAATTTTTCGTCGTCTAAGTGTCTGTCTGTATCACTCTCTCGAATGAGAGAATGTCTCTATTTATAGGTGGAGAGAATCAACTAGCCGTTGGAGGAGCAGTTGATCTCTGATCGGTTGATAGCGATGGCTTGTCTCTCATCTCTGCAGACTTTCCCGATATGGCATCTGTGCTCTTCTGCTTTCCATCTGAGACAGCCTTGTATTGGGCCAGATGAGGTAATGACTGAACAGTCAAACCCTCACGTGACTTCCTTTTGAAATTCAAATCTTTGACAATCAACTTCGGTTTGTCGGTTGAAAGTCTTGACCTTCATCTGAGTGATCTTCAGCTGATGTTCCGATCTGTCGAGCTCTCAGCTGACTTTGAACTTCAAACAGTTGAACTTCTTGTTCAGATTCTATAACTGAGGTTCTGAAACTGAACACTCAGTTGTCTTCCACTTCTTTACTCAGTTGGGTTTGAACCCTCAGATGATTTCCTTTTCATCTGATGTTCTCTTTCTCTCTGCTGCTTCTCATCTGATGAACCCTCAGTTGGTTTCCTTCTCAACTGATGTTCTGAAGACTTCCCCTTATTTGCATCTGAACAAATGAACTCTCAGTTGTCTTTCTTCACAACTGATGTTCTGTCTGAGTGACGCCTTGTTGCCTTCTTCAGCTGGAGACCTGTAAAGATAAAATCTTAACTTTGCTCAAACAGCGAGCCTAAATTAACATTAGGTTCTGGCAACATCTATTCGGTTGGGGTCAGTCGGTTTTGGAATTCATCAAAACTTATACTAATAAATTTCCCAACAAAACTTACAACTTGAAACCACTACTGATCTAAACCTCAGTAACTTATCTAAAATCTCAGCTGAAATTCTAGACAGTCTATAAGATAAAACATCAAAGGGTTAGCACAGTTATAACATGGTATTTAAAAGACTTTGTGATTTAGAGCTTGGACAATGAGGGATTGTTCATCAAGGTGAATCTTATAACTGAATAGTTTTCATTACAACTGATTGTTACAAAAGATAGGCTCAAAAATCAAAAAATTACAACAGTTTCTAGAAAACTAACTGAGCTAGTATTGTAGCCCATACTTGCCAAAAATCCTTACAAAAATTTCTCTCTTAGCAGGTGACTCCTTGGAAATGTCCACTCCATGCTCCTTGCAGACCTGTCATGCAATCTTTGTGCGGTTCGGGTTGCTGGAATCCGGGAGAAGAGGTGGCCGATAAGTAACCCTCTTGGGAACTGGAACAGTGTTCAAGTCCAGGTTGGCGTCGATCATGGCCCTCCTGAATTGACTGAACATGCCCGGGTCACCTGAGTGCAACTCGGTCAGCGTCTCTTTGAACGCTCTCCTTGGGTCGTCAATTGCGTAAACCTTCCTGTAATAGAAGTCGTTCACGAACTCCTGCTTGAACATCTCCCAATCCTCATTCCACTCGGTCGGCATCCACTTGTCAGTATGCCTGAACCGACTCTCAACCTTGGACTTTAGAGGAAACCTTTGTTGCTTCAACCGAGCTTCCGCCTTTGATTGGATTTTGTTGATGCGGCGTCGGCTGCGAGAGGCAACGTTGCAGTCCAGGTTCTGAGAAACCTTCTTCAGCTCAACCTCGAACTGGTTCACCCTCCTCGCCTGGCTGGCGGCAAACTTTCTGATCCAGCTCGGGTTCATGTAGTCCTTCTCCTCTACATCCATAGCCTTGGCCGCTGCAATGCACTCTTCGGTTGTTATCCCGTCGAGTTCAGAATCCAGCTCGGCTGCGATCTCGGCTATGGAGCTGTAGGAAACTCCAATCTTCTTTGCCTGCTCCAAGTCCTTTGACATTTCGGCTCCACCGACTTCGGTTGACTTGGCAGCAGCAGACTTCCTTCTCCTCAGCTGAGATTTGGATGGTTGAGCAGCTGGCACTCCTTCTTCTTGGGTCTCTTCTTCTTCCTGTGCTTCACCCTCCGTCTCCTTCTCTTCCCCCTTTTTGGCATCAGCAACAAGGCTTGCTACTGAACCGTCCAGAGAGTTGAGTTTGGCCTCGGTGGATTGAACACGGTTGAAGAGTTCATCGACCGCACACTCCAGTTCGATCTTTTTTGCCAGTTCGGAGTCCTGGCGCTCTTGTTCTGCCTTCTTCAAGACAGAGAGGTTGTCGTTGACCTCTGTCTGAAAGGCAACAAACTCAGCCCAAAGCGACTCGAACCGGGACTCCCATTCAGCATCCTGCGTCTGTTGGGACTTGGCTAGATTTGAGTCAGCCAAGGACTTGAAGACATTCACTTCCGACTTCAAGCCCAACAGAGTGGATTTCAGCTCCGACACGTCCTGACTGGTGGAGGAGGAGAGATCATTCATCTTCATCTTCAGCTCGGCATTCTCCTCCATCAGTTGTTGGTACTTCACTTCTTGAGCTGCCAACTCCTTCAACTGGTCATCTTGTTGGTGCTGGAGGTTAGCGAGCAGCTCGGTCCTCAACTGGTTGACCCTCTCAGCCACTAGCTCGCAGATTTGTTCTGTTGAAGGAGCGAGTTGAGCAGCTGGAAGGGCTTGAGTAGACTGAGCTAGAGGCTCAGCTGTGACCATGGCTTGACGGTTTGCCAGGTACAGCTTCAGGTTCTCCTCCTCTTCTTTTGCGGCGGCGGCTGCTGCATCGACATCTTCAAGGAAGTCGGCTGATTTTACCAACATGCTGTCAAGGAAGTCGACACACTCCTTTCCAGCTGCCTCCCTTGTGTCCTTCCCTTCAGCCAGACTCTGGTCCAATCGTCTAGTGAGCAGCGCGATCCGGTTGTTGTACGCCACCTCCAAGTTGGAATAGTTGAAGTAGGCTCGGATGCGGGACTCGTCAGATTTCAGCCTGTCCCAGCTCAGTACCCTGATCGTGTCCTCCTTGACATACCACTGGCTAAAGATCAGGTGGAACTGGTACAGTAGCTCGGTTCCCAGAGTAGCGAAGATGGGCATGTCGCGAGCCGCAGGGAACAGACCTAACAGCTTTTGAAAGCAGTAGGCCACCCTGCCTTCGTGCTCGTCAGCAACAGCCTGCAGGTCCTCCGCTTCGTTGATCGGGGAGGGGGTGAGATTGTATGGTTCGGGTTCAAGAGGTTCATCGATGTTGGCCAAGTCGGTCACAACATCGCCATCGAGCTGAGAGCTTGGAATTTGAGATTCAGTTGGGGAAGAGGGTGGAATGGTTTCCTCAACATCGGCCGAAGGAGAGGTCACGATGTTGGCATTGAGCTGAGAGCTCAGAATTTCTGGCTCGGTTTGGGTAGAGAGAGCAAGAGGCTCTGGGGGCGGTACAGCATTCACTCCAGCTGTGGGGGAGGTGGTAGCATCTTCGAGGTCCTCAGATGAGGAGGATGCATCCGACGTCTCCATGCCCTCAGCCTCATCAGCTCCGGGGCCTCGAGGTGCAATCTCGAATGATGCGGCCTCAGCTGAGCGGCTGGATTCGGAACGCTCCTCAGCAGGTGTGGACTCGACCTGCGCTCTCTCCTCGTCTGGAGCTTGTTCCTCAGCTGGCTCCGCAGCTGGAACCTCAACTGGCTCATCAGATGACTCGTCAGCTGGAACATCAGTTGGTTCATCAGCTGGCACCTCAGCTGCCTTCTTGATCGCCTTCTTGAACCTTACCCTTAACTTTTTCTGGGCAGGTTCATCAGTCGACTCCTTCTCAACGTCAGCTCGGCGACGTGAGGCTTTGGATTTTGTGGGGCGAGCAGCAGCTTGTTCCCCCTCAGCTGTTGACTCAGCTGGCCTTCCCGACTCCCTCTTGTCCTTGGGAGTGTAGACACTCCTCAGCACCTCCTGTGCTTTCTTGGCTGTCGGGAATAGCAACAGCTTCTTCAGCAGCGTCTCCTCGCAGTCAGCCCAGACCATGTTGCGGTCCTTTGTTGCGAGGAGAATGAGGGCGGAGATTTTGCAGCCGAAATTGAGCGTGCCCTTCACACTCAGCAGCTTCTCTCCAGACTCGGTTGTAGTCTCAGAGATCTTCGACTTCTCCACCATCAACTGGTTCAGAAAATATTGGAACCAGTTGATTTGGTGTTGGTGCTCCAGGGCCAACAGCTGTTTCAACTTGGGTCGGCTGATGTCGCCGAACGCGCCACTGTATCCGAACACGACCTTCGACACGGCGTCGAACAGCAGGCGGTGTTCAGGCTTCAGCTTAGTCCTTTGCATGTTGCTCCTCAACCGCTCTGGCTCGATCAGAGCATCCTGTAGAAATTCATCCGCCTGTTCGTCGGTAATATTCTTCAGGAACTCGGTGGCGGTGTGGTTGATTGGTATGATGTATCGGAAGACGTCGGACACGTCGATGGAGAAGGAGACACGACGTATTGTCCTTGCCGGAACATCCCTTTGTCGGCAGGACACCGTTGTAGAAACTCCCTCTGAACTATCAAGGGGGCGAACAAGATTGACGTAGAATTCTCCGACTTGACGCCTGAGCAAGTGAGAGGGGCAGAGCTTGGCCCATTCCAGAAGTCCGTTCTCACGGAGAGTGTTGGCGAGAGGGGCTAGGACCGGTGACTCTAGATCCTCGTCGAAGAGGATCTGCTCGAAGTGAATCTTCGATACTAACATATCGAATGACTCTTCATACGTTGTAGGCACGAGGGAAGGTCCGGATGATGCCATTCTTTTGCTTTTGGGTGCCATTAAATCACTGCAAAGGTAATATATATATAGGAAAGGAGAGGAATCTATTTGCAGAAACAGGTTAGGCAGAAAAACTGGAAGACGATGAATAGTATAAATGATAAGCACGAATGAGGAAAGTAGGAGATATCTTCCTGATTTTTCTCCTTATATAGATCTTTGACTTGGATGAGATCAACGGTTGGGGTTAAATGGCGCGAATCCATCAACGGCTGGGATTACGCGACTGATGACTATCTTTGACTCGACGTTTTGATCCGAGTTCCAACCAGCGCGTGAGAAGGTGTACAGTTTCATGTCAGCCCAGTCGCACTATAAAGTAGGCTATTGATGCTCAGCCGTACTTTACATTTAATGCGACATGATGGCTATTTTAATGTAACTGACTAGCACAGGAATGTTTGAATTTATTTCAAACATTCTCATTTAAGAACATAACACCTTCAGTCATAAATGATACCTGCCAGCTGATGTCTGAATCAGCTGTGTTCATTAGTCGAGTTCCTCAGTTGCAGCATACCATCAGCTGACTCGAGTTTGTCTGTTCAGCTGACGTTTGTCGTCTTCAGTTGTCAATCAGTATCTGAGATTCCCCCTTCAGCTGAGCTTCCCCCTTCATCTGAGCTTCCCCCTCAGATAGATATCCGGTTCTTCAGCTCGGATGACTCTTCATCTCGGATGACTCTTTTGCTCGGATGAGTTTTTAGCTTGGATCCAAGAGTCCTAGAAGATCACATAGCATCTTGAACCGGGCTTCAGGAAGAGGTTTGGTGAAAATGTCAGCTCTCTGAATCTCAGTTGGGATCTTCTCCATGGACACATCCTTCTTTTCAATATGATCTCGGATGAAATGATGACGAATATCGATATGCTTAGTCCGAGAGTGGTGAACAGGGTTTAGAGAGATAGCTATGGCACTCGAGCTATCACAATGAATGGGAACCTGTCCAGTTGAGACTTCATAATCTCTCAGCTGCTGCTTCAGCCACAATACTTGCATGCAACAGCTTCCGGCAGCCATGTACTCTGACTCGGTTGTCGAAGTAGCAACACACGCTTGTTTCTTGGAGAACCATGAAACCAGCTTGCTTCCCATGAATTGACAGTGTCCAGAAGTAGACTTCCTATCCAACCGATCTCCTGCTAGGTCGGCATCTGAGTATCCAGTCAGCTGGATATTGTCATCAGTTGGGTACCACAACCCAACATTGACAGTTCCTTTCAGATACTTAATGATGTTCTTTGCTGCCAACATGTGTGCTTCTCTTGGTTGGACTTGAAAACGAGCACACACTCCAACTGCGTATGAAATGTCTGATCGGCTGGCAGTTAGGTATAGCAGCGAACCGATGATCCCTCTATACTAGCTGGCATCAATGAGCTTTCCCTCAGTTCCTGGTTCGATCTTCCAGTTCGTGTTCATAGGGATCTTCGTTGTCTTACTTGTCTGCAATCCGAACTTGATGATGAGCTCCTTTGTATATTTGGACTGGTTGATGAAAATTCCTTCAGGTGACTGCTTCACTTGTAATCCAAGGAAATAATTCATCTCGCCCATCATTGACATCTCGAACTTTTCCTTCATAAGACCGGAGAATTTCTTGCACAGCTCCTCCGACTTGGACCCAAAAATGATGTCATTGACATAAATTTGCACGACAAGTATATCTTCTCCAACTTTGATGGTGAACAGAGTTTTATCAACTGAACCTCGTTTGAACCCCGAGTCCAGAAGAAATCCACAAAGAGTGTCATACCATGCTCTTGGTGCTTGCTTTAGACCATAGATAGCTTTCTTCAGCTTGTACACTCTTCCATCTCCAGTCTCAAAACCAGGAGGTTGTTCAACATATACATCTTCTTTGATATCTCCATTGAGGAATGCACATTTCACATCCATCTGATATACTTTGAACTTGTGATGTGCGGCATAAGCTAGAAAGATCTGGATGGCTTCCAGCCTTGCAACTAGTGCAAAGGAATCTTCAAAGTCAATTCCTTCTTGTTGGCAGTATCCTTGAGCTACCAACCTTGCTTTATTCCTCACAATGAATCCAATGGCGTCTCTCTTGTTTTTGAAAATCCACTTTAATCCAATCACCTTGACACCATTTGGTCTTTCTACCAACTCCCATACACAGTTGCGTAGAAACTCATTCAATTCTTCTTGCATGGCTGTTGTCCAGTGGACACAGTTGAGAGCTTCCCCAATATTCTTCGGTTCTGGAACATCAGCTACAAAGCAAGAAATCATGGCAACATCTCCAGCTTGCTCGAACTCTTCTAGAACTGCCAATTCCTCAGCATATTGGGCATACGTGTTAGATTCTTCCTCGGTTGATTCTGGATTTGCAACTCTGCTCCGTGTGCGCACACCCTTGGTTGGATCTCCGATGATGTCGTCAGTGGAATGAACTTCATACCATCTTCGGTTGCGTCTTCCTTCTTCTTCCAACTGTGGCTGTTTAGAAATCTGAGTTGGAGTCTTCAGAGCTGGTGATTGATCAGCTGTTGAGTCTGGATCCTCAACATTTACAATAGTTTGAACTGAGCTTGGTTGGGCATCGGATGCTGATGTAGTTGGAGGGGCATCAGCTGAAGTTCCCCCTTGAGATGTGCTGAGGTCTTCGCATTCATCTTTAGAGGAATATGGATCCTCATCCTCAGTTGCCCATATTAGAGGTTCAGCTCTGTTCTTTTCCCAAAGTGCTTGCGATCTGGTGAGAACTGGTAGAACAGCTGGATCCGCGTGTTGTTCCTTTACCTGTTCCCTGCACTCAAAGGTAGATTCATCAAAACTAACATGAGGTATTATTTCCACAACACGAGAGCTGTTGTTGAAACTCTATATGCCTTGATCCGAGCTGCATATCCAAGAAATATGCCCTTCGAAGCTTTGGCATCAAAAGTTTTCAATTGAGTCTTCCCATTGTTGTGAATATAACACTTAGATCCAAAAACACGAAAATAAGAAATATCTGGCTTTCTGCGTCTCCACAGCTCGTAGGGCGTCTTTCCCAACCGCTTGGTGAGAAGAGATCGATTCTGAGTGTAGCATGCTGTGTTGATCGCTTCAGCCCAAAATCTCTTAGGCACTGCTGAGCTTGCTAACATGGATGTGGCTGCATCCTTCAGAGTTCTATTTCTTCGCTCAGCTACGCCATTCTGCTGTGGAGTACGCGCGGCTGATGTCTGATGGGTTATGCCATTCTTTTCGCAATACTCAATGATGGTTTCATTTAGAAACTCCGTTCCACAATCTGATCGGATAGATATGATCTTCATCTCTTGTTGGTTCGATATCCGATCCATCAGCTTGGGCAGCTCATCTCGGGTCTCACTTTTGTGGCGCATGAAGATGGTCCACGTATATCTTGAGTAGTCATCAGTTACAACCAAAGTATATTCGTTTCCATTAATGCTTTTTGGTGTAACTGGCCCGAAGAGATCTATGTGGATCAGCTGTAACACTCGGTCAGTTGAAGGAGTTGTCTTCAACCGAAAGGAGGACCTAGCGAGCTTTCCCAGCTGGCATGCACTGCAGATGTGTGTTGTTGAAAACACCCGGTTAGGTATGCCTCTTGCATGTTCTTGTCTGGCGAGTCGGTTCATCGTCTTGAAGTTCAGATGGTTGAGCCTTTTGTGCCACAGCCAGCTCACATCCGAACTGCTCTTTGATAACAGGCAAGTGTCGGGGAGGCTGCTGTTCCAGTCAGCGTAGTACACATTCCCGGTTGGGGATCGATTTCCCAACAATATCACCTGCTTTGATCCAACATCTTTCACCCTGCAACCCTGTGCATTAAACTTGACAGAGAAACCATTATCACAGAATTGGCTGATGGAGAGCAAGTTATGCTTCAATCCATCAACATAAGAGACATTAGAAATTGAAACATGATTGGTTTCAAGGGTACTGTAACCTCTGGTATAACCTTTTGAGTTATCACCAAAAGTAACTGATGGACCTTCTTTCTCCACGAAACTTCCAAGCAAATCCTTCAGATTTGTCATGTGTTTCGAGCATCCACTATCCATCACCCACATTGTTGTAGACGCCTTCTTCTTCCTCAGCTGTTTCTCCTGTACCTGCAAGGAGAAACTCGCTTAGGTCCCCAATTTCAGTTGGGTCCTGGAGGGTTAGAACCAATTCCCGCTGGAACCGTGCGTCACTTTTTCCTGTAAACTCGGATGGATTTATCATTCCAAATTACTTTTCCTTCATCATCAACTATAACAACGCCTCGGTTATCCTTAGGCTTGTTGTTAGTAGTGATGTTCTGTTTCTTGGGAGGAGTTGGATTTCTCCCATGTTGGGCTTTAGGAGGTGAGGCTTTCCCCCTGTTTTGATGGCGATTCTTATCCTGTTAGTTTGTCTGTGAGGTCGGACGCCATTGTGGAATCTTCTTGGCTGATTCTGATTCCATTGCCTTGGCTGTTGACGATAGCTGTTCATGCCCGGATGTTGATTCATGTTGTGGCAAGAGTAACCATATCTGTCGTAACTGTTCCACATATGTTGACTCTGTTGGAACCTCTGGTTGTTGTGGTGATGGAACCGTTGTTGATTCTGTCGATTGAAGCTTGGTCGGTTCTGTTGGTTCCATCTCTGTTGTGGTTGGTTTGTTGGTCGATTATCACGTCGGTTCTGAGCTTGGTTATGTTGTCGATTTTGAGCTCGGTTCTGATTGCGACTCCGACGTCTCCGATTCCTCCGTTGAGTCTTGGAACATTCCCCCTCGGTTGTAGACTCCACCGACTGTTTCATTGGTGCTCCATCTGCAGCTCCTTTGCCTTTCTCAGCCACAGTTGCCTTTGTCGGTTGTGATGGTGTTTGTTCAGTTGCAGACTCAACTGTGTTAGGTTTGGCAACCATGACTTCCTCAGCCTTGGTGAAGGTAGCTGGTGGAATTCCAGTTTCCTTTGCCACGTCGTATCCGAGTCCAGACACATCATCCGTTTGTCGTCTGTATCTGATGAGATTCTCGATGATCTCGGATGACTGATATAGCTTTGTCAGGTTGTCCTTCTCAGTTTGAAGATCCTTGAAAAGAACGGCTATATGCTCGGTCTGGGCATCTGATGTCTTCATCAGCTGGTCGATCTGAGCCTCTTGCTTGTTCAACTGTTCGTTCTGTGCCTTGATCTGTTCCTTCAACTGTTCATCGGTTGAAGCCTCAGTTTGGTTGGCTGTACTCAGTTGACTTTTCAGCTGGTCGATTTCTTCAGCTTGTCTCTTGATCAGATCGTCTTTTTCGGTTAAGGAATCTTCAAGCTTGGCGAACTGGGCTTGAAGACTCTTAAACTCAACCGACTGCTGATGCAGTTCCTCACTGAGTTCTTGAAAATCATTCCAGGAGGGTTCTAACTCATCGCTTAGAGATTCCTGCATGTTAGAAGTATTAGAAGAATTTAAGCGAGCAGGATTAGATTGTACCTCAATATCATCTTGGTCGGTTCCAAGTGCCATGAGGCATTGATCCGGACTGATGACTTTGTTGGTAGAGGCCAGTTAATCATCATCTTCAGTGTCTGTGAAGATGTCCATATCGTCAGCTGCCTCTTCTGCTACCATGGCCTTGTTCTTTGCAGTTTGCTTGGCCATCAGTGGTTCTCTTTCCTTCTTTGAGAGGTCTGGGCAGTCAGCTTTGAAGTGTCCTTCCTTGCCGCATTCGAAGCAACCATTGGTGACTGGCTTCGAATTGTCTCGAGTTTGGTTTGATTTATAGAAACGTTTATATTTGCCGAACCGAGTATCCATATCGGCTAACTTCTTTGACAACGCTGCAATGTTCTGTTGTAGCTCCTCTCTGCTCGGCTCCTTTGCAGTCGTGTCAGCCGATCTGGTTGGCCTTGACGATCTCGACTTTGAGTAGTCAGCTCGGAGGGCCACTGACTTTGATGTTGAGCCGACATCCTCAATTCTATTTGTCTGACTTGAGGGCTGCGACCTCCTTCTGTTGACCTTATACTCATTTCCTTTCAAGATTGAGAACAATCTTTCAGTTCCCATTTCACCAAGGTCAGCTCGGCTCTCGTGGATATTTGTGAAAGTATCCCACTCAGCCGGTAGAGCTTGCAACACTTTGAGGTTTATTTCTCTTAGAGTGTATTTTCCTTTCCGGATGGACTGGATTCTTCTGATGATGTCCATAAACCGGAGCTCTAGCTGATCGATAGTCTCATCAGGTCGCAGACTGAAATTGTCGAAATCTTGACATGCATGCGAGAACTTGTTTTCCTTCGTCTCGTCGCTTCCTTCACTTAGCGAGGCCAGGATGTCCCACATCTCTTTTGCAGTCTCACACTCCTCTATCCAGGGCAGATAATCTTGTCCAACCGTGGACATTATTGTGCTCTGAGCCCAGATATCCAGTTGGCTCACTTTGGCCTCTTCCGGAGTGTAGTCTTCTGGCTGTTTCTCCACATACTCCACCACTGCATCTCCATCGTTGGGATTTGTGGGAGTGCGAAGTATTCTGTCTCGTATGACGATTGGTCAAGATGTGAGAACTTGTTGCATCCTATGATGCTTTGACAGAAGTATCTTCTTCATTCGAGTTCTCCATGATGTATAGTTGACAACAGAGAACATGACTACGATCTTGTCCTTGACGTCCATCTGCACAAACAAAAACTGGACAAAAATGCGAGCAAGTATGCACTAGCGTGAAAAGATCTATTCAGTTGACCACTGAAATAAAATTCTCGAATTCACACCTCGTGAAAAAGAGTCAGCAATCTTTTGAACCACTGCTCTGATACCACTAGATGGTCCCGATACGAGTTATTGGTGTATGGGGGGGGGGGGGGGAATACACCAGTTAGGATTTTTCAACTTTTGAAAAACTTAACACTTGAAATCAACTTCAATTGAGTAAAAGGACTCAGTTGGGATCTCACAGCTGAGTAAGCAACCTCAGCTGGAAGAGTGGTGCTGTGCGGAATGTGGTGGAAAATGAACTCGTAAAAACAAACTCACGCTTTTATGCACGGTTGGTCAAAATCAAAACTGTTGATGTGAAAGTATGCAGATTGTATGCGGTTAGTTTGTCAGTTGAGATATGCAAATAATGACTGAACACAAAATAAACACGACACACAAGATTTACGTGGTTCGGAGAGAACTCCTACGTCCACGGGGAGATGTGAGTCCACACACCTCAGTCCAAGTTCTTCTGGACAGTTCCACTCAGCTTACGCGGGCTGAGCAACCGTTACAGTTTAGTTTCCGGGCACTAAACAGCCTAAGTCAAGTTTGCGGGTACTTGACGACCTGACTACTCAATTACAGGAAGAGTAAGGTCCTAGCACACTTTTTAGGGTGTGAGAATGGGTAGGATTTTCAACTACAGCTCAATCACGAATGAGAGCTGGATCTAAGGCTTGAACGAATAAACACTCAACCTAAGATAAAAAACAGTTTCGATCTCTAGGAACCCTCAGCTACTAATGTTCTCTCAAATTGGAACTCTCAGCTGCTGATGCTCTTAGATGATGATTTTGCAGATTTGCTTTTTGCTTTGATTTCTCTCGAGAAAGCTCTTGAATTTTTTGTCGTCTAAGTGTCTGTCTGTATCACTCTCTCGAATGAGAGAATGCCTCTATTTATAGGCGGAGAGAATCAATTAGCCGTTGGAGGAGCAGTTGATCTTTGATCGGTTGATAGCGATGGCTTGTCTCTCATCTCTGCAAACTTTCCCGATATGGCATCTGTGCTCTTCTGCTTTCCATCTGAGACAGCCTTGTGTTGGACCAGATGGGGTAATGACTGAACGGTCAAACCCTCATGTGACTTCCTTTTGAAATTCAAATCTTTGACAGTCAACTTCGGTTTGTCGGTTGAAAGTCTTGACCTTCATCTGAGTGATCTTCAGCTGATGTTCCGATCTGTCGAGCTCTCAGCTGACTTTGAACTTCAAACAGTTGAACTTCTTGTTCAGATTCTATAACTGAGGTTCTGAAACTGAACACTCAGTTGTCTTCCACTTCTTTACTCAGTTGGGTTTGAACCCTCAGATGATTTCCTTTTCATCTGATGTTCTCTTTCTCTCTGCTGCTTCTCATGTGATGAACCCTCAGTTGGTTTCCTTCTCAACTGATGTTCTGAAGACTTCCCCTTGTTTGCATCTGAACAAATGAACTCTCAGTTGTCTTTCTTCACAACTGATGTTCTGTCTGAGTGACGCCTTGTTGCCTTCTTCAGCTGGAGACCTGTAAAGATAAAATCTTAACTTTGCTCAAACAGCGAGCCTAAATTAACATTAGGTTCTGGCAACATCTACTCAGTTGGGGTCAGTCGGTTTTGGAATTCATCAAAACTTATACTAATAAATTTCCCAACACGGCGCGATACGACGCTACGAAAATCAAAAGACGAAAAACGTAGCTCGGCACAAAATCGTCAAATTCCGATTTGACCAAAAATTCTAACGAATTTAACTTAATCGGAAAGTAATATTTAAAAACTTAATTCCGACAAAAACTCAGGACGACACAGTCCGAGTTTTGTCCGAAAAATCATAAAAACGAACTTTCACAGGCGAGTTCGTATCGCGATTTCGTGAATGTAAAAATCAGACGGTTTTCCGTTCTGAGTTCAAGAACTAAAAAGTTTTCGTACGCGATAACCCTAAATACAGTAGTCATCTAACTGACTTCCGTAATTTATTTTCGGAAACGGATTTCACCGTTGGTTTTAGAATTCAAAAACGTAAACTTAGGCGTGCAAAGCCATTTTTATTAATAACTTTAAAATTTTGAGACTGTACGGAAATTCTGGGGTATTACATCCTACCCCCCTTGCAAAAAATTTCGTCCCGAAATTTGCATACCTTCTGCAAAAAGATGAGGATATCTCTCCTTCATCTTCTCCTCGAGTTCCCATGTGGCTTCTTCTTGCCCATGGTGGTTCTATAGCACTTTAACGATTGGTATCGATTTGGTTCTTACTTCTTGGACTTTCCTATCCAAAATCGATATCGGCTTCTCTTCATAGCTTAGGTCAGATTCAAGAACTTCGTCTTGCTGACTAATGACGTGCTTAGGATCATAGACGTATTTTCTCAATTGAGAAATGTGAAATACGTTGTGAACACTTCCTAGGCTTGGCGGTAAGGTCAATCTATAAGCGACGGGTCCTATCTTCTCGAGGATTTCGTAAGGTCCTATGAACCTGGGTCTTAGTTTATCCTTAACTCCGAATCTAAGGATTCCTCTAGTCGGTGATATCTTAAGGAAAACTTTATCTCCTATTTCAAACTCAAGATTGGTTCGACGATCGTCGGCATAAGACTTCTGTCGGCTTTGGGCTTCTTTCATTCTATCTCGTATCTGCCGAACTATCTCAATAATTTCATTTACTGCTTCGGGGCCTAGGTTCTTTCTCTCACCTACTTCGTCCCAATAGAGTGGTGATCTGCATTTTCTTCCATACAAAGCCTCATACGGCGCCATTCCTATCGTGGCCTGATAGCTGTTGTTGTAGGCGAATTTGACTAAGTGTAGAATTTCTTCCCAATTCGCGCCTCGGTCCAATACCACTGTCCTTAACATATCGACTAAAATCTGAATCGTCCTCTCTGACGGTCCATCTGTCTGTGAGTGAAATGCTGTACTGAAATTAAGCTTTGTTCCCAATTCTTTCTGCATCGTAATCCAAAATATCGAGGTAAATTTGGCGTCTCTATCTGATATTATGACCTTCGGTACTCCATGCAGACGTACAATCTCTCTGACGTACAACTGAGCTAGTTTCTCTGATCCGTAGGTAATCTTAATCGGCAAGAAATGTGCTGACTTTGTAAGTCTATCGATAATTACCCAAATAGCTGTGTTTCCATTTCCATTCTGGGACATCCAATGGTTGTAGCAATCCATACGGTCATCTGTGTAAAGTCTTAACTTGCTGACATGCCAAACATCTTTCTACAAACGAGGCAACGTCTCGTTTCATTTCATTCCACCAGAAGTTCCTTCTCAAATCTTGATACATTTTCGTACTTCCTGGGTGTGCTGTATAAGGTGTATCGTGAGCCTCACTCAAGATCTCATTCTTCAGTTCGCTGACGTCATCAGGAATACAAATTCTGCCTTCATAAAGGATCGCATTGTCTGGTGCTTCAGAATATCCACCTGGCTTCTCTGTTCTTATCTTTAATCGCAACTTTTCCATTGACTCGTCTTTCCTCTGAGCACTAATGATTCTTTCTCTCAAATCTGATGTAGCTTCTAATGCTGCTATTTAACTTGTTATCGTAGCTGGCGTGTTGAGTACTTTGATATCCATCTTCTCGAATTCTCGTACTAAAGTTTCTTCCTCTACAAAAAGGCATCCTAACTTCGTTGGAGCCTTGCGACTCAATGCGTCTGCTACCACATTAGCCTTTCCTGGATGATAGTTGATTCTGCAGTCGTAATCCTTGACTAGTTCGAGCCATCTCCTTTGTCTCATATTTAGTTCTTTCTGCTCGAAAAAGTACTTCAGGCTCTTGTGATCGGTGAATATCTCAACCCTTACACCATAGAGATGGTGTCTCCAAATCTTTAACGCATGTACCACGGCTGCGAGTTCTAAGTCGTGGGTTGGGTACTCAACTTCTTGAGGTCGAAGTTATCGTGAAGCATAAGCTATCACTCGTCCATCTTGCATTAAGACACAACCTAATCCATTTTTCGATGCGTCGGTGTAAATCCATTTAAATTTGGTTTCCTTCCTGAGTAGCTGTGTCATCGGCCTAGCGATTGTGGAGAATCCTTCAATGAATCTTCTGTAGTAGCCTGCCAAACCTAAGAAACTTCTGATCTCATTCTGACTCGTTGGTGACTTCCAGTTGTGTACTGCCTCTACCTTGGCTAGATCCACTTTGATTCCTTCTGCCGAAACTATGTGCCCAAGGAACATTACTTCCTTCAGCCAAAATTCACATTTACTGAATTTGCCGTAGAGTTTCTCAGTTCTTAGTGTTTCCAACACTATCCGTAGATGATCTTCATGCTCCTTTTCATTCTTAGAGTAAACGAGGATGTCGTCGATGAATACTAAAACGAATTTGTCCAAGTAAGAGTGGGAAACTCTATTCATAAGATCCATGAATAGAGCTGGAGCGTTGGTTAAACCAAATGGCATCACTAGGAATTCGTAATGGCCATATCGGGTTCTAAAGGCGGTCTTCGGTACGTCTTCAGGTTTGATCTTCAGCTGATGGTACCCTGACCTTAAATCTATTTTGGAGAAGACTCCTGCACCCTTAAGCTGATCGAACAGATCCTCGATCCTTGGCAAAGGATATTTGTTCTTGAGTGTGATCTTGTTCAGTTCTCGATAATCTATACACATTCTCATCGATCCGTCCTTCTTTCTTACAAACAACACTGGTGCTCCCCAAGGTGAGATGCTTGGCCTGATGAAACCAAGGTCTAGCAATTCTTGTAGCTGGATTTTGAGCTCTTCTAATTCTTTCGTTGCCATTCTATATGGGGCTTTAGATTTAGGCGCGGCTCCTGGTTTTAAGTCGACCGTGAAGTCCACATGACGATCTGGTGGCAATCCTGGTAATACTTCTTGAAAGATGTCCTCGTATTCATTCACAACTTTTACGTCTTGGATGGTCTTCTCGGCTCCTGGCTCTCCGACTAGGTACACGAGATAAGCTGTGGTACCTTTCTTCTTCATGAGTTTCGTGGCTTGAAGGGCTGATATAATTGGTACGCCTCTACCCATGGAAATTCCGTGGAATCCGGTTGGTTCTTTACCCGGGGGTTGAAAAGAGATTTTTCTCTCGTTGCAGAGAATCGTGGCATAATTATCCGACAACCAATCCATTCCTAAGATTATATCTACGTCCCACATTATCATAACGTTTAAGTTGTTCGCCTTAACTTTAAGAGTTCCGATTTCTAGTTCTAGGTTAGAGCAAACATGCGTGGAAGTAGTGATCTCTCCTGAAGGTGTAGCTACTCTCATAGAATGTGCAGCTCTTACAGGTCTGATGTCTAAGTTATCGGCACACGAGCCAGCAATGAAAGAATGCGATGTGCCAGTATCAAACAGTATCTTAATAGGGATGTTGTGTAGTTTTCCCATACCTGCTAGGTTGCCTTTTCCTTTGTGCTGGCCACCCTGTTTGATAGCGCATGCCCTCGCATTCTGTTGCTGCTGTGCATGCTGCTGGAACTGATGTTGGTTCATTGGCTGCTGCGGCTGTGCTTGTATGGCTCTGAGAGGTATGGCCTGCAGCGGTTTCGGGCAATCTTTCTTCATATGCCCCTTCTGTCCACAATTGAAACAGTTGGGGGTGCCTATCTGACAGACTCCGGGATGGGCTCTGTTGCAATTAGGACAGACATGAATGGTAACCCTCCCTGGGTTAATTCCTCCCTGGTTGAAGTTTCGATGCTGCCCTTGCGGCTGGTTCTGTTGACCGTTGCCCTTCCATGGTGCGTTCTGCTTATTCCCCTGAATAAACAACCCCAATTGGTTGTTTCCCTGGCACGGTCTTTTGTTGCTATTACTGTTGTTGTTGTTGTTGTTGTTCTGACCAGGCTGCTGATAGCCCTGTTGATTACCCCTTTTCTGATTACCCTGGTTGTTGAAGTTCTGATTGTAGCCTCCGCTACCTCCTCCATTCCACTTCCTCTTTCCCTGATAGTTGCTATTATTGTTGTTATAATAGCCTCGGTTCTGGCTGTACTGGAGCTGATGCAGTTGGTACAACCTTCTTCTCATCAGGCACGACGGCCTCCATTTCCAATGCTCTTCCCAAAATATCAGTGTAGCCCAGTCCCCCATGACTAGCTAACACGATTCCCAGTTCATGTCGTAGTCCCCCTTAGAACTTCTTCGATAATTTCTCCTCGGTATCAACCAAAGTCAGCGCATACCTAGACAGTTCGCAAAACTTGGCATCATACTCTGTTACGGTCAGCTTTACTTTCTTCAAACCATAGAACTCAGCTTCCTTCTGTGCTCTATACGTCTTGGGTATGTACTTATCAAACAGTATTTCCTTGAATTCTTCCCACGTGAAACGAGCTAGCTGCTCTGCGGGTATCACCTTCTGCCTGGCTTCCCACCAATAATCTGCCGATCCAGTCAGTTGGAACGCGACACATAGCATTCTCTCCTCATCAGTACATCTGAGGAGTTTGAATATCTTCTCAGTAGATCTCACCCATAGCTCAGCATCGCTAGGGCTGCCCGTTCCATTAAACATCGGGGGGTTTTGTTTGAGGAATAAATCCTCAATATCCCTACGGGGTGGTGGTGGGGGTGGTGGTGATGGGGGTGGTGATGGTGATGGGGTAGCATTCTATTCGTGCCCTTGTTCTCTGTCGTTCTCTGGTTGACGTCTCCCACGTCCTCGAGGCCTCCCAGGTCCTCGACCTCTCCTATTGTTAACGTTTCTTGGCAGCATTTTCTTTGATCTAAGGAAATTTGAAATTCTCATTAGTCATTTCTGTTAATCACTCTTAGTACTTACTAGCTCGTTTCCAACTTAATTAAGTTCACGGAACGATATACCGAACATAGTTTCGATATTACTTCATAATCTTTTAACTTTCAAGTTAGACTTAAATTCCTCGTCACACGAATTTGTTGACACTCCGATTTAATTACACGATTCATAGGAAATTTTTCTCGTGATTAAAAACCCTCTCATGCGTTATGTATATATATATACATCAAAAAGAATATTAATTCTGCCTCCAACGAGGACTTATACACAAAAATTAGACTACTACTAGTCTAAACTAGGCTGACTGCCTACTATTTACCGGGTGCACTAACAGGCTGCAACTCCGTACCTACTAAAAGTACTAGAACGGAAATTATTCATAAAATTTCGTATCCGTTAGAGTACTACAAAAACTAGTTACTGATCCGACTCTGTACAGGACAAAAGAGCTACTACTACTAACATGCGTCTACGACGCTCTACTCGACAAACTACAGTCGAGTCGGAACTGCCCTCTACGGCCTGAAAAACCCTTAGAGTCATCCTCGGGGTCCTCCTCCGGATCCTCATCCGGGTCCTCCTCAGGATCCTCGTCCGGGTCCTCCTCCTCAGACTCTGAACCAAAGATGAGCTGGAGTGCCTCGTCCTCCCTCAGAGTAGAGCCGTCAGAAAGTGTAAGCAGAGTGGGTGGCGGTGCCTCTGAAACTGTCTCCTCAAGGTCAGAAACAAGGTAGTCCTCACTGATCTCTACTGCACGCTTCTTCAGGGGAAGAAGGTGCTCAGGAACGGAACCGGAACCTGAACCTGACTCGAACTCCTCCCTAGAACGGACTCTGGACGGTCCTGCCTCCATCTGACCTCTGACTACTCCCCACTTTGCACAGATCTCCTCAAGCAGCGTCAGTGGAGATGGTAACTCTAACAAGGCGGCAAGCTCCGCGTCGATCCCTCGGTACTCAGACTCTTCCCGAAACAGTCTTGTCTCTAAAGGTCCCCTGACTCTAACACAAACGTCATGTAAGAATGGTGAAGCTAGTCCTAACAACGCGGCTGTCTCGGCGTCGATCTCTACGAATCCCAGTCCTGGGATCAACTCCTCGATCTGTGTACTAACTAGCGGTAACTCTGGTGTAACAGCAGGCTCCGCGTCCTCCTCTAACTGCTCTGACTCTGCGTCAGACTCCTCACTCGGCACAAAGTCTGGTGGCAACTCCAACAAAGCGGAAAACTCTGGGTCTAAGTCGAGGTGCTCTAGCTCGGTCTCTGCGGGAAACTGACTGTAGGGGAGATACGGCTCAAAGGGAACTGGAAGCATGTGTCTGCTGTCAAAGAAGCGCCTGTGTACAAATAGGGCGAATCCTGTGTAGTTGACGGTCGGCTCAGTGTCGTCGCCGAAGATCCCTAGAAAGTACCACGCCACGCGGTGCGCCCAACTGCGCCACTCGTCCGGTAAGTGCACAATCAGGTCTGATATCGCCTAACTCTCCGGAATCAAGTGTCGTAGTGGAAAGTAGGCTGACGAAAAGTTGCTAACTATCTGCCCCACATCCTCCTCACCGTAATCTGCCTCGTACTCATAATACTCGTCTTGTATCATGTCTAGTATGGTACGCTCGCACGCGGCCAAGGGCTGGCTCTTCCGAGCAGTAACACGAGTCCTAGCCATCCTACAAAAGTTTTAAGGAAACACGGATCAGTAACAGGTAGGGAAATAACTTATCTCAACAAAATACTTAAATTACAAAATGAACATTCCTTATTCAATTGTAACATCACCACTTAAGACAACCACTTATCAAGACTTCTAGCAATTCAAGAAATTGCACTCAAACAATATATATAATTAAAATTAAAATTTCAAGACTTTTATTTCCATTCTTATCTTACTACATTCTTACTTACTTTAATTCTTTATTACTTTCTCAACAACATTTCTTAACGATTCTTACTTATTAAAACAAAGTACGTTTACTTTGTCCATATTACTTATTCAAAAGTAACATCCATTCACAAAAGAATTTGTCGTTAACAACTCTTGATACTCGTACTAGTCGTAGTCTTTGCTCAAAGACGAAATATGGAATAAATTCCAAAAGAAAATGGAATATAACTTAAAGAATAACTTTTCTGGAAACTACGTTCCAGTTGTCGTCGCTAGAATCGGGAGATCGATAGAAAAATTTAATCAAGCTTCGTGCTCGACTTCTAATAATTTATACGATTTTCTTCGTAGAGTTCGATCAAGGCGAATTCTACTGAAACACGGAACGAAAAGAAAGCGGAATGACGTGACACGAATGACATCATTTACGTTACTCACACGTAAGTAACGTTCACTTATTTTATTTAGCTTTGATTCCCTTTATTCTATCTTCGTCGTCTCGTTCATATCTTTCTTAACTTGAAGCCGATGCTTCTCAAACGTCTAATCGTTTCCTCCATTTACTAACACGATTTACCGAATCATTTTTATTTCATTTTCCTCGCAGGAAATTCTTGTTTGAATTTTTAAAACAAAGTTCGACTTTGCCGAATCTTTATTCATGTCACTTAACGCACATGACATTCATCAGTAGAAGTTCTCCTCGTGTCGGGGATCTCCTTTCGAAATCATTTCATAATAACGTTTCTTAAAAACGTCTAAATTCTCAAAGAATCGGAAAGATCTTAGGTTTCGAGTCTACGTTCTCATTGAACCGGGAAAAATCCCTAAAATCCGACTATATTCTTGTGTCCAAAAATTTTTCAAAAGAAAAAAATTATCGCGCAAATAATTTCACATAAGATAGTACTTGTACTATCGCATAATCACATAAAGTATAAAAATTATACTTCCATAAAATTCTTATTTTTGGCACACAACTCATTCTCATTCTCAATTTCGTTGAATACTTGTTCATAAAATTTCTTATTTAAAAGAAATCACAAAATTAAAATTCTTTTCTTTTCCTCGTTGAGTCGACGTAGCGGGAGGTTGAGTTGACATCTACACTCTCAATCTTAGTGTTATACTCTAACTCTCATCTTCTACTTAAAAGAAGATCCTGATCTAGAGTATATAAAAATACTCTATCCTATGACTCGAAAGAAGACTCGATATAGAGTACGAATGAATACTCTATATTATCACTCGAAGGAAGACTTGTATATAAATACCACTCTGTGATATTACTAGAAGGAATGGCTCGTACTAAGAAAGAATGACTCATAACCAGAGCAGGAAACAAACTACTGCTCCGATACCACTTTGTGGTATCACTAAAAGAATGACTCAGACTAGAAGATTGACTCGTAAGCAGAGCAGAAAACGAACCTCTGCTCAGATACCACTTTGTGGTATCACAAAAAGGAAGGACTCATACTAGAAAATTGACTCATAATCAGAGTAGGAAATAAACCTTGCTCTGATACCACTCTGTCACAGCCCCAAATTCCGAGGGACGGCAGAAGCCAGGGTGCGACTGGGATTGGATTAAAGAAGTGGGGAAGAAGGGGGCTGACTAATTAAACATACATAAAGGATAATATACATTCAATGAACAAGACTTTACTAATATAAAGGAAGAGTTAATCGCGAAGGATTACTCGACAAAAGTACTCGAAAGTATCTAAGTTAAAGTTTACAGACTTAAACTACAGTGATTTAAATAATGTACATATTCTCAAAAAGTCTAGAGTTTTGCAGCGGAAAGTAGGTCTTAAGCTAAAGCATTCCTAACTTCTCAACTCAACTTCAACCGCCGCCGCTCTCGTCGCTTCAACCTGCACATTTAGAAAACATATGCAGGGCTAAGTACAAAAGTACTTAGTAGGCACGATGCCGAAATCATAATCATAAGTAGATAATCTGGCATTTCATAATTGTAGCACATCGTGGTTTTATTAAAGGGGCCTGTGTCTACTAAAATATTTTCTGACTCATTTTCACAATTTACTCGGCCGAGCATTTTCTGGTATGTTACGTTCAATCTTGACCAATTCTCATTCACCGTGGCTGGTTACCCCTCAACAGGATACCACATACACCACAGGTTACAAAGTGCACTAACTCTGGAAAGCACTTAATAGCTAACTCAGAGCCGATCGTTAGTTAACCTATTTTGATTAACTCATAAATCTGGAAAACACGAATGTTAACTCAGATAGGTACAAGAGAACCCACATAAAACATAAAACAGTTCATGCCATAATTATCACTTTGAAAACACAGATATCAAAGCGATAAAGAAAGGTTTTCCGAGCATTGCTCGTTTTATTTTATATATAAAAGCCCACCTTAGCGTTTACAGAACTAAGTACGAGCTTCCGTTCCCCTGATCTTCCGTCCTTTCCTTACTGCTGGCTTCCTCCTTCATCGTAAAATAATAACATTTTAAACTTGGTCGTAAAAGACAATCGAACATAGAAATTCGAATTAGGTTTTAGTCGTTTCATTTCTTTAGGCATTTGCACGCTACTAGTTTCATTTTAATTAAACGGGAACGAGACTTGAACAAATCTCGTTTAGAACTCGAAAGGTTTCATACTCGACTCTTAGGTCAATAGAGAAGATAGTCGTTAACTTATTACGGCTTAAACGATCGAAAGAAACTAAGTTGCGAAGAAAACAACTTAGTTAAACAACTTCTGAAATTTCACTGCGCAATGCAGTAGTTCTGGGGACTGCCCAGAACAGGGGAATTGGAAACAGGGGATGAGCTCTGTACCGTAAGAAAGCTTGGAAAGTCTAGTTTACGCTCCAATTTATGGATCTCAAATCCGATAAACGAGCTAAAAGATATTACAGTTTCCGGGAAGGGTCACAAAACTGCCGCGGCTAACTCTAATTGCTCGATAAAAACGACGTATAACTTCCTAAGTTCGTTCTAAGTTCTCGTACTCGATTTCTCACGAAACTCCACTCTCAAGGCAGTCAACACGTACTTCCGTACGTGAAGAACTCCTTTTCAAAACTCGTTTATAACCATGACGATCACACCTCGTCGTTTCAACTACCATTTACTATACCAAAATCAAGTTAACAAATTCTCGTTTCTAGTTCTCGGCTATAACTACAACTCATATTATAAAATTCCGAATGCTCATGTCGTCAACTACAAAGTCGTACCTTAGTCCATCATAAACATTATTATCAAGTTAGAATCCTTACTCGACTTCTCGATTATTACTTATGTCCACTCGTTCATCTCTTACGAGATTTCAAAAGTTATCGGAATTCGTTCAAATTCTACGTCATCAATCAACATCTAACGAGATTCATTAATATATAAATCATCACTCCATATCATTACTTAAACTCAACTTAATTCGACTTCTTTGTCTCTTACGATTTCATTAACAATTCATCAATAAAACAAGCTACATGAAATTCCCCAATTTCTAAAAAAAAATCGGTATAACATATAATTAAAGAGGGTGATTTTCTTCATCAAACATCATCATTAATCCCTTAATCATACTACTATATCATCAATTAAACAATTACAAGTCTAATTACACATTAAATTGAAAATCCCCTATTCAAAACCCTAGCCTAAACTCGGTTTTCATCCATATATTAGGGGATTCGATTTCTTTTTGTTCTAATCACTAATTGAACACCTCCTAAGTATGATTATCCAACTAATTGAAGAATTCATTCATCCCACATAAAAGCCCTAAATTTCGGTACTTAATAGGAAATAGGGTTCTTGATTTTCTTTCAATTTTGTCCCTAAATATCATATCCAACACATCTAATTACACTAATCGAAAATCAAACATCTAATTCATCCACCCAAAATTTCGATCCACATGAAAAATAAAAAGAAATGGATTTGGAATGGATAGAAGTGAAGCGGAGACAATTACCTTGAAGATTACTAAAGGAAGTTAGAAGATTCGATGAAGGATTAGAGACTTGTGATGAGTTCTTGCTCCAAGAACTTGAAGCTTTCTTCAACAATGGTGAAAAGATATTGAGAAAGAAGAGATGTGTGTGTGTGCCGAATTGGGAGAGGGAGGGATGAGTGAGGATGACTTAATTTGTTATTATGATATATCATTTAGATTATTAGGTGTAAAGTGTTAATAGGAATATCTAAGAGTGAGTCATAGGTTTAATACTATATAAAATGAAAATATCAAGCTAATGAGAGTGTATGATGTCGACTAAGAGAGGGAAAAAGAAGAAAATTACGCGTTTTTCCGGCGCGATACGACGCTACGGAAATCGAAAGACAAAAAACGTAGCTCGGCACAAAATCGTCAAATTCCGATTTGACCAAAAATTCTAACGAATTTAACTTATTCGGAAAGTAATATTTAAAAACTTAATTCCGACAAAAACTCGGGACGACACAGTCCGAGTTTCGTCCGAAAAATCATAAAAACGAACTTTCTCGGGCGAGTTCGTATCGCAATTTCGTGAATGTAAAAATCAGACGGTTTTCCGTTCTGAGTTCAAGAACTAAAAAATTTTCGTACGCGATAACCCTAAATACAGTAGTCATCTAACTGACTTTCGTAATTTATTTTCGGAAACGGATTTCACCGTTGGTTTTAGAATTCAAAAACGTTAACTTAGGCGTGCAAAGACATTTTTATTAATAACTTTAAAATTTTGAGACTGTACGGAAATTCTGGGGTATTACAAATCTTGACCCTTCATCACCAATAGATCTATGGTGGAGATCTATTCTCATTTCTTAGGATAAGATCTATTCTCATATGATCTATTTCCTATATATATATATATATATATATATATATATAAACTAAACTTAAAAAGCAAATTAATTAATACCTAACTTATCCACTAGCTTATTCCCTTACGGACCTTACCCTACCACCGCCTCAAATTAATTATAAATTCCATTTATAATTGAATTGTGTGTTTTATTGTTTCGTAAGTTAAATATTGTTTAAGAAAATTCCTCTTGCGAATAGAATCGAATAGTATGTTTATAACAAATTTAAAGAAAAAATTAAACAAGTATTCGATTCGATTCGAATATTCGCGAGTATCATAACGAATCGAATACGAATCAAAAAAATTATTCGAAGCGAATCTAATAGTGAATCGAATATGTAGGAATTTATGTTAATACGAATCGAATACGACGATATTCGATTCGATTTGATTCGTATACAACCCTAGTTTGGTCACGGCAATATGTTTCAATAATGGTCTTTTTTCTCTTTGTTTCTATATAGTAAAATAGACATGTCAGATATTCGCCAACAACATGAAAAATGTTATGATTTTATTAATTTTCTGATGAAACAGTAGATTGGATCTTTAAAAATCACGATATTTCTCCTATTTCCAATTTGAGTTCATGGAGGACAAAAACTTGTGTGAGGACGTAAACTAACCCTTTATTAAAGGTCTCCAGAGATTTTTCAATTAATTTATAGTTTGATTTAGTAATTTACAATTAGAATTATTTAACATATAATTATAATTTAATTAATTTTCCGCACGTGAAACTAGTATTGTGCAAATGTAGGTCAAAAATTGCAACACAGTCGAATCATTATATTACTAAAAGCAAAATGATTCTTACTTTAAAAAAATCCTACGTGGCACCCCTCTTAATCCTCCATTCCTATTTATCTAAATTTTTGAATTTTTGAATTGTTTAACATAAAATAATAGATTTTAAATTAAATTAAATTTAAATACCTAATAAAATCTTGTGTCCCACATCGGTTATTCAGTAAAACATCACCTATTGAAAAGCCTATAAATACGTAGAATCAATGTATATTTTCTCATCTTTTGCACCAAAAATTGTATTTAGCCCATATATTTATCAGTCGGCCGAATAACTAACTATTTTTATAGTTTAATTAAATTTAATTTGGTTAATTTATTAGTTGACCGAATAAATAATTATTTTTCCTAGGGAACCAATTTATTAGTTAGCCGAATAAATGGTTTCGAATTCGGATTTGTGACATTATTCGCATATTCGAATTAGTATTCGAATCGACTTTGAATATTTTTTTTATATTTATTCGATTCATAATAATATTCGCGAATATTCGATTTGAATCGAATATTTAGATTTTAAATATCTACTAAAATCTTGTGTCCCACATCACTTATTCAATGAAACATCACTTATTAAAAAGCCTACAAATACCTAAAATCAATGCGTCTTTTCTCATCTTTTGCACCAAAAGTTTTATTTGGCCTATTTATTTATTAGTCAGCTGAATAAACAATTATTGGGTAAAGAGATATTTGTTGTCAAAACGAATCACAACAATTATTTCTTTTCTAAATGACAAAAAGACAATTGTTGTCAAAATGATTCATCAAAATTCTCATATGACATCGACGTGGGACAATCATTATATTATTAAAAGGAAAACGATTCTTGCTTTGAAAAATCCTACGTGGCACCTCTCTTAATCCATCATTCCTATTTATCTAAATTCTCAAATTTTTGAGTTTTTAAATATAAAATAATAGATTTTAAATATCTCTACTAAAATCTTATGTCCCACATCGGTTGTTCAATGAAACTTCACCTATTGAAAAGTCTATAAATACCTAGAATCAATATATATTTTCTTATTTTTTGCACCACCAGTTTTATTTGGCCAATTTATTTATTAGTCGGCTGAATGAATAAATATATTTTTATTGTTTAATTAATTAAATTTAATTTGGTCAATTTATTAGTTACTTAAACAAATAATTATTTGTTTAGAGAACCAATTTATTAGATGACTAAATAAATAGTTCCATAATAATTTGGCTAATTTATTGGTTGACTGAATTAAAATTTGAAATAGTATGATAAATTTTTATTTAATTTGATAAAAAATAATTAATTTTAATTAGAACCAATTCTCAAGCGACGGGTACATCAACTTGGGACCACACGTGACACATATCTATTCTTTATTCTGATTTATTTAAATTTTTCATTTTATGCATTTTTTCATGTATTTTCTAAAATTTAGATTCATCCTCAATGTATTAATTTTTACTACGTTATTTGTAGTTGAGTTTCCAACTTTGCATAATTCATAAATAAAATTAGCGAATATTATTATACATTTAACGACGAGAACGAATAGTACAATTAATTTTTTTAATTAATTTTAATTCAGTCAATTAATTAAGTAGACAGACCAATCCCAACCGACGAGTACCTCAACTCGGTATGTAGTTGGGTTTCCAAACTTTACATAATTCATAAATATAATTACGAATATTACTATACATTTAAAGAAGAGAAAGAATAGTACAATCATTTTTTTTTTGTTAAATTTTGGGTCTATATAAATTCTAAACAAATTGCGCACTTATAAATCAAAACCGTGGTTAGCGGGCCAATTTTGACCCGCAAAAGTGGTTGTAGATGGGCCAATTCCTAACCGATGGGTAACTCAACTCGGAAAATTTTTTATTTACGCATTTTTCCACGTATTTTCTAAAATCTAGAATTATTGGATTTTCAATTTTGCATAATTTATAGTAGTAAGTAACAAATATTACTATATGGTTAAGGACGAGAATGAATGATATAATTATTTTTTTTTTATTAAATTTTGGGTATATATAAATTCTAAATGAGTTTCATCAATTACGCACTTATAAATCAAAGTCGTGGTCAACGGGCTGGTCCCGGGTTGGAACTGTGGCGGTAGAGGGTCAATTCCCAACTGACGGGTATTGCTATAAGAATTTTTTTTTATAAAGGAATACAGGGTTTGAAACAAGTACATGTATATAAATTTCAAACAAGTTTGAATAATTTTAAACATACCGTATCAAATTATTTGATTAATCATTTCCGTTGGAAAACGTTTACATGCATTGAAAATTAGCAGTAAATTTACTAACAATTTATCAACGGGCTAATTCTGACTCAAAATTGTGCGCATTGAGGGACCGATTCAGTACCAACGGGGCAACTTTTATTTTTTTAGAATTTAGGGATTATCTGCTATAAAAAGAACTACCTCAATTCTCATACAAAATCAATACAAGACAATTTTTAGAAGTAAATAGTTTTTGTCTCACAACAGTTTTGAGAAGAAATAGGGCTTTCAAAATTATCTATAAAAATAATAAGTGCGAATTAGATTTGAATTTTTAATAAGTAATATTGAAACAAATAAAAAATAATTAACAAACAATATCTTTCTTATACTATCACATAAATTTTATTAATTTTTTATTCTCAAATTTTTTGAATTAAAAATCATTAATATGTCGAATCACCCATCCTTATTCACCTAATTAATATTTCACCCATTCCATGTATTTGGATTATGTATATCGTCATTTCCTATCCTTATTCACCTAATTATAATATTTCACTCATTACATATAATTGAAATATGTATATCGTCCATTTAGAATTTTCCATCCTTGACAACTCCAAAAAATGCAAATGATATATTGTTTTTTAATCATATCTATATAGTTGTAAACATCTTTTGAATTTTTAAATGTAATAATAGATTTTAAATATCACTAAAATCTTGTGTCTCACATCGGGTTTTCAACGAAACTTCAACTATTGAAAAAACATATAAATACCTAGAATCAATGTGTATTTTCTCGTCTTTTACTCCACCAGTTTTATTTGGTCAATTTATTTATGAATCGATCGAATAAATAACTATATTTTTCGTAGGGAACCAATTTATTAGTTGATAGAAATGGTTCAAAAATAATTTGGCTAATTTATTGGTTAACCGAATTAAATTTTGAAATAGTCTAATAATTTTTTATTTAATTTAATAAATAAATAATTATAATTTGTCAATTAATAACTGACATGTTCCTCAACTCAGGCAAATAATTCTTGCCTTGAAAATAATTCTGCGTTGCACTCCTCTTAATCCTCCATTTCTATTTATCTCTCAGTTTTTTTGAATTAAAAATCATTATTATGTCGAATCACCTATCCTTAATCACCTAATTAATATTTTACTCATTCCATGTATTTGGATTATGTATATCGTCAATTCTTATCCTTATTCACCTAATTATAATATTTCACTCATTACATATAATTGAAATTGTGATCAACGGGCTGATTCTGACCCGAAACCATGGTGGTAGACGGGCAATTTCCAACCGACGGGTATTTCAATTCGGGAAACTTTTCATTTGGCTAATTTATTGGTTGACCGAGTTAAATTTTGAAATAGTCTAATAATTTTTTATTTAATTTGATAAATAAATAATTATAATTTGTCAATTAATAGCTGACATGTTCTTCAACTCTGGAAAACGATTTTTTCCTTGAAAAAAATCCTACATGGCACTCCTCTTAATCCTCCATTCATATTTATCTAAATTCTCAAATTTTTTGAATTAAAAATCATTAATATGTCGAATCACCTATCCTTATTCACCTAATTAATATTTCACTCATTCCATGTATTTGGATTATGTATATCGTCAATTCCTATCCTTATTCACCTAATTATAATATTTCACTCATTACATATAATTGAAAATGTTGTCAACGGGCCGATTCCAACCCGAAATCATGGTAGTAGATGGGCAATTTCCAACCGACGGGTATCTCAATTTGGGAAACTTTTCATTTTATGCATTTTTTCATATATTTTCTAAAATCTAAAATCGTCATCCATAAATTAATTTTTACGCTATTTGTAGTTGAGTTTCCAACTTTGCATAATCTATAATTGTAATTATCGAACATCACTATATGGCTAAGGACGGGAACAAATAGTATAATCAATTTTTTTTAATTAAATTTTGGACCTATATAAATTGTAAACGAGTTTTATAGATTATGCACTTATAGGTTAGAGTCGTGGACAACGAGTAGGTTCTGACGCGGTAGACGAGCCAATTCCCAATCGACAGGTATTAATATACGGAGTTTAATTAAATGAGTATATAAATTTTAAATAAGTTTGAATAATCTTAAACACACCATTTCAAATTATTTGATTAATCTTCTCCGTTGGAAAATATCGAATATGTAGGAAAATTGATAGAAAAATTACTATGATTTGTCAATGAGCCAATTTAGACTAAGAATTGTGCGCGTAGAAGAGACCAATTCAGTAATGGCTGGACAACTTTTTTTTAATATTCTATATAATTTTGAACTCATAAAATTAAAGATATTTATGGTCAACTTTTATATTATATCATTGACTAAACAATTTTTCAAATTACAATCACTCCACATAAAGTTTTGTAAAAAGGAAAATCTATCAAGTGCATAGTGAAACCATTCTTGAAGTTTCATTCTGAGGTAAAAAAAAGTTCTTCCTGATGCTGGTGAAAAAGAAAACGAATGTCATCATTTATTTTTCTATGAATATATTTGAAAGATGATTTTTTATGTAATATAAAATCAGTATTGTAGTCAATGGGCCGGTTCCATGTTGGAATCTTCGGGATAGATGGAATGATTGTGAAGCGGAGGTTCAACTTTTTTTTTCCTTAATCTTATGTTGAACTCATAATTTAAGGTATTTAGGGTCATTTTCATCTTATAGAGAATCTTAACCTCTATAGTATTATTCGCTATCTATATTTATAATTTCTCTTTCACTACCCGCTCCTTCTCTTGTCTCTTTCTCTTCATAAAAAGCTAAAAGATTTAGCTTAATAGCCGCTTTCTTTTGAGAGACAAATATATTTTTGTCCAAATCGATTTCGCAGAAGAATAGAGATGTGAAATTTATCGAAAGAAATGAAAATATATTAGATTATAATTTTTAACAAACATAACTATATGAATTTAGGACGTAAAGATGTAGTAAATTAATTTTTAATTAAATTTGAAAACTTTTATTAATATAATTTTCCGTCGATTTTTGACGGATTATACGCTGGTTAATGTTGGAAGAAAATAAAAGATTATTATCCATAAAGTCTCTATTTGAGTTCAATAGTGATGTTGAGTTCACTAACATTTATTTATGGTATCAGGTGGTGTAGCAGATCTGGGCCTTTGTATTAAGGCCTTTCCTTGGGCTAATCGCAGGCCCAAAACATGCCCATGTTTAATATCTTTGTACTGATTTATTTTGGGGTTGAAGGTCTGTAAATTTCTAAGCTCTTTAATTGTTGCGTTTTGCAGTTTGGAAAAAAATATACCTTACAATTTTCAAATTTTAAGTTTTTTTTTTTTTTTTTTTTTTTTGCAACCTAACTCGATTTACGGTGAATTTCAAATTGACATGGTAACCGAAAATCACACTTGGACATATTAATGCGACTTATTGCTCGACGTCTACAACAATAGTATCTTTTCTCAGGATTCTCAAGAGTGTGGAAGATTTTCAATACTAGAGGAATTTATGCTCATATACAAACCATGTACTGATTCATACCTTCTTCAGATTCAATCGAAGATTCCACGATGAACTAGTCATGAACTTTGTGGCTTCTCTTCTTTCGATCGACGAGTTGCTAAACGATTGTAGCCCTCAATTGATTTTTTAAGACAAATCGAATTTTGCTTCAATTATCCTCAATACGACGTCGTTAGTATAGCTCTAAAACGACGTTGTTCCAATTATGTCCACGCCCGCTTCTCGGCTGCCATGTCAGCACGTAAGAGGTGTCTGCCTGCATTGATGTTCCGTTTCTGTATGATTTGGATCTGAAATCCTCCATTTGTGCAGGAATTTGTAGCTTCATTTTCGTAGCTTTAGTTACAGAAAATAAGAGTATATATTTATATATATTGGGGATTGAATTGAAATCTCAGTGGTATGTGTGTATGTTTCGTCATATTAGATTTTCTTGTGTTTATGAATGGTCTTGGTGACTTCACAAAATTTTTCATTTTTTTCTGGTGAATTCACAAGTTTTTCCATTTTTTTTTTTGTGACGTCACAGATTTTTTTCCATTTTTTTTGTTGTGATTTTACAAAAATTTTCATTTTTTTTGTGACTTCACAAAGTTTGTAATTTTATTTTGTGACTTCACAAAAATCGTGTAAAAAAATTTGTAGCCGCCAGCGACAATGGCGGCGGCACGACGGAGGCGGTGGTGGCACGGCGGCAGCGGCGGTGGAAAAGTGGTGGTGAATTTTTTTTTTATTGAGTCTGAAAAAAAAAATTGTTACTGCCGACGACAGAGGCGGTGGCACGACGGCGGCGGTGGCGGCACGGCGGCAGAAAAGTGGTGGTTGATTATTTTTTTTGTTCAGTCACAAATTTTTTTGTGATTGCCAGTGGCACGGCGGCGGCGGCGGGGCGGAAAAGTGGTGGTGAATTTTTTTTTTTGTTCAGTTACAAATTTTCTTTTTTGTTACCAAAGAGGTGGTGGAAGGGCAAAAATGTCAAAATGTGCTAATATTTAAAGGATTTATAAGGAATGCTAAAATTTAAAAAAACTATCAAAAAAGTGTTATTTCTAAAATCCTCTCAAATATAAAATTATTTATAAAATATATACATTAATTTGCATCTTATACCTCAAATTAAATTCTAATATAATCACAATGCATATTTATATCTATTCACATCCAAAATCATATAATAAGTAAAATGCACATCCAAATATATTAGGAGTAGGATTATCTCTAAATAATTTTATCTCTAAATACTTTAAGAAAAAAAGGATTATCTCTAAATATATATTTTATTTTCTTTTACTCTATACGTGTACATTTTATGAAGTTTAATCCTTCACATCATTATTGTTAAATCTCAAATATTTTGTGTGTTGATATTTTGTATATTTATCTACATATTTGAAATTAAACTAACTTTATTCATTCACAACATTATTGTTAATCTCTATTTTTCTTGGTCGAGCTAGAAGTTACATAAAGCTCCAAATAAGTTTACAAATAGTCTATCATGTTAGTCTTCTCTTCACATTTTATTTCTATTTTTCTAAAATCTTCTATTAGTGTTTTCTAGAAAATATATCAAATTGAATCAAAATTATGAATAGATAGGTGAAAAAAAAATTGAAGATGTAAACATATCTTTCTCGACCTTTTAGCTACAATTAGAGATATCAATTTAACATAAATTAACGAGACGGTTCAAATAAACATAAAAAAATGTTTTTTACTAAGTTTATTCAAGGTAGTGAAATCACTGTGGTCGGTCACGCAAGTCAAAAATGGTAATATAGGTTTTGAAAATGGAAATATACCCTAATTGGAGAAGCATAAACCCTAGGAGGAAATGTGATTATTTCTATTTTTATAGTCAACTTTCCTTTTTCTTATGCTTGTGGCTGGTCACCGTGTGACCGAATATATTACGCTATTCAATATTAACTTTGTCATATTTTTATCGAGTATTACCCAATGGGTTTGAGGCGAATATATATATATATATATATGTATATATAGAGAGGATTTTACAACTAGCACTTCTTAGATAGTTTTTTTAAATTTTAGCACTCCTTATAAATTCTTAAAATTTTAGCACTTTTGGACATTTTTGCCCCTCTATCACCTATCTAGTAACAAAAAAAGAAAATTGCAACTAAACAAAAAAAAAACATTCCACCACCCACAACCCCGCCACCGCCGCCGCCGTGCCATCACTTTCCGGCCACCGCCACCGTCGTGCCGCCGCCGCCGGTCACAGAAAAAAATTTGTGACTGAACAAAAAAAAAAAACCACCACCACTTTCCCACAGTCGCCGGCGCCGCCGCTACAGTCGCCGGCGGCCACAAATTTTTTGTGAAGTCAGAAAAAAAAAAAGAAAAAAATTGTGACTGAACAAAAAAAAACTTCAAACACCACTTTTCCGCCGCCTCCGCCGTGCCAACACCGCCGCTGTCGTGCCGCCGCCACTATCGCCGGTGGCCATAAATTATTTTATATGATTTTTGTGAAGTCAGAAAAAAAATTGAAAATTTTGTGAAATCACAAAAAAAATTGAAATTTTTTGTGAAGTCACAAAAAAAAAAGGAAAAAAATTTGAGACGTCACACAAAAAAATTGGCAAAATTTGTGAATGCACACAAATCCACAAACCATATTAATGTAACACAACCCGAGCAACAACAGAAAGCAATCAGATCTAATACTGATATTCTATTAGCAATAGTCTCATCATTTACTGATGCAATTTACAGAGGAGAAAGGGGATGAAAACAAAAGCAAACTAATAACGACAAATTTCATAACTTCCGGATCTAAAACATTAGTAATTGAATGTATATACCTATAACTCAAGGCCAAGTTACTCGGTCTCACAAATTGATCGGCAGACTTCAAAGAAGAACCCAACACAAAAGGTAGTATATTAAGAGGCGGTGCACATCCATGGGAGGTACGGCGCCACCGGGATGGCGTTGCCGTACAGAAACGGTGACCAGACGACGGAGTCCTTGTGACCCTGGTAGGTCGCCGGCAGTAGCGTGGGGAGGGTGATCTGCTAGCCATTGTAGGCGGTGTAGACGTCGACTCTGTCGTAGTAAATGCCGATCCTCTCGTTGGAGTTGCGGGCGGCGAGGGTGACCTGGACGGTGGTGGTGAGGGTGTTGGAGGCGGAGAGCTTGAAGGAGCCACCATAATACAGCCGTCGTTCGCCGGAAAAAGCGCAGCGGCGCAAACCCTTGCTGAAATCAATCGATTCAAGTTCGTGCGTGCGGCGGATCTCTAGATCTGTGCAGCAGCAACCCCTCCGGCGACAGTAGGAAGCGAAGGAGGAGGCTGACGGCAGCGTTGTGCGGTGAAGGCGGAGGAAGTGGCAGAAGCGAAGGAGCAGATTTGAGAGAGAGGATATTTGAATTTAGATCGACAATAATGGAGATAGAATAATAGAGAGAGAAAGGTGAGAATATGATGGGAATTATAAATTGTAGTTGAGGGTATAAAAGAGAGAAAATGTCAAAATTTTAAGTTTTTAAAAGGAGTGCTAAATTTGAAAAAACTATTCTAGAAGTGCTATTCTTGGGGATTTTCTCTCTCTCTCTCTCTCTCTCTATATATATATATATATATATACACCAAAAGATCGCTATTTTAATCGTGATTAGCACGATAGAAACATTACAACTTTTGAACAAGATTCGATTTATTTTAAAATCTATGCACGTAAATTAAAACATAAGTTCCTTATTCCTTCATTCCTATTAATCAAAATTCTCCAATTTTATGAAAATAAGATTTAAATATGAATAGTGCTTAAATCTTTCATCCCTCATTGGTTGTAGATGAAACTTCACCTATTAAAAATTCTATAAATACTTAGAATAATTGTGAATTTTCTCATTCTTTGCACCACTAATATAATTTAGTGAAATTATTAGTTGACCAGATGAATTTATTTAATTTGTTCTCATCCTTTTTTTCATCAATTTAATTTGACCAATTTGCTAATTAGCTGAATAAATAATTATATCTTTATAGGATGAATACCAATTTAGTGAAACCAACTAATTTACTAAGTTTGATTTATAATAAACGCAAAAACATAACAACTTCTAAATAAGATATAAAATTATTTTTAAATATAAGTCGGTCTTTGGAGAGAAATTCTAGAGAGAGAGTGAGGGGAAGCGTTGAGAGAGAAAACAAGTTTTTTCATAGTTATAATGGTATGATTTATTGTTTGGTTATTTTATCATTTGCAAGATGTTTGTATTTCTTCTCTCTTGCTCACTTTGGTGGAAAAATATTATTTACCAAACAAACTATTTTTAAATTATGTCTATATAGATGAAAATATAAAATTATTTCCCGTTGACACAATAAAGAAGGATTTTTACTAATTTTATCGAATATGATTCAACTGGTTTTAAGAGGGATATGTTGAGTAAAATTACTATATTAATCAAGATTAAGAATTCTAAGCAATTTAAATTCGAAAATACTTAATAAATAAGTATCATACTCATTGTCATTTCTATCTTTCTCGACCTCTTGGCTAAGACTAGACATATCAATGTAGCACAAACCAGCAAGACAATTCAAATAGACATAAAAAATGATTTTTTACTAATTTAGTTAATATTAACTCTGTAGTATTTAAATTTTTATCAAAAATTTAAACATAAAATTATTTCCCGTTGAATCTCGACGGGCAACTTGCTAGTAGTATATTATATTTTATTATATTATATGCATTTTATTCATGATTTGCAGAAGACAAAGATGATAGTGATACATGTCTATAGCCTACGGTCTACCGCTTAGCTATCAACTATAAAATTCTTAAATTTAATGCATGGACCGTCCCAATATTTGATTGGGCTTGGCTTGTGGCAGATTACCATGCATGTTGGTTGTGGCCCATCATTTACATATTTGGGCTTTATGATGAATGTAACAATTACAAATTAATTTTTCCCTGCGTATGCAATTAGGTATGACCATGGTCTCTTTAGCATCTTTCCAAGTGTAGCGATCAATTATTTCTTCTCGTCGCAGGTTGTTTGATTTATTAGTGTAAACACAAAATATGTATTTATTCAAATAAATATAAGTTTGAATACAATTATAAGAATATCGAATATGTGCGGGTTCAATCTCTATTTGATCCTCCGATTCTTCTCTTCAAGTTGATCCTCGAACGGTTTTCAAGCAGCCCTTGAGATTTGATGGAGAAGTATGCCTCGTTGACCTGCTTGGACTTGATAGCCTTTGAAATTTGATAAGAAGTATGCCTCCTTGATCTCTTTGGACTTTATCTTCAAGCTTTATAACGTTGACGTAGATGACTTTCGCCTTGCTTCCTAAGTAAACGTTGAGCTTTGACTTGATCTTTGACTTGATGACGTTGACTTGAGCTTTGTGATTGGTGGTGTTGATGCGGTGGACTTTTGTCTTGTTTCCGAAGTAACGTTGAGCGTCGAGCTTTATAGCGTTGACTTGGAGGACTCTCGCCTTGTTTCCGGATCAAACGCCACTTGAGATATTTCCGCCGAAGAACGCGTTGCTTCCCACGAAGAACGCCTTGAATCTCGCCGAGACACCTTGAATATTGAAAGATAAATCTTAGATAATTTCTCTCTTCAATTCTTGAGCTCTTGAAGATGAGTTTTAGGTGTGATTTAAAGTTGTATGGAGACCTCTATTTATAGGGAAAAATATGGTGGACTTGGTGAGCTTTTAGGCTCCATCATGGGCTTGAGGGATGAGGTGGCGCGATCTCATTGACTCTTAAATATTGATGTATATCCTTTACTTGTTCCAAAAAAATAGATATTTATCATCATATAAAGATATATTTATCAATTAAACAACTTATTTAATATAGATATCATAAGATTTCATGATAAAATAAAATATTAAAATTAATAAAATATTTCTTTAAATTTTACAAATAGAACCAACAATGGGACAAAGTTGCATATTTTTGTCGCGACAGACTACTTTGTCTCTGTACGATGGATTTCTTTTTCTTGGATGATAGAAGGGAACATTTTTCCACCACAGCTTCGGAGCCTACCACGATGCATAGAAATGATATAAGAAAGAAAAGAGATCCATTAAAAGTTATGCTTATCGATTATTTGTTTTAAGACTTGACTTAAAATATATCGTATCAATATCGTCAATCAATATCAATAGTATCACTCATCATATCATCATATAATCATCTATCCATAGTATATAGTATATATAATAACAAGGTTTACGTTCGCACTACGTGGCACGTCCACGGTTCTCCATTGCTATTTATCTTAATTCTCGTACTTTCTGCATTATTAAATTATATACATATTCTATATATATATATATATATAGAGTGATTCCCATGAAAAAGGATCTTAAAGTGAGAAAAAGATTTAATCTCCACCATTGATTACATCGACATGGATGGTCAAAATTTGACCTGGTCAAAGCGGATCAAATCTGGTCAACACAGTACCCGTTGACTTTTTTTCAATTTTTTTTACGGTCACCCCATATGCACCACATCATGTATTATGCACCACATTATATAATAAGATGCACCACATTATATAATAAGATGCACTACTAAGTGCATCGAAATGCACCGAATTTTTATTTTTTTTCGATTTTTTTCGTAAAACACGGTGTATCTAGTTACACTGTGTGGTGCATCTAGTTACATATTGTGATCCATGTCGGATTTTTTTCCTGTTTTTATTTCGATTTTTTTTTTGTAAAACACGGTGTATCTAGTTGCACTATGGTGCATCTGGTTATACATTGTAGTGCATGTCTGATTTTTTTTTTGTTTTTTTTCAGTTTTTTTTTTTCGGCTCCGCCTTCGGCTCTGATTTTACGGCTCCACCTTCGCTCCGATTACTAATATATGGATAATAGTCGGGTAATAATTCGAATTTTTTGGCTCATCTCAAGGCCTTCGGCTCCCCTCACTTGAATCTTGACCAACGAAGAAGCGATAAACAAAAAAACGAAGAGACAAACAAGAAAATAGGGGGAATAAATCTGAAAATTAAAATAATAATAATAATAATAATAATAATAATAATAATAATAATAATAATAAAATTCGGTGCATCTCAATGCATTTAGTGGAGCATCTCAATTCACATAGTGGTGCATCTCATTATATAGTGTGGTGCATATGAATACATGATGTGGTGCATATGAGGTGATTGTAAAAAAAAAAAAAAAAAATTCGGTGCAACTCAATGCACATAGTAGTGCATCTTATTATATAGTGTAGTGCATATGAATACATGATGTGGTGCATCTGGGGTAAAAAATCGAAAAAAACAAAAAGAAAAGTCAACGGATTAACCTAGATTTGACCTGCTTTAATTAAGCCAAATCTTAAGCCTTCATCACCCATAGATCTATGATCAGAGGCGGATTTACCCATGGGCATTTTTTTTAATACCTATATAATATATTTCAGCCCAACTAATACTAGCCCAGCCCAAATGATGAAATAGAAATTAAAGAAAGTGAATTACAGCAACGTGAAATCAGAAATCACCATTTCAATTTCCTACTCCTTCTCGCTCCACTGATATCACCATGACACCATTCATCACCGTCCATCCGTCCGACATCTTCGCCGTTGACTATTTTGACTTCGTGGTTTGTCTATCTATCCTTCACTCAGGTATGGTCCTTATGGAGCTCTCAACTCTAAATTAAAATTTAATACTTTAAGCTATGAGCCCTAAATTTACAATTAAGATCAAAATTGAGATTAATTTTGCATAATTTGCTTTGATGAAGCCTTAGATAAGGATTGAAAAATTGATGAATGAAAGAAAAAAAAAAAGAAATAGAATTATAACTGTAGAAGGAATTACATGTTGCCGAAAGATTTGAATTGGAGAAATATTCTTAATCTTAGTTTTTTTTTTTTTTTTTTTTTTTTTTTTTTTTTTTTGTGTGTAAATCTGAAGTAGGACGAAGCTGCATGAGAGAAGAGGAAAGATTTAAATTTTTATATGCTTTTAATCTATTCTCCAATGGTTTGGTGGGGTTTCTTCAATTTCTTATTTTTCACATTAAAGTATCAAGTGGTGGTCTCATTTATTTTTTCATCTATATGGACAGAGAGGAGTAGGACCACATTGTTTGAAATCTTTAATTTACTTCTTTATTTGAAATTCTATTATTTTAATATCAATTGACAGTTCAATGCTAATAAGTAATTGACATAAATTCTTCTTTTTTTGGTTATCTTACAGTACTCTAGCCATTCAAATGATATGGAGCAACAACCTACTACAAAGAAAGGAAAAGTGCTTATATCATCTTTCTTTAAGAAACGTGATTGTCAAGAGACTGAAGATAATGAAGGTAGCTCGGAACCTTCAACCATAACCACCAAAAATCAAACTCATCAATCTTCTTCAACACCTATAGAGCAACATCCACTTTCATCTATTGAGCGTGATCTGGGGAAAAAAAGCAATTGTGCGAGTATTTTGTTACTGTTCGAGATGACATAAGATATGCATATCTTAAAGTTGAGCCTTATCAACCGAAAATAGTGTATCCTGTTACAAAGTTTGGTAATCAAAATTGTAGTTTTCAAAAGAAATGGTTTGATAAGTTTGATTGGTTAGAGTATTCGCTTTTTACAAATAAAGCATTTTGTTTTTATTGCTTCGTGTTCACAAGTGATGTTACTAGGTCTGGTTCTTCAGCATTAGTCAAAGAAGGCTTTGACAATTGGAAAAGGATAAACTAAGGAAATAAATGTTCATCTCTTACTCATGTTGGTTGTCCAGCTACATCACCACATACTATGTGCCTAAGACGTGCAGAAGATTTGATGAGACCATGTGGCCACATAGATAAAGTTATGCATTTTCAGACAAATATTGAGAATGAGAGAAATTGTCTACGGTTAAGACCTCAATCACAAGCCTTCGTTAGCTTGCACTTCAAGGTTATGCTTTTAGAGGTCATGATGAATCTTCATCTTCATCCAACCGTGGGAACTTTATTGAATTTGTGAAGGCTTTTGCGAATATGAATAAGGAAGTTGACGAAGTTGTTCTAGATAATGCTCCGAGAAATGCTCAATACATTGCTCCGGAAATTCAAAAGGAGATTTTGAATATTATGGCAATGATCCGTGATGAAATTGGAGCTAAATATTTTTGTATTCTTGTTGATGAAGCACAAGACGTCTCCAAGCAAGAGAAAATGGCTGTTATCTTGAGGTTTGTAAATGATTATGGAATTTTGACCGAGAGGTTTTTTGCAATTAAAAGTGATATTGACACCACTTCACTAACTTTGAAAAAAGAGATATGTAGTGTTATTTCTCATCATAATCTACATGTTGGGAAAATGAGAGGTCAAGGGTATGATGGTGCTAGTAATATGCGTGGTCTGTGGAATGGGCTTCATGCATTATTTCTTAGAGATTGTCTATATGTGTCACAGCCCGACTTCTAATGTATTAAAACGACTAGAATGCAAGGGGCAGTGAGGTGGAACAAGTGAACTTTTACTCAAGAAACATGCTCGATAATTGAAGAATAACATCAACAACCAAACGTGCTCACAATAATGAGAGTTATTACTCAATGTCCTCTGAGAAATGAACATTTTTCAAGAATTTGGATATCGATCCAATCAAGGGATTAGGTTTGGATATTAATAAGTGTTGCATTCAAAAAGTGGGCCATCTTTGATTTTTAATTATCAAATGGTGGTTAAGGGAATACGATGAGTCGTATGTTAAATCTCAAATGTTTTGAGGGAATTCAGAAAGGATTTAAGAAAATGTTGAGCTCACAGGCACTTTTTTCTTTAAGGATCGAGCATGCAAGGCGAGGATATTTCAAAAATAATGATGTTGCAGCGGAATATAAATATCAACTTAAAATTCCACGATTATATGTATGAAGACACATAACCCCAAACTTAAACTTCGAATTAGGGTTACATTGACAAACGAGCCACCCAAACACACCGCATCCTCCTCATCCAAGCTAACCTGCACATTTTAGAAATAACATGCAGGGATGAGTACTTCGTACTCAGTGAACACATGCTAAAATAATTTTGAAAACTCGTCGATAGAGCTATATAATTGAACTTGCCTCTTCTGCTGCATCACAAGTGTTAGATGAATTTTCATTTATTTTTTGAAATCGGCGTCGTTTTTCTTGGGTACGAATTCATCTACGCGGTTTGTCTTCTTGTGGTGTCGAGAAGTAGGCCTCCTCCTCGAACACCATGATCGGTCCAATCAAAGCAGAGCTCACAGCCTTTACATAACCGGTCCAACCGAAGCAAGACTCACATTTACTTATCGACCGGCTAGGCCGTAACAAGGCTCACGGTCATCTAATCTAATGCATGCATTGTCCTGTCTTGTGCAGGACATTTATTCCGTGCGTCCACATGACATACTCACATAATATCAAGTAGATGATCTCATACCAAAACATCAAACTTAGACAAGTCAATCAACTTTAAATAAAAGTGCATATAGATAAAATAAATCGTCCATTCATCGTTGAGTTTCGGTTCAGAAAGCCCACATGGAAAGTGGCTCAGCTCGATTATCCTTTTCTTGCTTGCTGTCCTATTTTCCACTCCACTCGCGCCTTCAAAATTATATTATATGAGGACGAGTTTACGTATTTGGGAAACAGCGAAATCTTAAACCGTTAGACGGACTTCTACTCGACTCGGATTTCTAAATTCTCGATTTGACTCCTTAAACTCTTGATTCTTAATTTCTACCCATGTACTATACCAATCAAATTCATCGGCATATATTTTCGTCACTTATACTTATAATCAAGCATTCAAATATTTATTCAAACATTAAGAATTTACTATTCTTTAAATTCGTATATTGTCAATTTTTCTTCTTCAAATAATTTCAAATAAATACGGAATTTATCTCGTTCACATATTTCACACTCAAATCATGACTGAACTATCACACTGTCACATCAAGTATTTACTGATAATTATATCAGATATATCATACTGCTCGTTTTTCAACTTAAAATAATATTTATCAATTTTCATCAAACTTAACTTCATTTTTCTTAGAAAAATTCAAGGAATTCAAATTTTAATTTTGTTTCTCATTCCAACTTTTCATATGAAATTTCTCGAGTTGCATTTTGGTACGCTTCTAGAGAAAATAGTTTAACTTGGTCGGAAAATTCTTATCTTCCTATATTTTACTTAAAATAATTCCTATTGAACGATTTTTCGTTCAATTTCATTCTTCAATTTGTAATCAAGAAAAACTCTTTTTCTTATTCTCTTTAATTTCGGCACTTACCATTTTCCATCCTTTAGGATTCATTTTTGCTCGATTCAAGTTCTATTACTCGTTATTTATTTATTTAGCTCGTATACTCTTTAGTTTATTTACTTTCACTTAAATTCTCGTAAGTCAGCTTTTAATTAGAAAATTATTGACTTTTTCATAACTTACTCATACGAACTCTAAATGTAGCGATTCAAGTGGCTAACATAGTTTTTTTTTCTCTCTATTTCATATTAATAACATCAATTACATCTTTTACTCAACAATTTCTCCTCGATTTCTTCTTGAAATTTTCTGCACTAATGAAATTATTTTATACTTGTTGTTTTTCAATACTTTTAAGTTCTAACATGCTTAAAATTACTTTAATTGATAACTTATAACATCATTTGACCTACACAAACTCAAATTCAAAAGTTCCCAATTTTATTTTCTTATATACTTCGAATTTTTGAAAATTATTTCAATTCTTGCTCAATTTCACTAATTCAAAGTTCTATTGAACTTAGAAAATTTTTAATTGCTCGTTTCTTCCATCGATTTCATCCTTGAACTTCAAATACTCAAAATTATACTTTATGCCTTATTTCTTTCTACTAATTTGGGAGTTTCTTTGTAGAACTTTATTTCTTGCATTTTAATGCTTTATTATACTCACATAAATTCTAATCATTATCCTAAATTCAATTTATCTCTTTAAGCTCATAATCATCAAAACTCTTCTTTTTGTCTATATATATGTCACAACCCGAAATCTGGTATGTAGGAACGACCAGACTCCATTAGAGTGTGAAGGTGAAACCATCAAATAAACATATTACTTTTAACTCACATCAACTCAAAATGTGGTCAAACACTAGCTCAATTGGCTTGAAAATGTGAAACCAACAAATAACTTATCTCAATAAAACTTTATGCTAGAAAGTCAACAAATAGGGTTTTGAAAACGATCATGGATAAACAAAGGTTTTCAAGATATTACTCAACGCAGATCGAGCATATATAATTCACGTCGGTTTCACATTGTTGGGAAATTTATTAGTATAACTTTTGATGAATTCCAAAACCGGCTGACCCCAACCGAGTAGATGTTGCCAGTACCTAATGTTAGAATTTAGGCTCGCTGTTTGAGCAAAGTTAAGTTTTTATCTTTACAGGTCTCCAGCTGAAGATGGCAACAAGGCGTCACTCAGACAGAACATCAGTTGTGAAGAAAGACAACTGAGAGTTCATTTGTTCAGATGTAAACAAGGGGAAGTCTTCAGAACATCAGTTGAAGGAAACCAACTGAGCGTTCATCAAATGAGAAACAGTTGAAAGGAAGAGAACATCAGATGAAAAAGAAATCATCTGAGGGTTCAAACCCAACTGAGTAAAGAAGTGGAAGACAACTGAGGGTTCAGTTTCAGAACCTCAGTTATAGAATCTGAACAAGGAGTTCAACTGTTTTGAAGTTCAAAGTCAGCTGAGAACTCGACAGATCGGAACATCAGCTGAAGATCACTCAGATGAAGGTTAAGACTTTCAACCGACAAACCGAAGTTGAATGTCAAAAATTTGAATTTCAAAAGGAAGTCACATGAGGGTTTGACCGTTCAGTCATTACCCCATCTGGCCCAACACAAGGCTGTCTCAGATGGAAAGCAAAGGAGCACAGATGCCATATCGGGAAAGTCTGCAGAGATGTGAGACAAGCCATCGCTTTCAACCGATCAGAGATCAACTGCTCCTCCAACGACTAGTTGATTCTCTCCGCCTATAAATAGAGGCATCATTTCATTCGAGAAGTAGGAGATGCAGATAAACACATAGACGACTAAAAATTCAAAAGCTTTCTCGAGAGAAATCAAAGCAAATCTGCAAAATCATCATCTAAGAGCATCAGCAGCTGAGAGTTCCAATTTGAGAGAACATTAGTAGCTGAGGGTTCCTAGAATTCGAAACTGTTTTTGATCTTAGGTTGAGTGTTTATTCGTTCAAGCCTTAGATCCAGCTCTCATTCTTGATCGAGCTGTAGTTGGATATCCTACCTTTTCTCACACCCTAAAAAGTGTGCTAGGACCTTACTCTTCCTGTAATTGAGTAGTCAGGTCATCAAGTACCCATAAACTTGACTTAGGCTGTTTAGTGCCCGGAAACTAAACTGTAACGGTTACTCAGCCCGCGTAAGCTGAGTGGTTCTGTCCAGAAGAACTTGGACTGAGGTGTGTGGACTCACATCTCCCCGTGGACGTAGGAGTTATCTCCGAACCATGTAAATCTTGTGTGTCGTGTTTATTTTTTTCAGTCCACATTGCATTTCTAACTGACCGAACTAACCAGCATTCAAACCTCTTTTGCACTTTTTCAACCGAGCTGTTTTGGTTCTTGACCAACCGAGCTGGTTTGCGTGAGTTGTTTTTAACGAGTTTATTTTCCACCACATTCCGCACAGCACCGCTCTTCCAGCTGAGTTTGCTTACTCAGCTGTGAGATCCCACCTGAGTCCTTTTACTCAGTTGAAGTTGTTTTCAAGTGTTAAGTTTTTCGAAAGCTGAAAAATCCTAACTGGTGTATTCCCCCCCCCCCCCCCCAATACACTAGTAACTCGTTTCGGGACCATCAAGTGGTATCAGAGCAGTGGTTCAAAAGACTGCTGACTCTGTTTCACGAGGTGTGAATTCGAGAACTTTCTTCAGTGGTCCTCTGAACAGATCTTTTCACGCTAGTGCATTCTTGCTCGCATTTTTTGTTGTCCTGTTTTTGTTTGTGCAGATGGACGTCAAGGACAAGATCACAGTCATGTTCTCTGTTGTCAACTATACATCATGGAGAACTCGAATGAAGAAGATCCTTTTGTCCAAGCATCATAGGATGCAACAAGTTCTCACATCTGGACCAATCGTCATACAAGACAGAATACTTCGCACTCCCACAAATCCCAACGATGGAGATGCAGTGGTGGAGTATGTGGAGAAACAGCCAGAGGACTACACTCCGGAGGAGGCCAAGGTGAGCCAGCTGGATATCTGGGCTCAGAGCACAATAATGTCCACGGTTGGACAAGATTATCTGCCCTGAATAGAGGAATGTGAGACCGCAAAAGAGATGTGGGACATCCTGGCCTCGCTAAGTGAAGGAAGCGACGAGACAAAGGAAAACAAGTTCTCGCATGCATGTCAAGATTTTGACAATTTCAGTCTGCGACCTGATGAGACTATAGATCAGCTAGAGCTCCGGTTTATGGACATCATCAGAAGAATCCAATCCATCCGGAAAGGAAAATACATTCTAAGAGAGATAAACCTCAAAGTGTTGCAAGCTCTACCGGCTGAGTGGGATACTTTCACAAATATCCACGAGAGCCGAGCTGACCTAGGTGAAATGGAAACTGAAAGATTGTTCTCAATCTTGAAAGGAAATGAGTATAAGGTCAACAGAAGGAGGTCGCAGCCCTCAAGTCAGACAAATAGAATTGAGGACGTCGGCTCAGCATCAAAGTCAGTTGCCCTCCGAGCTGACTACTCAAAGTCGAGATCGTCAAGGCCAACCAGGTCGGCTGACACGACTGCAAAGGAGCCGAGCAGAGAAGAACTGCAACAGAACATTGCAGCGTTGTCAAAGAAGTTAGCCGATATGGATACTCGGTTCGGCAAATATAAACGTTTCTATAAATCAAACCGAACTCGAGACAATTCGAAGTCAGTTACCAATGGTTGCTTCGAATGCGGCAAGGAAGGACACTTCAAAGCTGATTGCCCAGACCTCTCAAAGAAGGAAAGAGAAGCACTGAGGGCGAAGCAAACTGCAAAGAATAAGGCCATGGTAGCTGAAGAGGCAGCTGACGATATGGACATCTTCACAGACACTGAAGATGAGGATGATCTGACCTCTACCAACAAAGTCATCAGTCCGGATCAATGCCTCATGGCACTTGGAACCGACCAAGATGATATTGAGGTACAATCTAATCCTGCTCGCTTAAATTCTTCCAATACTTCTAACATGCAGGAATCTATGAACGATGAGTTGGAACCCTCCTGGAATGATTTTCAAGAACTCAGTGAGGAACTGCATCAGCAGTCGGTTGAGTTTAAGAGTCTTCAAGCCCAGTTCGCCAAGCTTGAAGATTCCTTAACCGAAAAGGACGATCTGATCAAGAGACAAGCTGAAGAAATTGACCAGCTGAAAAGTCAACTGAGTACAGCCAACCAAACTGAGGCTTCAACCGATGAACAGTTGAAGGAACAGATCAAGGCACAGAACGAACAGTTGAACAAGCAAGAGGCTCAGATCGACCAGCTGATGAAGACATCAGATGCCCAGACCGAACATATAGTTGTTCTTCTCAAGGATCTTCAAACTGAGAAGGACAACCTGACAAAACTATATCAGTCATCCGAGATCATCGAGAATCTCATCAAATACAGACGGCAAACAGATGATGTGACTGGACTCGGATACGACGTGGCAAAGGACACTGGAATTCCACCAGCTACCTTCACCAAGGCTGAGGAAGTCATGGTTGCCAAACCTAACACAGTTGAGTATGCAACTGAACAAACACCCTCACAACCGATAAAGGCAACTACGGCTGAGAAAGGCAAAGGAGCTGCAGATGGAGCGCCAACGAAATAGTCCCTGGAGTCTACAACCGAGGGGAAATGTTCCAAGACTCAACGGAGGAATCGGAGACGTCGGAGTCACAATCAAGCTCAAAATCGACAACATATCCAAGCTCAGAACCGACGTGATAACCGACCAACAAACCAATCACAGCAGAGATGGAACCAACAGAACGACCAAGCTTCAACCGATATAATCAACAACGGTTCCATCACCACAACAATCAGAGGTTCCAACAGAGTCAACCTATGTGGAAAAGTTACGACAGCTATGGTTACTCATGCCACAACATGAATCAACATCCAGGCATGAACAGCCATCGTCAACAGCCAAGGCAATGGAATCAGAATCAGCCAAGAAGATTCCACAAAGCCGTCCGACCTCACAGACAAACTCAACAGGATAAGAATCGCCATCAAAACAGGGGGGAAGCCTCACTTCCTAAAGCCCAACATGGGAGAAATCCAACTCCTCCCAAGAAACAGAGCATCATTTCAAACAACAAGCCTAAGGATAACCGGGGTGTTGTTATAATTGATGAAAATGGGCAGATCATTTGGAATGACAAGGCTATTTGAGTGTACAGAGAAAAGCGACGCACGGTTCCAGCGGGAATTGGTTCTAACCCTCCAGGACCCAACTGAAATTGGGGACCTAAGCGAGTTTCTCCTTGCAGGTACAGGAGAAACAGCTGAGGAAGAAGAAGGCGTCTACAACAATGTGGGTGATGGATAGTGGATGCTCGAAACACATGACAAATCTGAAGGATTTGCTTGGAAGTTTCGTGGAGAAAGAAGGTCCATCAGTTACTTTTGGTGATAACTCAAAAGGTTATACCAGAGGTTACGGTACCCTTGAAACCAATCATGTTTCAATTTCTAATGTTTCTTTTGTTGATGGATTGAAGCATAACCTGCTCTCCATCAGTCAATTCTGTGATAATGGGTTCTCTGTCAAGTTTGATGCACAGGGTTGCAGAGTTAAAGATGTCGGATCAAAGCAGGTGATATTGTTGGGAAATCGATCTCCAACAGGGAATGTATACTACGCTGACTGGAACAGCAGCCTCCCTGACACTTGCTTGTTGTCAAAGAGCAGTTCGGATGTGAGCTGGCTGTGGCACAAAAGGCTCAACCATCTGAATTTCAAGACGATGAACCGACTTGCCAGACAAGAACATGCAAGAGGCATACCTAACCGAGTGTTTTCAACAACACACATGTGCAGTGCATGCCAGCTGGGAAAGCTCGCTAGAACCTCCTTCCGGTTGAAGTCAACTCCTTCAACCGACCGAGTGTTGCAGCTGATCCATATGGATCTCTTCGGGCCAGTTACACCAAAAAGCATTAATGGAAACGAATATACTTTGGTTGTAACTAATGACTACTCAAGATATACGTGGACCATCTTCATGCGCCACAAGAGTGAAACCCGAGATGAGCTGCCCAAGCTAATGGATCGGATATCGAACCAACAAGAGATGAAGATCATATCTATCAGATCAGATCGTGGAACGGAGTTTCTAAATGAAACCATCATTGAGTATTGCGAAAAGAATGGCATAACCCATCAAACATCAGTCGCGCGTACTCCACAACAGAATGGCGTAGCTGAGCGAAGAAATAGAACTCTGAAGGATGCAGCCACATCCATGTTAGCGAGCTCAGCACTACCTAAGAGATTTTGGGCTGAAGCGATCAACACAACATGCTACACACAGAATCGATCTCTTCTCACCAAGCGGTTGGGAAAGACGCCCTACGAGCTGTGGAGACGCAGAAAGCCAGATATTTCTTATTTTCGTGTTTTTGTATCTAAGTGTTATATTCACAACAATGGGAAGATTCAGTTGAAAACTTTTGATGCCAAAGCTTCAAAGGGCATATTTCTTGGATATGCAGCTCAGATCAAGGCATATAGAGTTTTCAACAACAGCTCTCGTGTTGTGGAAATAACACCTCATGTTAGTTTTGATGAATCTACCTTTGAGTGCATGGAACAGGTAAAGGAACAACACGCGGATCCAACTGTTCTACCAGTTCTCACCAGATCGCAAGCTCTTCGGGAAAAGAACCGAGCTGAACCACTGGTATGGGCAACTGAGGATGAGGACCCATACTCCTCTGAAGATGAATGCGAAGACCTCAGCTCGTCCCTAGGGGGAACTTCAGCTGATGTCCATCCAACTGCATCAGAGCCTAACCGAACTCAGTTCAATCTATTGTAAATGTTGAGGATCCAGACTCAACATCTGATCATTCACCAGCTCTGAAGACTCCAACTCAGATGTCTGAACAGCCACTGTTGGAAGAAGAAGGAAGACGCAACCGAAGATGGTATGAAGTTCATTCCACCAACGACATCATCGGAGATCCAACCGAGGGTGTGCGCACACGGAGCAGAGTTGCAAATCCAGAATCAACCGAGGAAGAATCCAACACTTATGCCCAATATGCTGAGGAATTGGCAGTTCTAGAGGAGTTCGAGCAAGCTGGAGATATTGCCATGATTTCTTGCTATGTAGCTGATGTTTCAGAACCGAAGAATGTTGGGAAAGCTCTCAATTGTGTCCACTGGACAACAGCCATGCAAGAAGAATTGAATGAGTTTCTACGCAACTGTGTATGGGAGTTGGTAGAAAGACCAAATGGTGTCAAGGTGATTGGACTAAAGTGGATTTTCAAAAACAAGAGAGACGCTATTGGATTCATTGTGAGGAATAAAGCAAGGTTGGTAGCTCAAGGATACTGCCAACAAGAAGGAATTGACTTCGAAGATTCCTTTGCACCAGTTGCAAGGCTTGAAGCCATCCGGATCTTTCTAGCTTATGCCGCACATCACAAGTTCAAAGTATATCAGATGGATGTGAAGTGTGCATTCCTCAATGGAGATATAAAAGAAGATGTATATGTTGAACAGCCTCCTGGTTTTGAGACTGGAGATGGAAGAGTGTACAAGCTGAAGAAAGCTATCTATGGTCTAAAGCAAGCACCAAGAGCATGGTATGACACTCTTTGTGGATTTCTTCTGGACTCGGGGTTCAAACGAGGTTCAATTGATAAAACTCTGTTCACCATCAAAGTTGGAGAAGATATACTTGTCGTGCAAATTTATGTCGATGACATTATTTTCGGGTCCAAGTCGGAGGAGCTGTGCAAGAAATTCTCCGATCTTATGAAGGAAAAGTTCGAGATGTCAATGATGGGCGAGATGAATTATTTCCTTGGATTACAAGTGAAGCAGTCACCTGAAGGGATCTTCATCAACCAGTCCAAATATACAAGGGAGCTCATCACCAAGTTCGGATTGCAGACAAGTAAGACAACCAAGATCCCTATGAACACGAACTGGAAGATCGAACCAGGAGCTGAGGGAAAGCTCATTGATGCCAGCCAGTATAGAGGAATCATCGGTTCGCTGCTCTACCTAACTGCCAGCCGACCAGACATTTCATACGCAGTTGGAGTGTGTGCTCGTTTTCAAGTCCAACCAAGAGAAGCACACATGTTGGCAGCAAAGAACATCATTAAGTATCTGAAGGGAACTGTCAATGTTGGATTGTGGTACCCAACTGATGAAAATATCCAGCTGACTGGATACTCAGATGCCGACCTAGCAGGAGATCGGTTGGACAGAAAGTTTACTTCTGGACACTGTCAGTTCATGGGAAGCAAGCTGGTTTTATGGTTCTCCAAGAAACAAGCGTGTGTTGCTACTTCGACAACCGAGTCAGAGTACATGGCTGCCGGAAGCTGTTGCATGCAAGTATTGTGGCTGAAGCAGCAGCTGAGAGATTATAAAGTCTCAACTGGACAGGTTCCCATACATTGTGATAGCTCGAGTGCCATAGCTATCTCTCTAAACCCTGTTCATCACTCTCGGACTAAGCATATCGATATTCGTCATCACTTCATCCGAGATCATATTGAGAAGAAGGATGTGTCCATGGAGAAGATCCCAACTGAGATTCAGAGAGCTGACATCCTCACCAAACCTCTTCCTGAAGCCCGATTCAAGATGCTGTGTGATCTTCTATGACTTTTGGATCCGAGCTAAAAACTCATCCGAGCAGAAGAATCATCCGAGCTGACAAGGATTCATCCGAGCTTAAGAATCGGATATCGACTTAAGGGGGAAGCTCAGATGAAGGGGGAAGCTCAGATACGAATTGCCAACTGAGGACATCAAACTTCAGCTGAGGAGATGAACTTGAGTCAGCTAATGGTATGCTGCAATAATGGAACAAACGTCAGCTGAACAGACGAACTCGAGTCAGCTGATGGTATGCGGCAACTGAGGAATTCAACAAATGAACACAACTGATTCAGACATCAGCTGGCAGGTATTATTTATGATTGAAGGTGTTATGATATTAAATGAGAATGTTTGAAATAAATTCAAACATTCCTGAACATGTCAGCTAGACTAAACAAGCCATCATATCGCATTTAATGTGAAGTCTGGCTGAACACCTATAGCCTTACTTTATAGTGCGACTGGGCTGACACCTCAAACTATTCACCTTCTCACTCGCGCGCGTGGTATATCAGTCAAAATTACTCAACAGTCGCGAAATCACAGCCGTTAATAGATTCGCGCGATTTAACCCCAGCCGTTGATTTTATCCGAGCCAAAGATTATATAATACGGCAAATCAGGAAGTGATCCTTACTTTCTCTCTTCGTGCATATCTTTACTCACTATTCATCATCTTCTCAAATCTTGTTTCGCCATTTCCAGTAAAGTCTTTCACTCTTTCTTTGCATATATATCTCCTCGAGATGGCGCCCAAGTCAAAAGCTTCTAAAAAGATGGTTTCCTCAGAGCCTGCAACGTTCCAGGAATCGTTCGACATGGTGATGTCGAAGATTCATTTCGAACAGATATTATCCAGAGCGGCTCTCTCCTCGCCTGAGCTCGCTCCAATCGCCGCCATCCTCTCCGACTACCATATGCTTGATTGGGCCACCCTCTCTCCGGCCCTGTTGCTCAGGAAGCAGATCGTACATTTCTACCGTAATCTGCAACGAGTCGCAAATGACGGGCTTGTCACGATCATCCCGTGCAAGCAACGCCACAGAACCTCCCGAACAGTAGAAGACTCCGTTGTGGAGATAAAGGTGTCGAAGGAGCTGGAGAAGCTCATCCCGAGAAACCGTGAAGCCACAGACGTGGTGGGGAACTTTTCTGACAAGGAAGCTGATGCCTTCCTTCAAACCATTCTTCTTGTTCCCGAACCATTGAAGGGGAGCATGCAAAGGACAAAGCTGAAGCCGGAGCACCGACTTCTTTTCGATGTAATCTCCAAATGCATCTTCGCATATGGTGGAGCCTTCGGGGACATCAGCCGTCCTAAGCTCAAGCAGCAGAAGGCCCTGGAAGAGATGCACCAGGTCGACTGGTTGGGATATATAGAGAGCCAGCTGGTGTCGGAGAAGCAGAAGATATCCGAGACGACAGCTGAGTCCGGGGATGTTCTGTTGAGTGTCAAGGGGACTCTCAATTTCGGGACAAAGATATCAGCCCTCATCCTCCAAGCCACAAAGGGTCTGCCGCTGACATGGGAAGGGAGTGAGGACACTCCAGTCAGCAAGCTGTCACTGTTCCCCTCAGCCAAGAAGGCCAGGGATGTTGTAGAAGCTGTCTACACCCCCAAGGGTGTCCCCAAGCCAGCTGTGGAGGCAGCTGCTCGTCGCCCTTCGAGGACCAAGCCGGTGAAGCGCCAGCTGGAAGACGTAGCTGAGGAGGAAGAAGACGAAGAGGAGGAAGAGGAAGAACCTCTACAGAAGAGGCCAAGGATAAGAATCATCCAGCCAGCGGCTAAACCATCCACAACAAGTCCAGTGGTGGTCAAGCCGGCTGAGGAGAAGGAGTCAACCGAATCCAGTCAATCGGTTGACCCAGCTGGGTTTATTCTTCAACCTCGCCAGGAGGACGTGGTTGAGGAGGCAGGTGGAGACGTGGAGATCCAAGTGGTGGATGCCAGCTCCTCCTCAGATGACTCTTCTTCATCTGAGGAGTCCTACGACAGTCGGTCTAGAGCTGATGCCAGCCAGGTTAACCCACCTGTGACTGAAGAAATCCTCCAGCCAGCCAACTCTCCATCCAAAGAGGATCAGGTTCTCTCAACTGGTCCCCAGTCAGATATTCCGAGCCTCTCGCTCGATGCCAATGTTGTGACCACTTCTTCGGCCAACGTTGATGAAACCATCGAACCCTTAACCTTCGATATCGACCCCCCTCAGATCGATGAAGAAGCCAACCGTCAGGCGATCCTGGCTGAATATGAAGGAAGACTCAGCTACTGCTTCCGCAAGCTGATTGGTATGTTCCCCGAGGCAACATCGATGGCTATTTTCTCTGTTCTCGGGACAGAGCTTCTATACCAATTCAGTGTCATATTCAGCTACTGGTACGTGAAGGAGGAGACCCTCAGGATCCATGGCTGGGACAAGTTAAAGGTCGAAGAGTCCAACCTGAGGGAGTACTTCGACTACCAGAGCCTGGAGGTGGCCTACAACCAAAAGGTGGCTGTGCTCCGACGACATCTGGACAAAAGCATCCAAGAAGGGACAGACACCAGGGAGCTGTGCAACAACCCTGAAGCTGTTCACTTTCTTGATGACATGCTCGCCAAAAATGCCTCCTGCATGGACGACGTCGACGCAGCTGATGAGGCGGCCAAGAGAGAAGAAGACAAGCTCAAGGCCTACCTCGCCAGCCGATCTGCCATGGTTGTCCTGGAGTCTGCTGCCCAGCCACAACCACCGCTCCTGCTCGGACCCTCCGATCAGCCAGCTCTCTCAACCGACGTCATCTGCGAGCTGATCTCGGAGAGGGTCAACCAGCTCAGGACGGAGATGCTGTCCAAAATCCAGCTGGGCAATGAGGAAGAAGCTGATAGGATGCAGCAGCTGATGGCAGAAAATGTCAGTCTGAAGAATCAGCTAGATCACCTCTCCTCTTCTCTGCAGCACAAGCTCGAAGATCTCTCCACTTCTTCCAGCTCGGAGGTCTCGGCTCTAAGGAAGGCCGTTCAGAGCCTCAGCTCGGATTTCAACGTGTTCAAGACCGTTGCTGAATCTGACCTCGCAAAGTCCCAGCAGACTCAGGACCAGGAGTGGATGGCTCAGTTCGCCTCTTTCCGAGCTGAGTTCGTCTCCCTTCACAAAGAGGTCTCTGCGACCTTTGCAGCTGTGCAGCGAGCTGAGCAGGAGCGCCAAGACTTGGAGTTGGCAAAGAAGGTGGAAGAGAAGGACGCTGTTGAAGAGCTGTTTTCCCGCATTCAACAAGCTGAAGCCAAGTTGACCTCTCTGGATGGCACTGTTGCCACCCTTTTGGATGATGCCAAAAAGGGGGAAGACAAGGAGCCGGCAGCTGGGGATGGACAAGGGAAAGCTGTTCTCCAGCAAGGAGAAGGAGTGCCAGCTGAAGCTGAAGGGTCGCAGCCCGAACTGGAAGTCTCCCACAGCCGAGCTCGATGCAGAACTTGACGGGATATCCGTTGAAGACTGTATCGAAGCTGCCAAAGCTATGGAGGTGCCTAAGGAGAAGTACTTGAATCTCTCTTGGATCAAGAAGTTCGCTGCCGATCAGGCCAAGAAGGTGGCCAAGTTCGAGAAGGAGCTCGCCAAGGTGGAGAAGAACGTCGACAGAAACAAAGCCAGCCAGAGTGTGCGAAGAATCAACAAGCACCAGATGAAGGTTGAGGCTAGAAAGTCGACGCATCAGCTGCAGAAGAACGCTCCGCTCCCATCTCGATACCCACATGTTGACAAGTGGATGAATGCGGAGTGGAACGATGACTGGGAACAGTTCAAACATGAGTTCGTCAATGACTTCTATTACAGGAAAGTCTACTCGACTGAAGACCCAAGGCTAGCCTTCAAGGAAGCCCTGTGGGAACTCAGCTCTGGAGACTCTGGAATGTTTAGTCAGTTCAAGCGAGCTATGCTGAATGCTTAGCTTGATCCCAACACTGTTCCAGTTCCAAAGAAGTGCATATACCGCCCTCCGATGATCAAAGGCACAAGCACGCCAAATAGAAATACGATCTTAGCTGAGGCGAGGCAAGTATGCAAGGAACACGGCGTCAACACTGGGATTGAGTCGGAAGCGAAGAAGGAAATTTTCAACCGTATCTTCAACAAGTACGGTCAACAGTATTTCTGAGCTGTCAAAGTTTTTGAGCTGATAATGTTTTTGGATGTTGTAGTTTTTTGAAGCAACTGTTGTATCTTTCTATGTTTTGCGCTTAACTTTGTAACCTTCAGATGTAACAAAAACTTCAAAGTATATAATACGATTCACCTTGATGAACAATTCCTCATTGTCCAAGCTCTGAATCACAAAGTCTTTCAATTTCATGTTATAACTGTGCTAACCCTTTGATGTTTTATCTTATAGACTGTCTAGAATTTCAACTGAAATTTTAGATAAGTTAGTGAGGTTTAGATCAGTAGTGGTTTCAAGCTGTAAGTGGTTTTGGCATCATCAAAAAGGGGGAAATTGTTGGGAAATTTATTAGTATAAGTTTTGATGAATTTCAAAACCGGCTGACCCCAACCGAGTAGATGTTGCCAGCACCTAATGTTAGAATTTAGGCTCGCTGTTTGAGCAAAGTTAAGTTTTTATCTTTACAGGTCTCCAGCTGAAGATGACAACAAGGCGTCACTCAGACAGAACATCAGTTGTGAAGAAAGACAACTGAGAGTTCATTTGTTCAGATGTAAACAAGGGGAAGTCTTCAGAACATCAGTTGAAGGAAACCAACTGAGCGTTCATCAAATGAGAAACAGTTGAAAGGAAGAGAACATCAGATGAAAAAGAAATCATCTGAGGGTTCAAACCCAACTGAGTAAAGAAGTGGAAGACAACTGAGGGTTCAGTTTCAGAACCTCAGTTATAGAATCTGAACAAGGAGTTCAACTGTTTTGAAGTTCAAAGTCAGCTGAGAACTCGACAGATCGGAACATCAACTGAAGATCACTCAGATGAAGGTCAAGACTTTCAACCGACAAACCGAAGTTGAATGTCAAAAATTTGAATTTCAAAAGGAAGTAACATGAGGGTTTGACCGTTCAGTCATTACCCCATCTGGCCCAACACAAGGCTGTCTCAGATGGAAAGCAAAGGAGCACAGATGCCATATCAGGAAAGTCTGCAGAGATGTGAGACAAGCCATCGCTTTCAACCGATCAGAGATCAACTGCTCCTCCAACGGCTAGTTGATTCTCTCCGCCTATAAATAGAGGCATCATCTCATTCGAGAAGTAGGAGATGCAGATAGACACATAGACGACTAAAAATTCAAAAGCTTTCTCGAGAGAAATCAAAGCAAATCTGCAAAATCATCATCTAAGAGCATCAGCAGCTGAGAGTTCCAATTTGAGAGAACATTAGTAGCTGAGGGTTCCTAGAATTCGAAACTGTTTTTGATCTTAGGTTGAGTGTTTATTCGTTCAAGCCTTAGATCCAGCTCTCATTCTTGATCGAGCTGTAGTTGGATATCCTACCCTTTCTCACACCCTAAAAAGTGTGCTAGGACCTTACTCTTCCTGTAATTGAGTAGTCAGGTCATCAAGTACCCGTAAACTTGACTTAGGCTGTTTAGTGCCCGGAAACTAAACTGTAACGGTTACTCAGCCCGCGTAAGCTGAGTGGTTCTGTCCAGAAGAACTTGGACTGAGGTGTGTGGACTCACATCTCCCCGTGGACGTAGGAGTTATCTCCGAACCACGTAAATCTTGTGTGTCGTGTTTATTTTTTTCAGTCCACATTGCATTTCTAACTGACCGAACTAACCAGCATTCAAACCTCTTTTGCACTTTTTCAACCGAGCTGTTTTGGTTCTTGACCAACCGAGCTGGTTTGCGTGAGTTGTTTTTAACGAGTTTATTTTCCACCACATTCCGCACAGCACTGCTCTTCCAGCTGAGTTTGCTTACTCAGCTGTGAGATCCCACCTGAGTCCTTTTACTCAGTTGAAGTTGTTTTCAAGTGTTAAGTTTTTCGAAAGCTGAAAAATCCTAACTGGTGTATTCCCCCCCCCCCCCCACACACACACCAGTAACTCGTTTCGGGACCATCACACATAAATAGTGTTAAGTATCTTAACATCAAGTCAAGATAATTTGAAAGACAAATCATAATTTGAAAGGTTGTTTCTAGCACTCGGCTCATTGTAGCAATATCAAATCATAGTATTTAAGAATTTAAGTTCATCAAAAGATAGTTTTTGACTTATCAATGCAGCGGAGACATTAATGCTCTTGACAATTACATGTATGAAGACATGTAATCGCCGACTCGACTTACAACAGTTAACACACCACCACGAATCATCCTCGCCGTCCTCATCCATAGCTAACCTGCACGTTTAGAATTACATGCAGGGCTGAGTACTTCGTACTCAGTGAACACATTGCCAAAATAAGTTTAAAAGTTTGCCCATTAAGGCTATATAATTGAACTTGTCTTGCCACTGCATCACAAGTATTAGTACATTTAGAAACATTTTACTTGTGAATGCATAAAATCATTTTATCTTTTTGAAATCGACTGCCTAGTCAAACATATAATAAAGGTAGGAATCATCCATCATATCAACATTGTGCTGAGAAGTAGGCCTCCTTCTCAGACACTGTGACCAAAGTCACCATCAACTAATGCATGCATTAGCCTGCCTTAAGCAGGTTTTTATCCTGTGCGTCCACAGGATTTTTATTCCGTGCGTCCACGAAATTTAACATCATTTCATCACATCACATCACATCAGATCATTTCATCACATCACATCACATCAGATCATTTCATCACATTACATCAAGTTGATGATTCCATATCAAAAGATTTAAAACTCAGGCAAGTCAATCAATTTTAATAAAAAGCGCACATAGTAAATAATAGTAGGCGCATTCATCATTGAGTTTTAGTTCAGAAAGCCCACCTCGCTTCTGGTATGTTGGGTCGAAGTAGCTTACTTTACGCTTTCCGATTACTCTTTATTCCCGCTCGGCCCTTCAATAACGACATCGAATAAGATCGAGTGTATTGACTTTGAAAAACGTACTATAGACTTAGGGCTCGGCTGGAGGATTTCTACTTGACTCGTTTCTTTCTTATCTTATCTTTACTTCTCTACATCGATATCTTCTCAATTTCTTGTTCTCGGATTACCATCCTTTACTCGGTTTCTAATCTCAAACTCGAGTTCTCGTTTAAAAAAAAATAATATTTTATTCTTCACGCAAAAAGAAAAGTTACTATTTAACTTGACTTATATTTTCTCAAATATTCAATTCATTTGATTTCGGCAAATCATAACATAAATTCTCAAGTGTTATCATCACATATACTTCACACACAGTTGAGCACTTAATTCATAATTCAAACATTTATTTGAAACACAAACGTTCACTTCATAATCATGTAATCACATCAATACTCAAACATCGATATAATATTCAATTATTCTTATCATAATCAAACATTCATGTCATAGTCTTTAAACATTTATCATAATCGAGCATTCATCATCAATTATTCAACACTCAATATGAATAACTTCTCAAGTAACTAGATTATTAAATTCCTACTTAAGCATATAATTCAATCAAATTTAATAACTTAAAAACAGTTCTATTAATTAACTGCTAACTTGTTACTTCTCGATTCTTATTCCTTAAGAATTTATAACTCTTTGAACTTTTAACGAAAATAATTTCATTATCTAATAATAACTTAAATAATAATCCTTAATTTGAATTTAATATTCAAATCTCTATTTCGTATTTCTTATTTCAAAAATACGACATTATTATTCTTAAAATACGTATTCACATACGTCATCATTTTCTTTAAAATATGTATTCTTATACGTACAAAATACGCACTCATATACGTAGAAAATATGTACTCATATATGTATATGATACTTAACTAAATACTTAAGATAAAATAAAAACTCGATTTTTCTTTGAAAACTTCACTGCTCGATAACTTCTACATTTTAACTCCTTTTTGAGTGATTCAAAAAGAAAACTTGCTTATTTCTATTCAAAAATTATCATCAAATCACTTAATATATCATGCATCATCAAGAAATTATCATTCAAACACTTATAATAATAATAATTTCTTTTTCTTCGTATTTAACATACTCTTGCTTGTTTTACAACTTTTATAACTTTTCTTCATAGACTTAGCATCAATCAATCATCAAAATATTCAAAGAATATAAGTATCAACTTATAACTTATTTATTTCATATTTATTTCTATTTTTCTAGAAATATTCAAATAATTGAATATTTTAATATTATTATTATTTCTCTAATAATTCTTAATTAATTCCTCGTTTATCAAAACGAACTCAAATACGAGTAACACTTCTCTTTTACTCGTATACTTAACTTCTAAAACATCTTTTCATATAAAATCTCATTACTTTATTCTAATTTCCTTTTTATTTCTCAAAATATTAATAATATTAATATTCTATTTTCCATTTTACACTATCCTCAAAATCATACATTTCATTACTATATCATTAAAATTTTCTCATACTCAACAAAGAAACATTTTTCTTTGGTTTATTAAACTCAAAACTTCTTTTATTAATATCTCTTTTCTGTCATTTTCTTTTATTTAATATGTATATATATCTATATATATATTTCGAAATTTCTCATTACAAATTATAAAATTTTATTCTCTTCTCAACTCACTTATGACATGCTTAAAATTTTATTTACTTTAATGAAATCATTATTATATATATATAATCACATATATCGATTTTTATATATAAATATAATAAAATAATTAATTTCTAATTATTTTATCTCATCTTTAAATCTTCAAAATTCTTCAAGAACATGAAGAACATATCTTCAAATCTTCAAAAACTCATACTAACTCAAGAATCATCAAAAATACTTATTTTTATATTTATTCTCATTTTAATCGAATGTATCACTATAAACTCAATAATTCCTTAAAAATCATATTCTCAATTTCTATGCATATAACTCAATTCAAAAATTCATTTTCAATATCATAACATCATTAACATCATCAATTATATCAATCTTCATCAAAAACATCCAAATTTCATTTTCTTCACAAATATATATATATATATATATATATATATATATATATATATATTGTCACAGCCCCAAATCCCGAGGGACGGCAGAAGCCGGGGTGCGACTGGGGTTGGATTAAAGAAGCGGGGAAGAAGGGGACTAACTGAACTAAACATACATAGGAGACATCATACATTCTATGAACATGACTTTATTTATAAAAAGAAGAGTTAATCTCAAGGATTACTCGACGAAGTTCCCAAAAAGGGTAAACTAGGTTATATTACAGAACTAATACTACAGTGTTTTACTAATATACATAACATTATAAGTTTAGAGTTTTGCAGCGGAAATGTGATTCATACTAACTAAAGTCTTCCTAAGACAACTTAATTCAAGCCTCGCCGCTTCCATCGCTTCAACCTGCACATTTAGAAAACATATGCAGGGCTAAGTACAAAAGTACTTAGTGGGCACGATGCGGAAAACATATTCATAAGTATAAATAATCAGGCATCTCATAATCGTAGAACATCGGGGTTTTATTGAAAATGGCCCGTGTCTACTAAACATTTTCTGACTCATTTATACAAATTAGCTTGTACAAGCATTTTTCTAGTATGTTACGTTCAAATCTTGACCAATTCTCATTCACCGAGGCTGGTACCCCTCAACAGGGTATCACATACACCACAGGTTACAAAGTGCACTAACTCTGGAAAGCGCTTAATAGCTAACTCAGAGCCGATCGATAACTAATAAATCTGGAAAACACGAAGGTTAACTCAGATAGGTACAAGAGAACTCACATAAAATATTTAAACAGTTTATGCCATGATTATCACTTTGAAAACATGATTATTAAAGCGATAAAGAAAAGGTTTTCGAGCATTGCTCGTTTTATTTCATATATAAAAGCCCACCTTTATACTTTACAGAACTTATTACTCGTACTTTTGTCTTCTAGTCTTCCGTCCTTTCCTCACTGCTGACTTCCTCCTCCATCGTAAGATAAACATACTTTAAACTCGATCGTAACTGATTAAAGAAAACGGAGATTGGAAATTGGTTTTAGTCGAAGTCTTTTTACTTCTTTAGGCATTTGCACGCTACTAATTCTTTTTGATTAACTCGAAAGGTTCCTTACTCGACTCTTAGGTCAGTAGAGAGGATAGTCGATAACTCATTGCGACCTAAAAGGTCAAAAGGAACTAAGTTGGAAAGGAATCAACTTAGGAAATTAAGTTTTAGTTCTTTAGACGATTTAGGCATTTGCAAGCTTAACTAAATTTCTTTACTTAAACGGATACAAGATACGAACTCATCTCATTTAGCACTCAAGGCTCTATACTTGACACTGAGGTCAGTAGAAAGAAGGTATTCGTTAACTCAAAGCGACCTCAAAGATCGAAAGAAGCTAAGTTGAGAAGAAAACAACTTAGGAATCACAAATCGAACATGCACTGCACGAAGTCAGTGAGTCTGTCCAGAACAGGGGATCGCGAAACAGGGGTCTTGCCCTGTACCAAAAGATAGCCTCGGGTGTCTAGTTTACTCTCCAATTTCCGGATCTCGATTCCGATAAACAAGCTAAAAGATATTGCAGTTTCCGTGGAACGTTACAGAAATTGCCGCGGTTAACCCTAAATATTCGATAGAATCGACGTACGACTTCCTAGGTTCGTTCTAAGTTATCGAACCTACATTTTCACAAAATTGTCACGTCAAGGTAGTCAACACGTACTCTCGTACGTGAAGAACTCCTTTCAAAACTTGTCTAAAGACATGACGTTTAAAACCTCGTCGTTTCAACTAAACAATTACTAAACCAACAAGTTATCAATTCTCGTCCTAACTTCTCGATTATAACATGAACTCAATATTTTATAGCTCGGATCAACACGACGTCAACTACAATTTCGTTTCCTCAACATTAATGATCATTAATATCCAATTATCAATCTTACTCGACTTTCCTATCATTAAATACATACATTTGTTCGTCTCTTACGGATTTTCCAAAGTTAACGGAATTCATTCAAATTTCATGACAACGATTATTATCTAACGAGCATTCCTAACATGCAAATCATATTATCAAAACATTATCGAGCCTCAACTTATCACTATATCTTCGTCTCTTACACTTTTCGTTTTATTTTTAGAAAAATCTCAATTTAATATATATTCATTCATATCTCAACATTTACTAACCTAAATCGAGCCTTGTTCGTCTCTTAGGTTTTGGATTTTATTTTTAGAAAAATCTAAAACAATTCATACTATCAATTAACGACATGAGGAACACTAATCTATCATCAATTCGACGAAGAAATCGAGCATGAGATGAAAACCCCAAAACAGCAAAAAATTTCGGTAAATATAAGGGTTGGGGTTCTTGATTTTTCCTTCATGATTTGATCCGTAGAACTCGATTCTAAGCATCCTAGAATATGTATCGATCAAGAACAACATGCTATCTCACTCCCTAAGTTTCGAAAAAAATAAAAGAGTGGGGTAAAGAGATTTGTTCGGATCAAACTAGAGATGAAGTTCTTACCTTTCGATATATGAAGTCGGATTGAAAATTAATCGGTAGATGTAAGAGATGTGGATCTTGGAAGAGCTTGAGATGGTGTCTCCAATGGAAGAAATGGAAGAAAAGAGAGTGTAAGTGTGTGTGTGTGTAATATGGCGGTAATGGGGGAGTGATAAGGAAGGTGATGACTCACTTAGGTGAGTCATAAAGTTAATGAAATATCTAACAAGGTAGGGGTGAGTCGTTAGGGAGTGTTTGGCGAGGGAATTTTATACGAAATTTCTCGTTTCCGGCTCTTAAACGCCGTTTTTAAAAATCGAGAAATACTTTTCTAGTTAGCTACGGAATTGACGAAATCTAATTCGTCCGTTAGATTGGAAATAATTAACGTACTCGGAAAACCTAAATCGTTTTTCAAAATCCGAGAAAAAGTCGGGACGTCACAGTCTAAAATTCGTCCGGAAAATCACAAAAATGAACTTTCTCGGGCGAGTTCGTATTGCGATTTCGTGAATGTGAAAGTCTGACGGAAATTGATTCCGAGTTTCCGGGCTAAAACTTAATGGACGCGAAAACCCTAAATACAGTAGTCGTTCGTCCGATTTCTGGAATTTATTTTTGGAAACGGATTTCACCGTAAATCTTAGAATTCAAATTCATGAACTTAGGCGTGCAAAGCCATAATTATTAATAACTTTAAATTTTTTAGTCAGTACGAATCTCTGGGGTATTACATCCTACCCCCCTTGCGAAAAATTTCGTCCCGAAATTTGCTTATCCTCTTAAACTGCTTGGAGTACTTCTTACTCAACTCTTTTCCGAATTCTCACATGGCTTCCTCTTGCCTGTGATGATCTTATTACTCTTTTACTAATCATATCGACTCATTTCTTAACTTTCACGCTCTTCGATCCAAAATCGATTGCGGTCTTTCCTAAACTTAAGTCGATTCAAGATCAACGTCTTGCTGACCAACTATGCGTATAGAATCGAACGTACATACTTCTTCTCAAAATGAGATATACTTAAAATAAGCATTCCATAAACTTGGCGATAAAGCCATAACTATTCGTATTGGAAACTATCTTTTCCAAGTTATTGCTAATTATATAATTTTGCGTCGAAGTTTTACTTGACACGAATATAATGTCTCTCATTAACAGAGAAATCTTAAGGAGCTTTTATTTTCCTTCTCGATTATTACCTTTGAATTGTCGTATATACTTAAGACTTTTGTCCTTTCTAAATTCTTTTATCCCGTCTTGGATCTATCGAACGATCTCGATCATTTCATTGACCGCGTCTGGTCCTAAATTCTTACTTTCACCTACCTTATAATAATAAGGCAACTATGTAAATCTTCTCCTTCTACAAGGTCTCGTAAGTCGTAATATCTATCGTAGCTTAATAATTATTGTTACAACAATTTGGTTGTTGGCTACGTATTCTTCAATTCGCTCTTCGGCTAATATTATCATTCTTAGCATAACAAAGAGTATCTAAATTGTTTCCTCGGACTGTCCCTCCAACTGGAGGTGAGAAACGGTACTAACGTTAAGTTTGTTATCTAACTTTTCTGCCTTGTGACCTACAAACATCCCGTTGTCATAAAATCGTAACCATATCCTTCCATTTCCATTCCGGAATACCTTAATGGTTATCACAACTCGTATAGTTATCAGTGAAAAAGCTTTCTCCTACTTATAAACTAAACATCTTTCTATCAACGAAACAACGTCTCGTTTCATTCTATTCCACTGAAAATCCTTTCTTAAATCTTAAATTCGTTGTCATCGGAAATCCTAAGTCTACTCTTTAATTTCTATCATAATACTCATTGCTTCAGAGTCGCTGTCTGGTTTATCCATTCTTTTCCTTAGTTGAAGCTCATCCATTGACTCGTCTGTTCTCTAGATACTTATAATCTTTCTCGTAATTTGGCATAGCTACTCGTGCCGCTATTTGCCCTGCGATCGATGCTGATGCATCATGCATTTCTATATCCATCATCTCGAATCCTCGTATAATCGTTTCTTCTCCGACGTAGAGATACCTAAACTTAATTGGAGTCTTACGACTCAACCTATCTATTCTTACCCTTAGCTTTACCTAGATGGTAATTATTTTCACAATCATAATATCTTACTAGTTCGAGCCATCTCCTTTGTATTATGTTAATTCCTTTGCTCGAATACACACTCCATTTTTTTTTATGATCTGTGAAGATCTCATCCCTTACACCATATAGATGGTGTGTCTAAATTTCATTGCATGTACTACGGCTGCAAGCTCCAAGTCGTGTGTTGGATACTCAATTTCCTGATGTTAATGTGTCGTGAAGCGTAAGCTATCACTCTCTCATCTTGCATTTATACCATCCTAACCTGTTCTTCGTAGCATTGGTATCTACCTCGTATTCCTTGTCGTTTCTGGGAGGGCTAAATCTGGGGTGATGATCAACTTTTCGTTGAACGTCTGCGTACCTATCTCACACTTGTCTATACAACTATACTTCTTTTCCTTCTATGTAGTTGTGTCATAAGTCTTAGTAATCATAGAAAATTCCTTAATGGAAACCTCTATTATAACTGTCCAACCTAAGAAACTCCTTATATCGTTCGGACTGGTAGACCATTTCCATTAAAGTACTGCCTCCTCCTTGGCAGGATTTATCTTAACGCCTTCTGTTGACACTATATATACATTAAAGTACTTGCTCTTACCGAACTTGGCATATAGTTTCTCGACTCTAGGCGTTCTAGCCCTATTCGCAAATGTTCTTTGTGTTCCTTCTCATTCTTAGCGTGAATGAATTTATCGTCGAGGAATACTAAAATGAATTTTTTTCTAAGTATAGGTGGAAATTCTATTCACGTGGTTCATGAATACTACGGGAGCATTTGTCAACCAACTGGCATAACTAAGCATTTGTAATGGCCATATCTGGCTCGAAAGATAAATTTTTGGGTATATCTCCAGTTTACTCTTTTAACTAGTGTTATTTAGTCATTAAGTCTATCCTCGCAATTACACTTGTTTCTATTAAGCTTATCAAGGGGTCTTTTATTCTCATAAAATAATACTTATTCTTAAGGGTTATCTTTATTTAACCTTTGACAGCCTATATACATTCTCACAGAATCATCCTTCTTCGATGATGAACATCTCAAATGTTTTCCATGGTGAAAACGTTTGTCTAAAGAAATCGTCATCTAACAACTCTTGCAGTTGGATCTTAAGCTCCTCTAACTCCTTCGATACCATTCTACATAAGGCCTTTGATTTGGGAGCTGCTTGTAGTTCTAAGTCGATCGTGAAACCTACACGACAATCTGGTGATAAACCAGATATTTCATATAATTCTGTAGGTACTCTACTCGGGGCTTTTAAAAGAGATTTTTCTCTCGTTGTCGAGAATCGTGGTAATTCTCAAACAACTAATCTATTCCTAAAATTATATATATATATATATCGTACATTTTATTACTTCCCAATCGATTGCTATGTTCTAACAGAAAGACCCTAAATTAAATTCTATGCTCGACGAAACTAAGGGAATAATACTATGAGATTATCGTCACTCCCTGAAGCGTAACTGTTCCTATTTCACAATTAGAGCGTTCTAGTCTTAGCCCTATATGGTCAATAGGTACTAGAAAACTGGTATAAAGTTCTAGTACGGGTTAACAATTATGACAGGGTAATTTATAAGGTTCGTCCAATACCTGCCAGATCTCCCTTTCCTTCATTAAGCCTCTCCTGCCTAATAATGCATGCGCTTGCATTCTGTTGTGATTGCATCAGCTATGGCTGTGACTGGACCTGAGCTGTATTTAGTGGTTGAGGCTGGCCGTACTGAATTGGTACCATCATTTGCAACAGCGTTGGGCAATCCTTACTTATATGCCCCAGCATCATACATTTAAAACATCTATCCGTGTTTGCTAGACACACACCCTCATGCTTCTTACCACATCTAGGACATGCAAAAACTTTCTGTTTCTGTCCTGCCGCTTGCCTCAGTTCTGGGCAATTCCTCTTAACGTGTCCCTTATGCAAACAGTTGTAACAAACACCAGTTTTTGCTAAACAAACACCTGGGTGTTCCTTACCACATCTAGGGCAAGCTGGAGAAGGGACCTTTTCTTGAGTACTTTTCGGAGTTGGGAGTTGACCGTGCTGGTTGATTTCATTTGCCGTCAGTGGTTACGAGCAAGTTTTCCTCGTATGTCCCTTATGTCCACAATTGAAACAATTGCCAGTGCCTATCTGACACACACCAGGGTGCGTTTTATTGCATTTGGGGCAAACAGGAATGTTAACCCTCACTGGGTGATTTCCTCCCTGATTTTTGTATCTTTGCTGCCCTTGCAGCTGTCCTTGTAGATTGTTTCTCTTGCCTTGACCAGATTGTTCATTTCTCTGTGGATTATTCCTATGCCCTGCTTTCTTTCCATAGTTACTTCCTTTTCCTGGCTGGTGAAAACCCTGCCGAGCCCTATTCTGTTTCCCTTGTTTGTTGTGGCACTGGTAACAGTCACTACTACCCCCTTCCCATTTCCTTTTTCTCTTATTGTTGATATTATTGTTGGGACGGTTTTGGGTTGAAGTCTGGTTTGGTGCTGGTGTGGGTTTTACCATCTTTCCTTTATTAGGCACTAATGCCTCTATTTCACGGACTCATCCTAGTAGTTCTGCATAACTCAGTCCCTCCTGTCTGGCTACTGCTATTCCCAGTTCATACTTAAGTTCTCCCTGAAGCTTCCTGGCTACTTCCTCTTCAGTCTCGACTTGATCGGTTACATACTTTTCATAATATGCCTCCTTAAAACCATTCCAGGTGGTTAGAGTCGCTTGTCCTACCGGCATAATTCTCTGTCTAGTCTTCCACCAATACTTATCTGGTCCGGTTAGCTGATAACCAGCACATGCTAGACGCTCCTTATCACTAAGTCCAATTGGCTCAAAGATTCTCTCCATAGAACGTATCCATTGTTTGGCCTCACTCGGATTACCAGATCCATCGAAATATGGTGGTTTACTTCCAAAAAATAAATCCTCAATGCTATGACGTTGCGGAGATAGGGAAAGTGAAAAGGTTGCAGGGTGTTTTTGCCTTTCCTCTCTTATACGTTGTTCTTGACCTCTATCGGACTCTCTAGGACTATCAGGTCCTCTTCGATTGTTAACAGCTCCCAGCAACATTTTTTTAAAAAACTATAAGATACAAAAAATTTCTCATTAGTACTTGCTTTTAAGCCTTCATTTTCTCACTAACCCCCTTTTTTTCCACTTAATACTTCCACATAAACGAGAATAATAAATTAACTTCGACTCTATTTCTTTCAACTTTTAACCTCCAAGGTTAAATTAAACACTCATTACACGAGTTCATTTGGCATTCTTGTTTAGTTATACGATTCGTAAGAAACTTTCTCGTGACTAAAACCCTCTCATGGGTCATGTATATTATATATACATCAAAAAGAATATATATATTAGTTTTGCCTTTAACAAGGACTTATACAAAACTAGACTACAACGAGTCTAAGCTAGGCTAACTGCCTATGTGTACAGGATGCACAAACATATTGCATTACTGTACTACTGGAAGTACTGGAACGGAAACGATTCATAAAATTTCGTATCCGTTGGAGTACTACAAAACTATCTAGTTACTGATCCGACTATGCACAACAAAAGGCTACTATACTACTATGCGTCTCTGACGCCTTGCTCAACAAACTGCGGTCAAGTCACCACTGCCCACTATGGCCAATCCTCCTCGGGGTCCTCGTCCGGATCCTCATCAGTGTCCTCTACCGGATCCTCATCCGGGTCCTCATCCTCTGACTCTGAACCGAAAGTAAACTGGAGTGCCTCGTCGACCCTCAAAGTAGTGCCATCTGCAAGTGTAAGTGATGGTGGTGCAGGCACATCTGAAACTGTCATCTCTGAATCTGAAGCCGAGTAGTCCCAGCAGGTCACTGATGCCCGCTTCTTCGGAGGTAGCAGGTGGTCAGGAAGGGAACTCGTCTCGTACTCCTCCCTGGAACGGACCCTGGATGGTCCTGCCTCAAACTCAGCCCGAACTCTGGCCAATTCCGTGCAAATCTCATCAAGGGATCTGTATGAGGATGGTAACTGTAATAGGGCAGTAAGCTCTGCGTCCGTGTCTAAGTACTCTGATCCTATCTCGAATGGTCCCTGAGCTCTCGCAGAAGGCTCGGGTAGGATAGGAGCAGGTAACCCTAATCCATCAACTGTCTCTGCAACTAACTCCCCTGTGCCCCCACTGGGTACCATCACTGAAGGGATCTCCAACTGTGCAATCATCTTTAGACCTATCTCGTCATGCTCTGACCCTAAATCTGCTGGGAAATGAGTGTAGGGAGGATGCGCCTGAACAGGATATGCTGCTATGTGTCTGCTCTGAAAGAAACACCTGTGTATCTCTAAAGCAAATCCCTTATAATCCCCCGTCGGCTCTATATCGTCGCCAAACATCCTAAGATAGTACCATGCCGTATTGTGTGCCCAACCACGCCATTCCTCTGGTAGTCGTCTAATCAAGTCAAGTATAGCCTGACCCTCTGTAATAGAACGCCGGACTGGATGATAAACTAACGAAAAGTAACTAATCCTTTGTCCTACGTCGTGTCTCGGGTTTGCCTCATAATCTCTATACCTATCCAATAATTGATCTGGCCAAGTACGCTATGGCGGGGACTAACTCTCCGAAGCCATGTCACTACTGGAAGCCATCCTACAAAAGTTTTTAAGAAACACGGATCAGTAACGGTAAGATGATATCTTATCTTACGGAAAATCTTAAATTACAAAATGAATATTCCTTATTCAATTGTAATATCACCACACTTAATCTAACAAACTTATCTTAACATCTAGCAATTTCACAGAAAATTGCTCTCGTACTCACAATATATAGAAATAAAATTTAAAGATTTTATTCCCATTCCTTATCTCATTCTTTTAATTTCTTACTTTAATTCCTTATTTCTTTCTCAAAGAAAAATTTTCATCGATTCTCATTCATTAAAACAAGGCACGTCTACTTTGTTCATGTTACTTATACAAAAGTAACATTCATTTACAAAAGACTTTGTCGTTTACAACTCTTAATACTTGTATGCGTCGTATTCTTCGCTCAAGGACGAAGTATATAAAATATAAATTCCAAAAGAGAAATGGAATATATCTTAAGAATAACTTTTTAGAACATAGGTTCTAGTCGTCGTCGCTAATATCGAGCGATCGTTGGAAATTTAATCAAGCTTCGTGCTTGACTCCTAACAATAAAAACAATTCCCTTCGCAAAGTTCGAACAAGGCGAACTCTACTGAAAAATGAAACGAAATGAAAAAGGAACGACGTCGTTACATGTTACTTATACGTAAGTAACATTCGTCTCTTTAAACCACTTATACCTTACTAAAAAGGTTTTTGCTAGTGGGGCATAAGACCCATATTACTGAGTTTCTTATTATGTGGGTTGATCAAGTCCACATAATAGTCTCTCAATCACATGGAACTTCTGTCTCGTTCTATCGTTCACTTCATACAGAATTTACTTTCCTAAATCGAGTAGCAATTTCTCGAATTGCACACACAACTACTTCTTAAAAAGAAATTTTTGGAAACTTTCCAATTTAGCTCGGAATACTTAATCTTCTCGAGGAAGATACAAATTTCAAGCTAATCGAATACTTGAACAGCTCCTAATAAGTAAAACAAAGTCATCTCCAAGAGACTTTGTTCATGCCCCTTACAACTAAAGTAACATTCGGCTCTTCCGTTTATTTCAATTTATCCTCCTTGTTTCAACCTTTTCTCGAATAATTTGGAGTCACGCTTTTCTCACAAGTCTATTTGTTTCTTTCGTTCACTTCGTACATATTTACCTTATTTTATCAATATTTATTTCATTTCCTTCGAAGGAAATTCTTATCGGTTTTAAAACAAAGATCGACTTCGCCGAGTCTTTATTCATGTCACTTTACGCACGTGACATTCATCAACAAAAATTCTTCTCGTGTTGTGGATCTCCTTTCGAAATCATTTGAAATAACGTTTCTTAAAAACGTCTTAGTTCTCGGAGAATCGGAAAGATCTTAAGTTTTTTGTCTACATTCTCAATACCCCGGGAAAATCCCTAGATTCCTTCTAGGTTCTCGTGCAATGGTAAAATAATAGAAATTATCGCGCAAATAATTTCACGTAAGATAGTACTTGTACTATCACATAATCATATAAACAAATCATAGTATATTTTATTATACTTTCATAATAGAAGGGTATCTTGGCACCATTATCACTTTTCACTCAATGAATACTTATTCAAATTTCTTATTTAAAAGAAATCACATCATTAAAATTCTTTTCCTCGTTGAGTCGACGTAGCGGGAGGTTGAGTTGTCGTCTACATTCTAAATTCTAATGTTATAACTTAACTCTTAACTTTACTTGAGAGAAGACTCTGTTCTGGAGCATATACAAATTATTCTATATTATGACTCGAAAGAAGACTCGATATAGAGTACGAACGAATACTCTATACTACTACTCGAAGGAAGACTCGTATCCAGAGCAGAAACGAACCTCTGCTCTGATACCACTCTGTCACAGCCCCAAATCCCGAGGGACGGCAGAAGCCGGGGTGCGACTGGGGTTGGATTAAAGAAGCGGGAAGAAGGGGACTAACTGAACTAAACATACATAGGAGACATCATACATTCTATGAACATGACTTTATTTATAAAAAGAAGAGTTAATCTCAAGGATTACTCGACGAAGTTCCCAAAAAGGGTAAACTAGGTTATATTACAGAACTTATACTACAGTGTTTTACTAATATACATAACATCATAAGTTCTTTACTTAGGCATTTGCAAGCTTAACTAAATTTCTTTACTTAAACGGATACAAGATACGAACTCATCTCGTTTAGCACTCAAGGCTCTATACTTGACACTGAGGTCAGTAGAAAGAAGGTATTCGTTAACTCAAAGCGACCTCAAAGATCGAAAGAAGCTAAGTTGAGAAGAAAACAACTTAGGAATCACAAATCGAACATGCACTGCACGAAGTCAGTGAGTCTGTCCAGAACAGGGGATCGCGAAACAGGGGTCTTGCCCTGTACCAAAAGATAGCCTCGGGTGTCTAGTTTACTCTCCAATTTCCGGATCTCGATTCCGATAAACAAGCTAAAAGATATTGCAGTTTCCGTGGAACGTTACAGAAACTGCCGCGGTTAACCCTAAATATTCGATAGAATCGACGTACGACTTCCTAGGTTCGTTCTAAGTTATCGAACCTACATTTTCACAAAATTGTCACGTCAAGGTAGTCAACACGTACTCTCGTACGTGAAGAACTCCTTTCAAAACTTGTCTAAAGACATGACGTTTAAAACCTCGTCGTTTCAACTAAACAATTACTAAACCAACAAGTTATCAATTCTCGTCCTAACTTCTCGATTATAACATGAACTCAATATTTTATAGCTCGGATCAACACGACGTCAACTACAATTTCGTTTCATCCACATTAATGATCATTAATATCCAATTATCAATCTTACTCGACTTTCCTATCATTAATTACATACATTTGTTCGTCTCTTACGGATTTTCCAAAGTTAACGGAATTCATTCAAATTTCATGACAACGATTATTATCTAACGAGCATTTCTAACATGCAAATCATATTATCAAAACATTATCGAGCCTCGACTTATCACTACATCTTCGTCTCTTACACTTTTCGTTTTATTTTAAGAAAAATCTCAATTTAATATATATTCATCCTCATGCATCGTATAATTCATTTCAATTAAACAATCGAGCATATCTCAACATTTACTAACCTAAATCGAGCCTTGTTCGTCTCTTAGGTTTTGGATTTTATTTTTAGAAAAATCTAAAACAATTCATATTATCAATTAACGACATGAAGAACACTAATCTATCATTAATTCGACGAAGAAATCGAGCATGAGATGAAAGCCCCAAAACAGCAAAAATTTTGGTAAATATAGGGGTTGGGGTTCTTGATTTTTCCTTCATGATTTGATCCGTAGAACTCGATTCTAAGCATTCTAGAACATGTATCGATCAAGAACAACATGCTATCTCACTCCCTAAGTTTCGAAAAAAATAAAAGAGAGGGGAAAAGAGATTTGTTCGGATCAAACTAGAGATGAAGTTCTTACCTTTCGATATATGAAGTCGGATTGGAAATTAATCGGTAGATGTAAGAGATGTGGATCTTGGAAGAGCTTGAGATGGTGTCTCCAATGGAAGAAATGGAAGAAATGGAAGAAAAGAGAGTGTAAGTGTGTGTGTGTAATATGGCGGTAATGGGGGAGTGATAAGGAAGGTGATGACTCACTTAGGTTAGTCATAAAGTTAATGAAATATCTAACAAGGTAGGGGTGAGTCGTTAGGGAGTGTTTGGCGAGGGATTTTATACGAAATTTCTCGTTTCCGGCTCTTAAACGCCGTTTTTAAAAATCGAGAAATACTTTTCTAGTTAGCTACGGAATTGACGAAATCTAATTCGTCCGTTAGATTGGAAATAATTAACGTACTCGGAAAACCTAAATCGTTTTTCAAAATCCGAGAAAAAGTCGGGACGTCACAGTCCAAAATTCGTCCGGAAAATCACAAAAATGAACTTTCTCGGGCGAGTTCGTATTGCGATTTCGTGAATGTGAAAGTCTGACGGAAATCGATTCCGAGTTTCCGGGCGAAAACTTAACCGACGCGAAAACCCTAAATACAGTTGTCGTTCGTCCGATTTCTAGAATTTATTTTTGGAAACGGATTTCACCGTAAATCTTAGAATTCAAATTCATGAACTTAGGCGTGCAAAGCCATAATTATTAATAACTTTAAATTTTTTAGTCAGTACGAATCTCTGGGGTATTACATATATATCTCGAATTTTTATCCAAAATTCAATAAATTCATAATATGACTTAAAATCACATTTAAATCATATTCTCATACTTCATCATACTCATAAACATCATATAATTCAGAAAATCCATAAACATAATTTATTCACATTTTCTCTATTTTTAATCAATTAAATCGATTAAAGATGAGAAAAATTCATAGAAATTCATAGAAAATCACGAAAATTCTATAATTAACATAGATCACTCAAATCATCATCAAAAGCATATATCATCATCAAAACATCAAATAATCATCACGAAATGATTTTTCCTATTTTTTTTCTTCTTAATCGATTTTACGGCTTTTTAACCTATTTAGGTTATTTTTCATTTTAAGCCCTAAATCAGGTTTTAATCTTCATTTAGATCATCATCTCATTATATAACCCTAAGGTTTACCTAAGCATAAATTAAATCATGCATTGTTTCCTTATTTCCTTCATTTACATATACATATCTTTGCATAAAGGAAATAAATTCATACTTTAAATATTAAAACTCAAGCTTCTCTTGGAGACTTGGTTTCGATGGCTTGTATGGTATGGAGAGGATGGATTCTCACTCCTTTCCTTGCATGAAAAGAAATATGCAAGTCATCATGATCATAGTTTTGAAAAAAAACAAGAATCAAAACCCTTGTTTGAAGCATAAAGAAAATCGATGGTTTTCATGGAATTCTTAAGCTTATTTTAAGCTTTGAAAAGAGAGTATAAGATGGAGGCTTACTCTCTTAGATGATCTTGAAGGTAAGGGAGGGAAACCACATCAAAAATCCTCAACAAGCTTGCATGATTTCATCGAAGGGAAGAGGTGTCGAAGGAGAGAAAAACTGTCGAAGGGCTGCTGCTCTCATGTGAAAAACTCAGAGGTTGCAGCTGATCTTCTTTGACTTCCACAGCGATGATGATGAAGGGATGAAGGAGAAGATGCTCCTCACGATGATGGCGATGAAGAGGAGGTGATGATGAAGAAGGGAGAGCTGCAAAACTGATGCAAAATCTGCTACTCTTCGGCGAAAGAGTACCGAGAGAGAGGTGAGGTTTTGCTGCTCTTTCTCAGCATGAAAACGTGATGAACTGCTGCTCCCTTATACTCCACAGTAGAGAGAAGAAATAGAGGAGGAGAGCTACTCCATAAGCTTCTCACGGTGGAGATGGAGATCAAGGGAGGGAAGTGATAAGTTGCTGCACTTTCTTGGCAGAAATATAGAAGAAAGGCTGCTGTTCTTTCTTCTCGGCAGATTTTAGGGAGCAAAGGCTGCTCCTTGGTTCTTCTTCGGCAGAGGGAGAGAGGTAAGAGAGAGAGAGGTGTTTCTCTTTTGTGATGAAAGATAAGGATGAATATTAGATGATGGAATAAGGGAGATGCATTTAACATGTGGGGAGATATGGAAAGATATGAGAGAGAGGCAATCTAAGAGAAAGATCATAGAGAGAGAGAGGTGTATGTGGCAAGTTGAGGGAGAGAGTGAGAATAACTCTCCTAAATGAGAGTGTTACACACACATGGCTGCTACTAAGGGATAAGAACGCAGGTTTCTACTGCTTAATTCGCCCGGTTGATTTATTTTTCGGTCGAAAATATCCCCGTTAGTTTATTCTATTCCCTCAATTAATTAATAATCCTTCTCGTCTCTTTCTCGATGTCCAAATTATCTCTAGTTCGCCTTATATCTCCCAAAATAAATTAAGGAATCCATTTATATAATTTTTACGTCGAGATTCCTTATAACGATTAAATTTATAAAAACTGCTCGGCTTAACGCATCGTTAAGCAATTTATTTTTAAACTTTACTCAAATGATTTTGGAAAATTCTCCAACTTATCTCAAGAGTCTTAGAATAAATTCTAGATTCAAATGAAACTAATTAGACTCAATTCTGAGTCGGTCGATGAATAGTGATTTCTCAGTTTACGTTATTATTCATTCAAAAATAAAAGTTCTCAGAAAATTTTGAAATTCATACTCAAGCTCAATCTCATTTAAATAAGCTCATACAATGCATCACATACTCGATTCGAATAATCGAAACGAGAAAAATCACATTAGAGCACATAAGGGCAATTTCGTTATTTCCCAGAAAATTTTATTTTTGCGAAAATTTTTAGCACTCAAAACTCATCATATAAGCATATTAATTAAGTTAATACGCTCTTAAGACTTATAAAAGTTCGGAGTATTACAATATATCCTTCGAATAATTTTGGGTTTCCTCTTGGATGATTAAGCTCTTGATTTTAATATATGGTTCTACTCCAATTAATTTGAATTTTATTATTTCTCTCTCAATTTATCAATTTGTACATAAGAACTTAAAAACACACAATTTCTTTTATTTCTCGTGGTTCGAAATTTTCACCCTTTAAACTTGAGATTTTATTTCTTCAATTCCGCTTAATCTCATACTCATTTCACCTTTAATTTATTTTTATATCATTCATCTTCCAAAAATTTATAGGAATTAAAATTCTCATTTTTTTATTTATATATATATTGCGAAAATTATGAGTATAATTGTATAAACTCATTTCTTTCTTTTGGTGGTAGTTTTATCTATAGATATTATTCAATTTTATTTTTAAACCACCATTTCATCAAATACATCATAAAAAAAATAAATCATATTTATATATATTCATCAAATAATTTCATGCTTCTCTTTTAATCATATAATCATATTTCTCGACACTTAAATTAATAAAATCCATTTTCAAATTCATCATAAAGCATATATATCAAAAATTAATTTTCACTATTCATCATCTTCTTCAACTTAACTTTTCTTAATAACACGCTTATTTCTTCATTCTAATCATTCAAGCATACTCATAACTCATCATGTATCTCAAATTAAGCAACAAACTCAAGAAATAATCAAATCACACAAAAATCACTCTTAAGGCATAAACCTTCGATTTCTTCATAATTTTATGCATATATATTTATTTTCTTCATTTACTCATCTTAGCATGCCTAGAATAATTTCTAAAACACATAGAGACCATCAAACTCAAGATCGAAATCAATGCACACAATTCTTATTTTCTTCTCAAAACTCACGAATCACGTATCATATATACTTCATAAATTTTCTTTCTCATTTCTTTGCATGGGAAGCTTATTTAATCATGGATTCATGCTCAAAAACTTAAAGCTTAATTTATTTCTCCTCATACCAAAATTTTCGAAATATAAGAGAGAGAAAACTTGGAGTTCTTAGGCTTGAAAGTTAGAAATCTTACTAACTCTTCCTCGATTGACAATCACCACTTCACTCCTCGCAACTCTAGCTTCGTTTCTTTAATTTCCTTGAAGAAAAATCAAAGCTTATGATGGAGAGGAAAAATCGACAGCTTCAAGGAAGTTCTTACTTGAAGTTTACAAGAAGTAAGAGACTATATCTTGAACTCTTGGATTTCTAGCCTTATTTCTTGAGTTTGATCGAAAAATTATGAAGTTATGGAGGAGCTTGGAGCTGCTGCAAATATGGAGAAGAAGGAGAGAGATGATGTTGTGATGGTGATAACCGAAAATGTGAGAGAGAGAGAAGAATGGAGAGAAGAAATGTTGTGTGTGGGATTAAGAGAGAAATGGAGAGTGTACTTCACATGCCAAGGTGAGAGTGGGGAAAATTTGTAGGGAGAGAGAGGGAGTGTCGGCTGGTTATGGGGAATAAATCTGATTTTTATCAGAAAAAAAATCCCCGAAAGAAAAGATCTTATCCGTACAATATATCCCTCTTTAACGTTAAACTTTAATCCCTTTTTTCGGCACTCTCTCTACTTCGGATTTCACTCTAGTTCGCACCATTACTCATGAAATAATTTATAGATTCTAAAACACCCAACTTTCATATATACATTCTAATTAACGAAGAAAGTCGGAAATCTCTACTATGCGTCTTCGTCTCCGATTTAAATATGGCTCAAAACTCAATTTGTAGATCTCGGGTTTCTCTCTAACTTGCATCATTAATCTTAGAATAATTTTTGGATTCAGAAATACCTAAGTTTCATAGGTAAGGTCTGAATAACGAAAAAGTCGTAAAAAGTCGCGACGAATTACTATTCACATTAGTTACCTCTTCAAAAATAAATTCAAACTCGACTCAAATCATCTCGGAAAATTCTCAAACTTCTATCATTGGTCTTAAAATAAATTTTAAATTCCAATGACACTAATTAAACTGAATTCGGGGTCTGTTGACCGAGGATTGACTTTTCCAGTCAAAGTTATTAGTCATAAAAAAGCCAATTATCTCAAAATTATACGAAATTTGAACTCATACTAAATATCACATTCTTAAACTCATATAACTCTTTAGATATTCGTTTCTAGTTGCTTAAACGAGAATATTATAATTATGCCCTTCAGGGGCATTTCGGTAATTTCACGAGAAAATTTATTCTCGAAAATTTTTATTACACATAATCACATATAATAACACTTAAGAAGCACTTAGGCATACATAATCACATTTAAGACAATTAATTAGGGTTATAAATATTCGTGGTATTATAATATGCCTCTTATATTCATTGTTTGCTCACTGTCTACAACTTGTATTAGTTTCTTCAGCTAAGGGCGTCAGTGTTGTTTGAGAATTCATTTCTCACTTGGATAATGTTGTCAATTGTAATACCCTGGAAATCATAATTGTCTCTAAAAATGAAATTAATAAATAAAAATGGCTTTGCACGCCTAAATTCATGAATTTGAATTCTAAAACTAACGGTGAAATCCGTTTCCGAAAATAAATTACGGAAGTCAGTTAGATGACTACTGTATTTAGGCTTAGCGCGTACGATAACTTTTTAGTTCTAGAACTCAGATCGGAAAACCGTCTGATTTTTACATTCACGAAATCGCGATACGAATTCGCTCGAGAAAGTTCGTTTTTATGATTTTTCCGGACGAAACTCGGACTGTGATGCCCCGAGGTTTTGTCGGAATTTATATTTTTAATATTATTTTCCGAGTAAGTAAAATATATAGGAATTTATGGTAGAATCGGAATTTGACGATAATGTACCGAGTTACGTTTTTCGTCTTTCGATTTCCGTAACGTTTTATCGCCCCGGAAAAATGCATATTTTCTCCTTTTTCCTCCCCACATTGCCGACCTCCCTCTCTCTCTCTTAGCATGATATTTCAATTTTATTATAGTATAACTTTACACCTAAGTGTGCTACTATTCCATTAGTACCTAGTCACCACATTTCCTTCTCTCCTTCACCACCATTGCCGCCCCCTCCCTTCCACACTCTCTCACATTTTCTTTCATTTCTCCATTAAAGAAAGCTTGAAGTTCTTGCAAGAATTTTCACAAGATCATCATCCAACCATCGAATCCTATTATTTCTTTCATTAAAGCTTAAGGTAATCATCTCATCTACACTTCCATCCAATTAGATTTCATCTTCCTCTTTTTTTTGTTAATACCGATTTCTAGTAGTGGTATTAGGATGATGTTTTGAGCTGTAATTAGTGTAATTAGATGAATTAGGGTTGAATTCTATGGTTTAATTATTGGAGAAATCAAAAGCCATAATATCTACATGTGGACCGAATTTTAGGGCATTTAGGTTAGGATGGATTAATTCTAAAATTGATTACATAATTGAGCTTGGGAGATGATTAATTGAGGATTAGTGAAAGAACAAATGAAATCCCCTATCAATTGATGAATGTCGATTTTTAGGGCCTAGGGTTTCACTTGAATTTCCAAATTAATGTTGTAATAGTTTTGATCATTGATTAATTGGGGTTGTAGTAGGATAATTAATGGACTAATGGAGCTAATTGATGAAGAAATTCACCTTCCCTAATTACTAGTTGATACCGAAAAATTAGTAGGAATTAGGGGTTTTATGAGCCTTGATTTTATTGATGAAATGATGATGGATTATGATTTCTAATGATGTTAGTTGATAATAGGAATTATTTGGAATTAATCTAATATTTTTGGTGATAACATAAGAGACAAAGGTTCGATTACTAGTTGAGTTTGAGTAATGTTATGAGGTGATGATATAGATAATAATGAATCTCAATAGATGAGGATTGATAACATAGAATTTGATCGAAATCCGATAACTTTGGAAAATTCGTAAGAGACGAACAAATGTACGTAATTAATGATAGGAAAGTCGAGTAGGAATGATAATTGGTTATTAATGATCATTATTGATGAGGGAACAAAATTTTAGTTGACGTCGTGTTAATCTGAGCTATAAAATATTGAGTTTATGTTATAATCGAGAAGTTAGGACGAGAAATGATAACTTGTTTGGTATAATAATTGTTTAGTTGAAACGATGAGGTTTTGATTGTCGTGATTATAGACGAGAAATGGAAAGGAGTTCTTCACGTACGAGAGTATGTGTAGACTGCCTTGACGTGATAATTTCGTGAGAATGTAGGTTCGATAACTTAGAACGAACCTAGGAAGTCATACGTCGATTCTATCGAACAATTAGGGTTAACCTCGGCAGTTTTGCGACCCTTGCCGGAAACTGTAATATCTCTTAGCTCGTTTATCGGATTTGAGATCCGTAAATTGGAGCTTAAACTAGACTTCCATGACTTTCTAACGGTACATGGTTCTTCCTCTGTTTCCAGATACTCTGTTCTGGGAAGTCCCCAGAACTACTGCATTGTGCAGTGAAATTTCATAACTTAGTTTCCTAAGTTGTTTTCTTCTCAACTTAGTTTCTTTCGATCTTTTAAGTCGTAATGAGTTAACGACTATCTATTCTACTGATCTAAGAGTCAAGTACAGAGTTTGAGTGTTAAAACGAGATATGATCGTATCTTGTTTCCGATTAAATAAAAGAAATTTAGTTAAGCGTGCAAATGCCTAAAAGTTGAAACGTAAAAGACTAAATCGAACTTGTTTTCGATTTCCATTTTCTTTTTTCGTCTCAACGACTCATCGAGATTATGTTTCATGTACGATGAAGGACGAGGTCAGCACAAGGAAAGGACGGAAGACTAAAGAACAGAAGCTCGTTTAATTAGTTCTGTAAAGCTAAGGTGGGCTTTTATCTACAACAAATAAAATGTGGGTTTTTCCACAACTCGAAAGTGAGCTTTATGAGCTTTGATAACTGTGTTTTCAAAGTGATATCAGGCATAAATGAAATGTATTATGTTTATGTAAGTTCTCTTGTACCATCTGAGTTAGCCGTTGTGCTTTCCAGAATTGTATGTTAACCATTTAGGTGTTAACTACTTAACGATCGACTCTGAGTTAGTCAATTAGGTGCTTTCCAGAGTTAGTGCACTGTAGCCTGTGGTGTATGTGGTATCCTGTTGAGGGGTAACCAGCCACGGTGATAATGACTGGTCAAGATTTTGAACGTAACATCTATGGAAAAATGCTCGCGCGAGCTACTTTTTGAATGAGATAAAAATGTTTAATAGGCACGGGCTCTTTTAAATGAAAATCCCGATGCGCTATAAAATGAGATGCCTGATTTTTAATACTTATGATTATGTTTTCGGCAACGTGCCCACTAAGTACTATCGTACTTAGCCCTGCATATGTTTCTAAATGTGCAGGTTGAAGCGACGAGAGCGGAGGAGGGTTGAGTTAGGAGTTGAAGTCGTCTTTAGGAGAAGACTTGTATTATGTCTCACTTTTCCGCTGCTAAACTTTGATCACTTTTGATGTTATGTAATTATATCACTGTAGTCTAAGTTCCGTCAATAACTTAGATTTCTTTTTTGAATACTTTGTTAAGTGATCTTCCGAGATCAACTCTTTTCTTATATATATTATAATCGAGGTCTTGTTCATAGAAATTATGTAGTCATGTATGTATGTTTATTCAGTCAGTTCCCTTCTTCCCCGCTTCTTTAATCCAATTTCGGTCGCACCCCGGCTTCTGCCGTCCCTCGGGATTTGGGGCTGTGACATCAATATCATAACTTCTTCACCAAAGGGGGTCTCTCAATTGCATGTTGCTCAAAGACTTGAAGTTGAGAAATTATTGATTGCAGAGGAGATTGATTCAGGACGTGGTGCCAATCAAATTGGTAATTTGCAGTAGGCTGGAGATACTCGTTGGAGTTCACACTACAACTCCGTAAAAAGTTTGATAGATATGTACGCCGCAACTTGTAAGGTATTTGAATGTCTTATTGGAAAACTCTCAAACTGCAAGAGCTAGGGCTGAAGTTCAGGGGGTTTACAAAAATATGGCAAGCTTTGAATTTGTATTCATTCCACACCTAATGCATAAGATTATGAAAGTTACTGATTCTCTTTGTCAAATTCTTCAAAGAAAAAATGAAGATATTTTAGGAGCTATTGCGTTCGTCTCTACTACGAAGACTCTTCTTCAAGAATTGAGAGAATGTGGTTGGGAAAATTTTCTTGAAGAAGTCAATGTTTTTTTCTTGAAGAATGATATTGATGTCCCCAATTTGGATTCTTCAAATTCATCATAAAGCATATATATCAAAAATTAATTTTCACTATTCATCATCTTCTCCAACATAATTCTTCTTAATAACATGCTTATTTCTTCAATGTTCAAATTCATCAATATTTTTTGCTTGAGAATGATATTGATGTCCCCAATTTGGATTCTCCATATAAGGTTGGTCGTTATCGTGGGCAAACTACAATTGAGCATCATTATCATTTTGATGTTTTCAATGCAACAACTGATTGCATCTTGATGGAGTTGAATACAAGATTTAATGATGTCTCTATTGAATTGCTTCATCTCTGTGTGGCCTTAGATCCTAAAAATTCATTTGAAACTGTAATACCCCGATAATTTCTACTATCTTTAAAAATGAAAGTTAATAATAATTATGGCTTTGCACGCCTAAGTTAAGGATTTTCAATTCTAAGACTAACGGTGAAATCCGTTTCACAAAATAAATTCCAAAATTCTGTCGAACGACTACTGTATTTAGGGTTTTCGCGTCCGGTAAATTTTTCGTCCGAAAACTCAGAATTAAAAACCGTCAGAATTTACATTCACTTTTTCTTCGATACGAGTTCACCGGAGAAAGTTAGTTTTTATGATTTTTCGGGTGAATTTTAGACTGTCTAATCCCGACTTTTTCTCGGATTTTGAAAAACGAATTAGGTTTTCCGAGTACGTGATTTATTTCCAATTTAACGGACGAATTAGATTTCGTCGAATTCGTAACCAACTAAGAAATCATTTCTCGACTTTTTATAACGACGTTTAAAGCCGGAAACGAGATATTTCCGTCTAACAAATCCACGCCAAACGTCCTTTAACGAGTCACTACACTTTAATTAGATATTTTAGCACCTTTATGTAATAGTAACAAGCTTAGTCATCCCTTCTTTCTTTCTTCTTCTATCCGCCACCCTCCCATTCTCTCTCTCTCTCATTTTTCTTCTCCAATCCTCCATTAAAGCTCCAACCTTCAAGCTTTCTCAAGCACTCAAGTCTTCCACCTACCGATCAATTCCATTTCCGAGTCCATATTACTTAAGGTAAGAACATCTTCTACGTTTTGAACCGAACAAGTCTTGATTTCCATCTTTTTTTATTTTTTTCGAAACCTAAGAGATTAAGAAGCATGTTGATTCTTGTTCGATACATGTTCTAGTATGTTTAGAATTGAGTTCTACGGATTGAATCATGAAGAAAATCACTCCCCATTCAATTAGGTCATTACTGAAATTTTAGGGAATTTTAGGTGTTTTTCGTAGTTCGATTTCTTTGATGTTTGATTGATAGATTAGTGTTCTACATGTTGTTAATTGACTATATGAATTGATTTAGATTTTTCTAAAAATAAAATTCGAAACCTAAGAGATGAAGAATGCATGATTTAGTATAGTAAATGTTATGATATGCATGCAATGTTTATGGAAATGAGATATAGGATGTATGAGGATGATTATATATTTAATTGGGATTTTTCTAAAAATAAATTGAAAAATATAAGAGACGAAAACGTGTCGATAAGTTGGAGCTCGTTGATGTTTTGATAACATGATTTGCGTATTAGTGATGCTCGTTAGATGATAATCGTTGTTGTAAAATTTGAACGAAAACGGAGAACGTAAGATTTTTAGTAAGAGACGAACAATCGACGATAAGTCGAGCATGAATAAGATTTTTAGTAGGAGACGAACAATCGACGAGAAGGTTATAAGAATTGAATTATTAACGGATTAATAAGCCGATTAATTCTTAAGTTTTCTTCGTTATATGGAATCTAGACTTAAAAATTAGATAATCGGAATTCATAATTTATCTATTGAGATGTGAATTAGGTTTGAGATGTTTTTAATGTCGGAAACGAGACGAAGAGAGATTAGACCCGTTTTTAGCATAAATGGAATAATACGGACGTTTTATCCGGAAAACTTTTTACGACAGGGTAATTAATACCCGTAATAAAATAATGAGACAAATTCCACTCATCTCTCTCCATCTCTACCGCCATCTCTCTATCTCTCTCCCTAATCTCTCTCCAAGTCTACTATGTAGCATTAATCATTAATATTCTTTAGTAATGAAGCAAATCTTAGTAAATTGTGATGCATAGATTGCATGCAAAATCCATCACATCAAACCAAGTTCCAACACAAACACCATCATTTTTATTCTAAATGTTGGTAATCAAGTGCATGCAAAAATTTATACAATCTATCTCTCACTCTCTCCATACAAGAAAAGAATTGTTTCCATTCACAATCCATCTCTCTCTCTTTCGAAAATCTTCCAAGAAAGCCAAAGAAGAAAAACTCTCTCCCTCCCTCTCTCAATGCCGTAACATATACACACACACACATACTTGGGATTTCTTCCATTAAAGCCTTGTATTCAAGCTCCAATCTCATGAAAATCAAGAGAAGATCATCATCATCATCTTAGTTCTTCCAAGCCCCAAGTTGAAAGGTAATAATTCTCCAAGTTCTTGAGTTTGAAATCCAAAAAATCATCCTTATTTCTTCACAATTTTCGGCTCTTAAGCCCTAAAATGAATGATTAATTGTTGTTTCGTATTTTCTTGAGGATTCAAGATAAGTTATTCCAAGATAAATCCAAGCTAGAAGTTGAGCCCTATTTCCCCCATCAAATTCGATTTCAAGAAGATCAAGAGGAGAAGATCCAATTTATTTCTAAAGTATGAAAATTCATTTGATTTCTTGTATATATGTATCTCTATAAGCCCTAAAAGAAAGAAGACATGCATGCATGGCATTTATTTTATGTTTAGGCAAACCTAGGTTATCGTTGTGAGGATTAAGTAAGAAGAAATCGATAAGAGAATCGAACTCTAGGATTTAATCGATGAATTAAGAAAAGAAAAAGAAATTAAAAACCCTAAAATTTGGTTAATACCGAAAAAAATAGTAGGAAAATAAGAAAATTGGAATTTCTTGAGTTATTGTTATCTTGATGCTTGATTTATGATTTTTTATCATGTTGAGAATGGAGTTATATACTTGAAAAATTGAAAAACCGATTGCCCCAATTTTAGTGAAAATGCCGTGAGTTTTAAGAAAAAAAGAGGAATTTATTTTGTTGATTTTGTTGATGATTTAAGTGATGTTTTGAGCATGAGATTATTATGAGATGTGATGATTTAATCTTTATGTTGATAAGTATGAGAAAAATCGACACATGAATGTGATTTTTGAAGAAAATAATTATATGATGATTTAGTGATTTTGATGTTAAAATGATGTTGATGTGTATTAAAGTGTTAATTTGAATCCTAGATGATAATAGGATTTATTGTGATAAAAGAATGAAGTTTTAAAGCTTTAAAAGTGTTAAAAATTAAAAAGTACATAGAAGAATGTATCTAGTAAGTGTTTTAAGTGTTCTAAGTGTTCATAAGATAAATCTTAAAGATTTGAGTTTTGATTAAATTAAATCAAAAAGAAATTTTGTAATCAAATTAATAAAATAATCTAGATTTTTATTGTTATTGAAATAAAAATTAATTGAAGAATAAAGGAAAATATATTAATTAAGAAATTAGTCTTAATTTAATAAATAAAAGAGGAAAAGAAATTTATTAACTAAATAAATAAGAGTCGAGAAAATCGAGTTAAAATAAAGAGAATAAAATGATAAGAAAATAAAGAGAAGTTTTAATCGAGTCGAGAAAAAGATGTTAGACGAGTTAAGTTTACATACTCGTATAGTTTAACCAAAAAAATAACGGAATAAGATATCGAGTAATGATCTTGAAAGTAATTAATTAAATAAGTTGTTTTTCAAACCGTGTAGATTAAGAATAAACTGAGAAGAATTGCCGAGATAATAATTAGAAAAGTAATAGTTGAGTTAAGAATGAGAATCGAGTTAGAAATATAAATGAAATTCCTATTTCACTAAAGTTTAATAAAAACAAAAAGAATTTTTGTTAATTGAGTAAAAATTTATAATAGGTTTCATAAGACAACGAGTTTGGAAAAATGTTGTTTATAAGTCGAGAAAGATAAATTATATTGTTTGAGTTTTTATAGAAAGAAATTCTAATTTGAATTAAGTTCTAAGATAAAAATTGAGTAAATGTTAATGTTTCTTGAAATGTGATTGAATTTGAAACAATGTGTTTGATTTATTTGATTTATTATGCAATTGAATTAATATGTTTGAGTGAATGATATTATTTGGTGATAACGTGAAGAATTATTGAGTTTGTTTGTATGCCAAATAATTGAGCTATTGAGTTGTTAATTAAATCAAGAATTGATTAAGTTTATAAAAGAAAGCTCGAGTAATAGAATTTAGATAGACGTCGTCTCATAATTAAAGCGAGAAGTGCTAAGACATTGGTTAGTAGTATTATCCAAGCATCGAGTAGAGTCAATAGCTTAAAGACGAGAATGCGAAATTGTCTTAGAAAAGAATAGCTTTGAGAGAACCGACTCAAGTAGAAGTCCTTCAGTCGAGACCAACGTCTAATATCCGTCTTGCGTAGTATCTTATTTTCTTTATCGATGTCGAACTGTGAAGGATCAAGCCGGACGGAAAGATAAGCGAGGATAGATAGCCCTTAAACCACCTAACTAAAACGTCGGAAGTCAGGTGGGCTTTTCTGAACCAAAACTATCGATGAATGTTATTATGTTATTGAGTATTATTATGTGATTCTTAAAATGCGATTGACTTGCCGTTTTTATTGAGTTTGGTATGTGTTATCATCTGTTTGCTTGAGATTATTATTATCCTGTGAAAGGCAGGGAACCCACGTGTGGTATGTTAAATGTTGAGGTGACTGTGAGCCTTGCTTCGGTTAGGCCGGTCACAGTGCTCGAGAAGGAGGCCTACTTCTTGGCACAGTGAGTGAATTTATGACAGATGATGCATACTATTGAGTATATGTTATATTTGACTGCGCAGTCTATTTAAAAGAAAATGTTTTAGCATGCACAAGTAAAACCGTTTTAAATCGTATAGATACTTGTGATGCTTCGGAAAGGCAAGTTCAATTGATATAGCCTTTAAGAGCATCTTTTTCCAAATATTTTCGGCATATGGTCACTGAGTACGAAGTACTCAGCCCTGCGTGTATTTCTAAACGTGCAAGCTAGTGGGATGGCGATGGCAGGAAAGGCTTGGTGGTGTGGTCTGTTTGGTTTTGTTGAGTTGAATGTCAGACTGGCATTTGCACGTCTTCATACATGTGAGTGTTAGGTTTTGAGTCGAGTTTCCGCTGCAATCCCCTTTGAAATGGAGTTCTGTTAATATACATTTGATACTTGTTTTGATCCCGAGCAATGTGCTCGTTGGTTTTAATGTTTTGTTGAATCTCGTTCTCCATAACTTGAAGTACTTATCATATTCGTGTTGATATGTAGTTTAAAATGCTCGATTATTGCTTCTTTATGCCTTTGATAGCCTTATTCGAGTGCTGCTGCTTTTTATTGATGTTTCCTCGAGCATGTTCCCCGTATTTGAGTTGATTGTTAAATGGTTAAGTTGTGTTATTATTCGTAAGTCGCACCTCGGGAGTCGGGGTGTGACAGTTTGTGATTCGAACCTTTGATAATCTTGTTAGTTAATGATCATAATCGGAAAGTTAGAACGAATTCTAATAACGTTGGATTTTTCATAAGAGACGAATAAATGAACCTAAGTATCGTTAGAAAAGACGAATAAGGAAAATAATTGGATATTAATGATCGTTATTGTTAAATGAACGAGTTTGTAGTTGACGGCTTTTACATCCGAGATATGAAATGATGAGTTATAGTTGTAAACGAGAAGTAGAAACGAGAAGTTGAATTGTTATTGGTATAGTAAATGACTAGTTTGAAAAGACGAGGTTTTAAACGTCGTGCTTATAATCGAGAAATGAAAAGGAGTTCATCACATATAACGATACATGTTGACTGCCTTGAGTCAGTAGTTGCATGAAAATAAAAGTGATTAAGCTTTAGTCGAACCTAGAAAACCGTGCGTCGATTTTATCGAGCATTAGGGTTTCACTCGGCAATTTTGCGACCCTTCACGGAAACTGCCATATCTCCTAGCTCGTTTATCGGAATTGAGATCTGTAAATTGGAGAGTAAACTAGACATCCGAGGATTTCTTTTGGTACAAGGCATGTCCCCTGTTTCGAAATCCCCTATTCTGTACAAGCTTACTGATCTGTGCAGGATTGTTCAAAAACTTAGATTCTTAAGTTGAATTCTTCTCAACTTGAACCCTTTCGATCTTTTAAGTCGTTTCAAGTTATCGACTACTTTCTTTCTACTGACCTAAGTGTCAAGTACAGAACCAAATGAGTGTCAAACGAGATGCGTTCGTATCTCGTTTCTGTTTAATTAAAAGAGTTTAGTTTAGCGTGCAAATGCCTAAAAAGTCTATCCGTATTCGTTTATCGTTTGCGACCGAGTTTTAAAGTATGATCATTTACGATGAAGGAGGAAGTCAGCACAAGGACAGGACGTAAGATTGAAGAACGGAAGCTCGTATAGAAGTTCTGTAATTTCAAGGTGGGTTTTTATATATGAAATAAAATGAGCATTGCTCGAAAACCTTTCTTTATCGCTTTGATAATCGTGTTTTCAAAGTGATAATCTTGGCATGAACTATTTGTTTTATGTGATTTCTCTTGTACCTTATGAGTTAGCCAAAAGGGGTTAACTAAACGATCGGCTTTGAGTTAGTCAAAAGGGACTTTCCAAAGTTTAGTGTACACTGTAGCATGTGGTGTATGTGGTATCCTGTTGAGGGGTAGCCAGCCACGGTGATAATGAATGGTCAAGATTGAACGTAACATCTATGAAAAATGCTTGTACAAGCTAAGTTATGAAAATGAGAAAGAAAATATTTAGTAGACACGGGAATTTGTTGAAAAACCCCGATGTGCTGCAGAAATGAAATGCCTGATTATCTATACTTATGATTATGTTTTCGGCAACGTGCCCACTAAGTGTTTTTGTACTTAGCCCTGCATATGTTTTCTAAATGTGCAGGTTGAGTGACGGAGTGGCGACGGTTGAGTTAAGAGTTGTCGATAGGGAAGACTTTAGTATGTAGTTTACAATTCCGCTACCAAATTCTAGATGCTCTTATGTTATATGTAAATCACTTTTGGGTTCAGTTCTGTATTATAACTTAGAAGCTTATGAGATCTTTGTACGAGTGATCTTTTAAGATCAACTCTTTCTTTAAGTAATTAGGTTTGTTCATAGAAATAATTCAGTCTTTTATGTCTGCTTAATCATTCATCCCCTTTCTTCCCCGTTTCTTTAATCCAATCCCAGTTGCACCCTGGCTTCTGCCGTCCCTCGGGATTTGGGGCTGTGACAGAAACATTCAAAGTGATGATATTTTCAAGCTTGCCAGAAAATTCTATCCCGAAGATTTCTCTGAACATGATCTTGTTTCATTAGAGTATGAGTCAAAGCATTACAAGCATGATATGATGGTGCTGCAAGAGTTTCGAGTTTCTACACTTGTTGAATTGAGTCAACTGCTTAGTAAGAGTGGAAGGTCGATGGTTTATGTTATGTTAAATAGACTGATTCATCTAGTTCTGACGCTGCCTGTTTCTACAGCTACAACTGAACGAGCATTTTCCGCAATGAAGCATGTGAAGACGACACTTTGTAACAAGATGGGGGATGATTTGCTTGAAGATTCGTTAATGCTTTATATTGAGAGAGATTTTGTCAAAGATATAGATATAGATTCAGTTATTGATGAATTTTATGTACTAAAGTCTCGTAGAGCACAACTTATGTGAACTTTAATATATTTAGCTATGCATGAAAATTTATTTTTTAGCCCACCCCACCATCGAATCCTGGATCCGTCCCTCTCTATGGTGGAGATCTATTCTCATTTCTTAGAATAATATCTATTTTTATATGATCACTAACCATAATTTTACACACGCATTATTATTTACACAAATAAGCTTGAATTTTATTAAGCATGACTAAATTGTAATTAAATTGTAATTAGATCCGAAATACTATTCGACCGAAAGTTTTGGAGTCCAGTCTTATCCGAAAATGAAATTGTTACTGGATCAGACGGCATTGGACGAGTCTACCGAAAGCGCATCTCAAATTGTTCTGGTACGAAAATTAGTTATAAAGTATGAAAATGTTCCTTAATATTTAAAAAATTAAACTTTTATAAGTATATATAATAACATTGGTCAATAAATCATGATGGTTAACTTTTTCATTTCTATAGTATAATATAAAGCATGTTTTTCTTGTACCGATATATTAAATGTATATTGGTTGATATTTATTAAGCATGTACTTCGTGTTGGAAATCATAGTTTGAAAATCATTATTTATGGTGGTTAATTATTTAATTATTGAAAATTAAATAATTGAGGATTATTTTACTTATCGAGTAAATAATCGGAATATATTCATGCTCTCAAAACCATTATTTGGTGAGTAAGAAATGATGTATTTATATTTTGTATTGAAGTAGAATTTGTTGTAGGCAAATTTGTTAAAGGAACGAGTTCAAAGTCCGACCATGAATATTAAACTTTGATAAGATTGGGCTCGAGATTGCTGATCCAATATCAAAGACTTTTAAGGAAAAATTGGGCTAGACAAATTAGTTTAAACTACAAACCAATTAAAATAATATAATTGTTTAATTGCAATTATAGTGAATCGGCCCAATTGGATTTCTCGATACACAAATTCAATTTAAGCAATGAATTGCTAATTGTTTGGTTGTAATGACAAAAAACCGCACGAAACCGCCGACGCAATTAAATCAAATTCAATTTGCAATGACTCTTGACCATTATTGTTGAAACTGCTAATTGCTTTGTTAATGCACTTGAATGTGCTTAATTCCCCATGGGGTGATATTGTCCTATAAATAGCCTACGCATGAAGCATAGTTTTATATTAGAAAAATTGCACTCTATTCCTCACGAGAAATTCATAGCATTTCATTAGTCTAAGCTCAAGTTCTTGATCTTCAGTGTTAAAGTACTGAAATAGTCAGTCAGCTATCGGAAAAGCACAAAATCATGTATATAACGGTAAATCTCGACATATTTGTCGACGACACAATACTGTGAGACATTTGATCACTAGTAGAGTTCTCTCTGTTGACTATGTAAAGTTAATAGATAATTTAGCAGATCCACTGACTAAGAGTATTAATCGAGATCAAATGTATAAACTGTTAGAGGGAATGGGTTTAAAATCCACGAATTAAGAATGATTATAGTGGTAACCCAACCATGTTGACTGGAGGATCCCAAGAACTTGGTTCAATGCGAAAATGAAGCTATAAGAGTCCGAGAGGTAAACACTCAAACTTACCTATTCTCTGTAGAATAGTGCGTGTTTGGAAACCTGCATATGGTGAGGTTAAGTTTTTGACTTTTAATGATTCTTGGATACCTCGAAGAGGACAGGTATAGCAGGATACTTGAGAATAAGAATCACCTATATAAGTGTGAAGTGTGGCCGCTTCAAAAGATGCACTTATGAATCCAAAGGAATGTTCCAGGGCCTGTAATGGACAGAAACGTGAGAACGAATGAGGGTTGAGACAATATTGTGTCAATATTATTGTCTCAGTATACACCAAGGAGGACTAGTTCAAGGTGTAATAAGTCCACTAGGCCACCGGTATACTCGATGATATTGACTATGGGAGGTTCAAGGTAATAAGCCACCTTTCCAAATGCAATAGTGTTTCTTAGAAGGACTAAGCTAATTGTTTGCATACATTTGCATATGGCTTTCTCACTCATGTGGGGGATTATTGGATATAATGGTTTGAAAATCATTATTTGTGGCGGTTAATTATTTAATTATTGAAAATTAAATAATTGAGGATTATTTACTTGTGGAGTAAATAATTGGAATATATTCATGTTCTCAAAACCATTATTTGATGAGCAAGAAAAAATGTATTTGTATTGTGTATTGAAGTAGAATTTGTTGTAGGCAAATTCGTTAAAGGCGAGTTAAAAGTCGGACCATGAATATTAAACTTTGATAAGATTGGGCTCGAGATTGTTGACCCATTATCAAAGACTTTTAAGGAAAAATTGGGCTAGACAAATTGGTTTAAACTACAAACCAATTAAAATGATATAATTGTTTAATTGCAATTATAGTGAATCGGCCCAATTAGATTTCTCGATACACAAATTCAATTTAAGCAATGAATTGCTAATTGTTTGGTTGTAATGACACAAAACCGCACGAAACCGCCGATGCAATTGAATCAAATTCAATTTGCAATGACTCTTGACCATTATTGGTGAAACCGCTAATTGGTTTGTTAATGCACTTGAATGTGCTTAATTCCCATGTGGTGATATTGTCCTATAAATAGCCTACGCATGAAGCATAGTTTTGTATTAGAAAATTTACACTCTATTCCTCACGAAAAATTCATAGCATTTCATTAGTCTAAGCTCAAGTTCTTGATCTTCATTCCGTTCGTCGGAACTCATCAGACTTGTGGTGCTTCATCCATCGAGACGAAGCCGTTTTACCTTTGAGGAAGGATCGCCAAAACCGAGAGCATTACCGGGGCGAATTTTTTCTTGCGGGCAGAGATTCTATCTCGACTCGGCTACGAATATTTTGAGTTTGTTTCTTTTTCCGTGTAATTTCAATTTATTGTTTGTTGTTCTAATAGTTTATTTCTAGTCCATTTTTTCCTATTATTTCTGTCGTAAAAGTTTGAACGAGTACCCGATTTGTTTTTACACTTCGTGTAGCAATTCATTTAAGTGATTAAATTAAATATTTTTTTAACATTGCTCGCAAGTTAACGAATTTGACCTTTCCCAACCCTAAGGATGTACTATTAAATAAGTAAAACCTCTTAGAGATGGCTTAGTGATAAAAGTGGGCTCCTTATATTAGGTTCAAACTCCATGATACGTTTCTATAAGTTAAATCTACCATACTTGTAATTGGAAAGTGTGATTTACTTGCCTTGTGTGGTTTTTCTGTTAGATAGAGAGTGAGCTCGCTATAATCATCCTGATCAGATTCATCATCACTAACCACTAGATTCGTTAAACTAAGAGCCCCTTGACGATCAGCTCGCCCATGACTACGTACGGCACCGCTCTCTGATTGACTTGTAGTCGAAGTCAGCTGACTCATCTTCTTATGCAAAACCCAATCTTTTCCTAAACAAGTAACACAAATAAATTCGCTGCAGTCCAACAGATCGGTGGTGATCGACACTATTCCCATTCCTTTTTTCTGAAAAAAAGGACTTCAATCTTCCTTTCTGCTCGAGAAACAACATCACCCAATCTTCTCTTAATGTGTGTCTTGACGGAATCTAGAATTGATGACATATGCACTTGACAAATCTCGTAAAACCCTCTCGCTCTACAAATAGAAAGGGAAGCTCATCCAGAATAATCATTTCACACAATGCCAACCTGCTTGCCTTCTCATCAAATCTCCAACTAGTCTACAATCCTGATTCATTGCCATCAGCAAAATTGTTTGACCTCCCATTGCTTGCCCATTTTTTGCTTTTCATGACTTAGTATGGTTCTTTAAGCCATTGGTTCCTATGATTGCGTCGGCTGCAATTAAGGTTACAAACCTTGCACTCGCTTTTGCGTTTCTTAATTGGAGGATCACATTCTTCAACAAAAACCACGTCATAATTTTTCCAACGCAGAGATTTCAATGTTGAATTCCTCCGTTTCACACCAGTTTCAGTTTTTGTTGTTGCTTCTTTTTCTTGTTTTGTTCCTTTTTCTTCAACTCTTCCTTTTAAAGTTTCATTAAGCTCCATGTGCAGCTGTTCTTGTAATAGTCTATTAGTTTATGCTTGAGCTGCAGCTGCTTGAAAATCTTCCATCTACAATAAAATTAAAAGACCCATTAACAAATCAAATATATATCTATCTATATGTATGTATTGACATCATCCAACTTAGACTCACTACTACTACTTCGATACTTTCTTCATTGAGTTCACGCCCTAATTGACTGCGATCTCCAATTCCTCTCTCATTGAATTCAATTTAAGTTTCTAGCTCTCTACTTCTATGTACAATTCTCGATTTTGATTCCGTTCTATTACGTCTTTTTTTTTTTTTTTTTTTCTGATTCATGATTGTATGATGTTGAAAAATATTATCAGCTTATGCTTTATTGCACAATCATAGTAATGTATATTGTTGGCAAACAAATTTTAGTAGTAATCTAAGAAACCCAAAACTTTTCTGGGTCCAGCAATTCAAAAATTAAACAAAAACAAGACTACATAACATTCTAGTAGTACATGCATGTGTAGCATAGATAGATAATTAGATATCAAGTTGCACCAAAGCAAGACTTCGTCAAATTTAAAACATACGCTTTGCCAATATTAATGATCACTTGATTAGTAACTTATTGCAACAATCGTGAACTTAGAGAGTAGGGAGTGACGACTGCCGGTTGCGAGATGAGAGTATTAAAATAAAGAAAGAACATATATATATATATATATATATATATATATATATATATATATATATATATAGACACACACACACACACACATACACACGTGAGTTTAGTGTTTTAGGGTCTAAGTTGCTTGCGTGATCTTATGACAAAGAGAGATTATTTTCTTTAATTAGGAGTTTTGAAATCCATAGTGAAATAAGAGTTCGATAATTAACTATTAAATATATATATATATATATATATATATATATATATATATATATATATATATATAAAGCCGAGTAGTTCGATGGATAAATCGGGACGGTACAGATATACCTGGTACCGAATGGCTAAAAAAAAGCCATCACTTGCACCAACCCCATTAATTCCAGGTATTGAGTACCCAGTAATCCGCCGGGTTCCGGGTCGCGGTCGCATTACCGTATACCTGAAATCCGTATTAGCAGCCCTATGTGCAACACGTACACTGGAATTGGTCAACTTTCAGAAGTGAGATCTAGATCTAGAAATTAACAATTATTAGGTATCACAAATTTGTAATAAAATTTATCAATTTGATCTTGAGGATCAACTAGTTGTTAGTTAATATTTCCAGAATCTTTTAGATGTTTATTTATCAATTTGATCTCGAGGGATCATCCAGTTGTTAGTATTTCCAATATCTTTTAGATTTTCTAAATCACTAGAACATGTTTTTTTTTTTTTTTTTTTTTTTTTTTTTTTTTGTGTTTAGGAATGATAATGGGTTGGGTACTAATCCATTAAGAAATTCTCAAACTCAAATCCATCAAACAAATTTCTATTTAAACTCATCCCAAATCTGTACCCGTTATAAATTTGTTGGGTAATAACATCCGCTCATTACCTGTTAAAAATCTCCAATACTAAAAAATATCAATATTAAGCAGTATCAATATTACATGTCTAGCACCCAGACTGACTTTGCAGCTCTTCCTTTTCTCAGTTCATCCTTGTCCTCGTCAGTTGACTTTTCCGGCAATGCCATGAAGCATTGGTCTTTTTCTCCTGAGCTGGATGGCGAGTTAGCTTCCTCTCCTTCTGACTCTGTGAATACATCGGTGTCATTGACGTCATCCTCAATGATCATGGCCTGGGTTTTCTCCTTGGCCTTTCCTCGGAGGGCATCTTTCTCCTTTTTGGAGAGATAAGGACAATCAACTTTGAAGTGTCCTGGCTTACCGCATTCAAAGCATTCTTCGTTTTGATTCCTTGAGGAGGTTTCAGTTGAGCTCCGTCTGCTTCTGTTTAGAGCTGGCAAAACTGGCCCGACCTGATGGACTGGCCCGAGATACCCGGGGTTTAGGTTGGGCTGGTCTAGAAAAATATAGGCCCGAAAAAATTCGGGCTGAAAAAGTCCGCCCATAATATCCTCTGGGCCAGCCGGGCTTCGGGCTAAAAAAACCCAGGGGTTTCGGGCTAAAAAGCCCACCCAATAATATTATTATGTATTTTTTAATTAATTACAATATACACCAATATTTCCTAAAAACCCTACATTTCTAATTCACACAGGCCCAGCCACATCTCAGATTTCAGTGAAGAAGTACCGTCTTCATTTCTTCTCCTCATGCCAAAATCTTAATCAATCGTTGCCGTCGAGTTTCCTACTAAGTGTAACCTTCACCACCGTATTTCCTACTGGCCAGCCACCAATACCCATGTCGGAGACGGGTGGTAATCGTGAAAAAGGTATGACTGTTCGTAGCATTTTTCTTAAATTTCTTAAATCCAGTGCGGCGTCCGCGCCAAATAGCAGCGATTGCACTGCTTGAGGTTCTGATCGACTTCATTTCTCCAACAAACCACCAATTTCTACTTATATGTACACATTATATATAAGTTAGGATAATGATGTTTGGCCACACTGTGGCCAGCCACATGCGTAAAAAAGGAAAGTTGATTGTAAAAATGGAAATAATCACATTTACCTCTTAGGATTTATGCTTCCCAATTAGGGCGTATTTCCATTTTCAAAACCTATATTACCATTTTTAGCTTGTGTGGTCAGCCACACTGTGGCCGACTATCATTACCCAATTAGTTAATAGTTAATACTACTACTAAATTCTAGATTTGGGTTGTCCTGTAAATATATGCGCACGTATCTAGGCTGAATTTGGACACAAATGTTGCTTTCTAGATTTCTATATTGAGCCGTTTTAATAAGGTTATTATCATGATTAATTAATTTACTTGTTTTGGTATAATTTAAATCCAAAAACAATAGCACATCATTTTCTTAATTGAAATAGTCAGTAGTAGAAATCGGTGGTTTGTTGGAGTGTTTATGCTATTGGAATTTTATTAGCTTTTCTCAGTTCCATTATCTCTGATGTAGCTTCTCGGTGGTTTTTGTTATAGGATCTAATCCGACTCAAAACTTGGAGAAAATGGATAATGATGTGGTGTTGATTGATGTTTCAGCTCCTGTGACTGAGAGCTCAGTCAGACCAGGTACTACTTCTGTTGTTGATCGTAGTAGTAATATTGAGACGTTTAGGAGTAGGAGTGTTAGGGAAGATGATTCTGAGGAAGTTGACCGAGATGCGAAAAGGAGTAAATCTGAAGTGTGGAAATTTTTTGATAGAGTTGGCTTAGTAGCGGGGGTTGAAAATTGTAGATGTAAACATTGTCGAAAGCTATATACTTGTAAAACTGAGTCTGGCACCACACACTTGAAACGTCATGTGAAAAAATGCTTTTCAACTCCTACCTATCATGATGTAGGTGCTTTGTTAGATAACAAAGCCACATTATTGAAGAAATGGAAGTTTGATTCTAAGGCATATCGAGATGATTTGGCTAGAGCTATCATTAAACATGATCTTCCCTTCAGTTATGCCGAGTATGATGGGTTAATGAGGTGAATAAAACTATAAATCCTAAATTCAAACTTATTTCTAGAAATACGGCAAAAGATGATTGTCTTGTAGTGTACCATTCTGAAAAGGCTAAATTGAAAAGTGTGTTAGCTGCTCATTCTGGCCGAATCTGTTTGACATCTGATTATTCGACCGCTGTGACTGGACAAGGTTATATGAGTGTGACTGCACATTTTATTGATTCAAATTGGAAGTTAAATTGTAAATTGCTTTCATTTTGTGAGTTAGACACTGCTCATTCTGGTCTAGAATTGTCTTCTAAATTTCTTGGAGAGCTTAATGATTGGGGGATAGAATCTAAAATTTTTTCACTCTCTTTGGATAATGCAAGTTCAAATGACAGCATGGTTAGAATTCTTAAAGAGAGGTTGAATTTGCAAGTGGTTTGTTATGTCAAGGTGAGTTTTTTCATGTGAGGTGTTGTGCACATATCTTGAACTTAATTGTTCAAGAAGGTCTGCAAGTTGTGGATGTTGCCATAAAAAGGATTAGAAATAGTGTCAAGTATGTGACAACAACAGATGGGAGATTGAGGGATTTTATAAAATATGTAGAAGAGGTGAATTTGAGTGATGTTGGTGGGGGTTTTTTGAGGTTGGATGTGTGTACTAGATGGAACTTGACGTATTTGATGCTTGAAAGTGCTATCAAATATAGTCGTGCATTCACTAGTTTGAGTTACAGTGACACAAATTACAAATTTTGTCCAACTAACGAAGAGTGGGAACGAGCAGCAAGGATTAACACTCTTTTGGTCCCATTTTTTTAGATCACTAAGCTGATTTCTGGATCATCTTATCCTACCTCGAGCCTCTATTTTAAGCAAGTTGCAAGAATAGAAATAAAGTTGCATGATTTCATGAATTCTAAAGACGAGGTGCTCCAAGAAATGGCGAAACGGATGAAAGTGTAACAACCCTATTTTCCCTAAGCATAATTAATCATCCTAAATGTGATTATGTATGCTTAAGTGATTCTTGAATGTTATTATATGTGATTATGTGCGATTCTGTGTGATAAAAATTTTCGAGAATAAATTTTCTCGCAAAATGACCAAAATGCCCCTGGAGGGTAAAATTATATTTTTTTAGCATTTCGGATCCTCGAAACAAAGATGTGAAGAGTTATATGAGTTTAAGAATGTGAGATTGAGCATGAGTTTGAATTTCGGAAAATTTCGTGATGATTGAGTTTTACGATGAATAGTAAGTTTGACCGAAAAGTCAACCCGATCAACGAGCTCTGATTTTAGTCTAATCAGTGTCATTAAACTCTAAAATTTATTTCAAGACTAATGAAATGAGTTGGAGAATTTTTCGAGATCGTTTGAGTCAATTTTGATTTTTATTTGAAAGAATGCTTAAGTGAATAGTAACTTTTTACGGCATTCTTCGTTATAGGAATTCATACCTAAAAGTAGGCTCTTTTGAATCTAAAAAATTATTTTATGACTAATGGTGAAGATTATAGTGAAATCCGATGTCTACAATTTAAGTTATAAGGCTTATAAATCGAGTCAACGAATATGAATAGTGAAATTTCCCGTTTTCTTTGTTTCTTAGAATTTTGATTCGAAACTTAGGTTTTCCGAATCTATAAATTAATTCATGAGTATTGATGCGAAATAGGATCAATTTGGATGTCGGGAAAGTGCAGGGGATGAACTTTTAAGTCGAGAGAGTTAGATATTTATACGACGGACGTTTTATACCGTAAAATCTTTTCTTTCAGGAATTTCTACTCGATAAAAATTACCTAGATAAATTTAGAATTCTCTCTCATCTTCCACACAGACATTTCGGCACTCTCACAACATCTAACACCTCACCATTTTATTTTTATTTCACTCTCAATTCTGTACTCTCAGATCTACTCTCTTCCAAGTTATACTCACATTATGGGAGGTGAAATTCACACACTCCCTCATCCTTAAATCCACACGGCTCTCTCTCCATAAATGTGGATGACTCCTAAGTCATTCCCCACTCTCATTTTCACTCTCATCTCACACAAGACTCACAACTTCATTCCATCTCTTTCTCTCACTCATTTCCATCGGCAATCACCACATTTCCATCTCCAAAATCTGCCGATTTGCAGCAGCCCCTATAGTCTTCATTTTCTCTTCATTCCAAGCTTAAGGAAGGAGCTAGAGTTGCATGGAATAGAGCCTAGTATTATCGAGCACGAAAGGAGCAAGGTTTTCCACCTCTATCACTCGATTTTCATGTATTTTCCACCCTAAGAGCTTCCAATTTTCTGCTCTATATTCATAATGTTCTAAGCTTAGATTTTCAAGTTTTAAATCCATGATCTTGCATGCTATACATGTATTAGGAAAGAATGAAAGAAATTCAAACCATGCATGCGTGTATGTTAGAATCGCATGTTAGGGTTATGGAGCAATTTCATGTTTTAAATTATGATCTTGATGATATGAGTATATGCATGTAATGAAGATGATAGCATGATGAGATGATGAAGAAGAATCTATGAAATAAAAAACCTAGCTAGAAACCGAAAATTATGAAGAATTAGGCTTTTGCATGCTTTTATCGATTTTATGATCTTGTTAATATAAATATTAATATCTAAGCATGATTTGATGATTTAGTGGAAGAAATATGCATGTTTATAAATAAGGTCACTTGAGGAAGATGATGAATAGTAGAATTGAAAAGATGATATATAACTTGTATGTTTAATTTGAAGATGGAAATCTATGATACAAGCATGCTAGAGTATGAATATATGAATAAATTGAAGCTAAGAATTTGTATGTGAAAAGCATGTTAGCACCGAAAATGATGATTAAAAATATAAGTTATAGTTCTTAATATAAATGTTATGATTGATGGATTAAAAATGAAGATAAGAGTATATTATGCATAGAATTTCTATTAATCATGTCACAGCCCCAAATCCTGAGGGACAGCAGAAGCCGGGGTGCGACTGGGATTGGATTAAAGAAGCGGGGAAGAAGGGGGCTGACTAAACATACATACATAAGAGACATCATACATTCTATGAATAAGACTTTATTTACAAAAGGAAGAGTAATTCTCGAAGGATTACTTGACAGAAAGTACTCAAAAGGCATCTACGTTTAAGTTTACAATCATAAACTACAGAGTTTTACGTAATGTACATAATATCAAAGTACTTAGAGTTTTGCAGCGGAAAATGTGATTCATACTAACTAAAGTCTTCCTAAGACAACTTAATTCAAGCCTCGCTGCTTCCATCGCTTCAACCTGCACATTTAGAAAACATATGTAGAGCTAAGTACAAAAGTACTTAGTGGCCACGTTGCCGAAAATATATTCATAAGTATAAATAATCAGGCATTTCATAATCGTAGCACATCAGGGTGTTATTGAAAATGGCCCGTGTCTACTAAACATTTTCTGACTCATTTATATAAATTAGCTTGTACAAGCATTTTTGTAGTATGTTACGTTCAAATCTTGACCAATTTCTCATTCACCGTGGCTGGTTACCCCTCAACAGGATACCACATACACCACAGGTTACAAAGTGCACTAACTCTGGAAAGCACTTAATAGCTAACTCAGAGCCGATTGTTAGTTAACCTATTTTGATTAACTCATAAATCTGGGAAACACGAATGTTAACTCAGATAGGTAAAAGAGAACTCACATAAAATATTAAACAGTTTATGCCATGATTATCACTTTGAAAATACATTTATCAAAGCGATAAAGAATTTCTTTCGAGTTGTGGAAAAACCCACATTTTATTTGTTATAGAATAAAAGCCCACCTTAGCGTTTACAGAACTAAAGTACGCTTCCGTTCTCCTGATCTCCCGTCCTTTCCTTACTGCTGACTTCCTCCTTCATCGTAAAATAATCACACTTTAAACTCGATCGTAAGTGATTAAAGGAAACGGAGATTGGAAAATGGTTTTAGTCGTAGTCTTTTTAGTTCTTTAGGCATTTGCACGCTACTAATTCTTTTTTATTAAACGGGAACGAGACTTGAACAAATCTCGTTTAAAACTCGAAAGGTTCCTTACTCGACTCTTAGGTCAGTAGAAAAATATAGTCGATAACTCATTACGGCTTAAAAGATCGAAAGAAACTAAGTTGCGAAGAAAACAACTTAGGAAATTGAATTCTGAAATTTCACTGCGCAATACAGAAGTTCTGGGGACTGCCCAGAACAGAGCATTTAGAAACAGGGGATGAGCCCTGTACCGTTAGAAAGCTTGGAAAGTCTAGTTTACGCTCCAATTTACGGATCTCAAATCCGATAAACGAGCTAAGAGATATTACAGTTTCCGGGAAGGGTCGCAAACTGCCGCGGCTAACCCTAGTTGCTCGATAGAATTGACGTATAACTTCCTAAGTTCGTTCTATGATCTCGTACTCGATTTCTCACGAAACTTTAATCTCAAGGCAGTCAACACGTACTCTCGTACGTGAAAAACTCCTTTTCGTTTCTCGTCTATAAGCACGACGTCCTAAACATCGGCTTCCAAACTAACAAGTACTATACCAAAATCAAGTTAAAAATTCTCATTTCTAGTTCTCGATTTTAACATCAACTCGTTATTTAATAATCCGGATGCTCATGTCATCAACTACAAAGTCGTTCCTTAGTTCATAGTAACCATTATTATCTAATTAGAATCCTTACTCGACTTCTCGATTATTACTTACGTCCACTAGCTCGACTCTTAAGGAATTTCCAAAGTTATCGGATTTCGTTCAAATTCTACGTCATCAATCATCATCTAACGAGATTCATTATTATATACATCATCACCTCAAATCATTAACCAATTTCAACTTAATTGGGATCCTTTGTCTCTTATATTAACACAAAAAATTTAGAATAATTCCAATTAAAATCATATCATCATCTACTACCATAAGGAACATTAATCCATCCTTATTACATCAATTAAATCAAACTACAATTAACCCCTAATTATCCCCCTAAAATCGATAATACTAAATAATTTAAAAGGGTGATTTTCTTCAAAAATCAACTCCATTAATCCAATACTAACACTACTACAACATGAGTTATCCAAAGATTAACAATACTATATCATTAATTTAGTTTCTCCTTCAAACCCTAACCCCTAGAACTCGGTTTTCATTAAAAACATAGGGGTTTTGATTTCTTTTTGTTTTAATCATCAATTTAACATCTCCTAAGCATAATTATCCAACCAAATGAAGAATCCAATTATCCTACATAGAAAGCCCTAAATTTCAGTATTATATAAGTTTTAGGGTTCTTGATTTCTTTCTTCAATTCATCCATAGAATCGATTCTAATACATCTAAATACCTTAATTAAAACTCAAAACATCTCCTACATCATCTTAAATTTTCGGTCACTATGAAAAATAAAAGAAAGAAGATTTCGAATGGATAGATCAAGAGAGGAGAAGATTACCTTGAGCTTTAGTGAAGGAAGTTAGAAGATTGATGGTTGGATGATGAACTTATGAATTTTCCTTGCCAAAGCTTGGAGCTTTCTTCAATGGAGGATGAAGAACATGGAAGTATAGTATATAAGTGTGTGTGTTTCGGTTATGGGGGGGGGAGGGTTATGAGGATGGTGATGACTAATGTATTTAGAATAGTATACTACTAGGTGTCCAGTTAGATATAATTAGAAAGTATAAGATAAGAGATGAGTCATAAAGTTAAAGTGATAAAAAGAAAATATCCTAATGTGAGAGAGAGAGGGAAGTCGGCTATGGGGAGGAAAAATTAAGAAATTAAGCGTTTTTCCGGCGCGATACGACGCTACGGAAATCGAAAGACGAAAAACATATCTCGGCACAAAATCGTCAAAAACCGATTCGACCAATAATTTCGATATATTTAACTTAATCGGAAAGTAATATTTAAAAACTTAATTCCGACAAAAACTCGGGACGTCACAGTCCGAGTTTCGTCCGGAAAATCAAAAAACGAACTTTCTCGGGCTAGTTCGTATCGCGATTTCGTGAATGTAAAAATCAGACGGTTTTCCGTTCTGAGTTCTAGAACTAAAAAGTTTTCGTACGCGATAACCCTAAATACAGTAGTCATCTAACTGACTTCCGTAATTTATTTTCGGAAACGGGTTTCACCGTTAGTTTTAGAATTTAATTTCATGAACTTAGGCGTGCAAAGCCATTATTATTATTAACTTTAAATTTTTAAGTCAGTACGAAATTTATGGGGTATTACAAATCAAAAGAAACAAATTCATAAGTTGATGAAGTATAGAAATTCAAGAAATATGAAGAAATAAGTTAGAAATTTTATTCCTACGGATATATGTTTTAATTGAGTATTAAAAGAGAGATTAAAAGTAAAATAAGATTAAGTTATGAGAAAATAGAAGAAATAATCTTCTTAGCATAAAGAGATGAAAGTTTCGAACCAAACTAAGCATGAGAAATTGTGCTTTTTAATCTCATAAGTCTAAATGGAAGAGTTAAGCTAAAGAAAAATAAAATTAAAAATAAATTAAAATAAGATAAGGAAATGAAATCAAGAAGTTGTTAATAAGGAGAAAAATCCTAAAGTATTCGAATTGTATGAATATATGAGAATAAGGATTTTAAGTATTCTTGAATTCAATGAGGAGAATTAATCCTAAAATAATGAGATTAGGATTTGTTGGAATAAATATATATAAATATATATTTAAATGAAAGAAATAAAAATCTATTGAGAAAAACCCTAAGAAAATCGATGAAAATCAAAAGTTAGTAGTGATTTATCATTTTTATGAAATTGATGAAGGAGTTATATAATTAGAATTTTTATAAGTATAATAAGACTTAAATTAATAAAATTAACCAAAGAAATAATAATTATATAAAAGTTCAAAAAATTCAATAGTATAAATAGTGTTTTCTCGATTTTCGAGTCCAACAATATAATCGAATGAGAAATCGTTCATTTAAAACTATTTCTAGTAAGATGTAGAAATTTGAGAATATTCTGAGCAAGCTTAGGTATATATCTCGAGAAACGTGCCGAGCATCGACTCGTTAAAATAGTAAAAAGTCTCAAAATTTTAAATAAAATTCATAATTAGATTCCTTGAATTTTTCTAAGTGAAATGAAGTTAATTCTATAAGAAAACGAGAATCTGAAGTTTGAGCTAAAAAACCGAGCAAAATAATATAATATAAATATTGAATTTCTCATCTCTAAACCCCTAAACCTTTCCACCACCACCGCCACCATCTTTCCGCTGCCGTTGTGTCACCGCTGTCGCGCGGCCACCATCGCCACCACCTTCACACTTCTTAATGTGTTAATCACAAAAAAAAAATGGGTAAATCATATACTATCACATAATGTGTTATATGAATCACAACAAATTTAGAGTGAATCACAAAAAACTAGTTGTGAATCACAAAAAAAAAGTCATTGTGAATTAGTACAAATTCGACGTTAATAAAAGAGAAAATGGAAAAAACATTTATTGCAGTGGGAATCACAAAAAAATAGTTGTGAATCAAAAAAAAAATAGCTACGAGTTAGAACAAATTTGATGTGAACAAAACAAAAATTGGAAGAAACATTTATTATAATATGAATCACAAAAAGATCGAATTCCAGATCTGAAAGTGAATTTTTGGGAAATTTTGACGCGACTTTATGAATCGAGGGTCGAGGATTACACGGTTGGCTTTGTCTCATTGTCGCATTTCTTTTGGTGGTGGTGGTGAGGGCCATCTCGTCGTCTGAAGTGGTAGTGGTGTTGTTGCAATTCTAGAATAGGGTTTCATTGCGAGGCGGCGGCGATGATCTGCAATTTCTAGTGTTGCCTCTGGGAATCGTTCAGTAGTGACCACACCCCTAAGTTCGCTACATTTCTGCGCAACGTTTGGTGGTGGCGGCACATCATTCCGGCTACTCATCATCACCCTTCTCCATGCTCGTCTTCTTCCTCCCATTTTCCTTCGCCTAGCAGCAGGAGCAGAGCCTCTTCGCCGATGGTGCATCGGTGCTTGGGGTTGTAGACAACCAAGATGGTGCGTCGGGCGAGAGGAAAAAACAGCAGTGGGAATGTGCTGGAGAGAGAGAGAGATGGCCGAGAGGAGGAGACGACAGTGGAAAGGTGGCGGCGGCAATAAGGTGGTGGCGTTGGCAAGAGGCAGCAGAAGGTGGAGGCTAGGGTTTTTTTAGATGTTGAGAGAATAACAACATAATAAAAAAAGATGTGAAAACAAGGAGGAAAGGTAATTATGTGAACAAGTGCTAGAATTTTAAGGGATTAAAAAAAATTACTCTCTCTGACCACAAAGAGAATGCATACTTTGTAGCGGCACGGGTTTTAAGAAAATCTTAAAAAGTAAAATGTGATTAGAGAAAAAGTAAATGTTAGTAGAGATAGGGTCCCACATTAATTGGGGTGTGCGTGGAGAAAAAGTAAAATGTGAGTGGAGAAAGATGGTCCAAAGTGGCATAATTTGTAAATATATGAAAAATATGAGGGTAGTAAGTGAGAGAATAGTTTCCATAAATAAACTATGCATTCGCTTTGTGGACAGCTAAAAAAGGAAAACTATGCATTCTCTTTGTGGTCAGAGGGAATATAATTTAAGATTATGATACTATCAGTATTATAATAGCTAAATTTCTCTTTTTATCTTATATTCCGTCCACGAAATAGTTGTCACATTGTGGACGACACGAGTTTTAAGAAAATTGTAGGTATATAGTAGTGAATTATAGTGAGTATTGTTGTGAGTGGAGTAAGGGTCCCACAATAAATGTGAGTAGAGTAGAAAAATTGGAAAGGACAAACTTAAGTAGCAAAAGTGACAACCATTTCGTGGACGGAGGGAGTAGTAGATTGAGGACTAACTTTTTTTTAAACAGGGGTATTAGAAATACAAATTAGTACTCTCTTTCTTTCATTTAAAATGACACGTTTTTCATTTTTGAATGTCGTAATTAGGGATGACAATGGGTAGAGTTTTTGTGGGTACCCGCACTTCCCAAACCCTGATGGGACGAGTTTGTAAAATATTAAATGATTTTGGGACGGGTTTGGATAGAAACATGCAAACCCGTCACGGGTTTGGGTCGGGTTTGGACAAATACCTCCGGGTACCCACTACCCAAACCCATTTGTATATATATATATATACATATATATATATATATATATAAAAGATATTATATGTATAATTTATTATATGAATTACAAATATTAGTATAAATATTAATAGATTTAGGGTTTTATATTTTTTTCTTAACCCACACACATTTTGTAAGAGTCGAGTCTTTAATGTTTCTCCTCTACTTTTTTTAATGTACATCAGAAATATGACGATATAGCGGCAACATCAATAATTCATAATCTTCTAGTTACGTTTTAAGATTTTCTAAGTTCGTAGTACTTTGCAGTGATATTAATGTTAGTGAAATTTTCTATTGATTTTTATGTTTTAATAATATTTATAATATTTTGTTATTTGATATTTACTTTTTAGTATTATGGTTTTTAGAGGGTAATAAAAGGTTATATTACCAAACGAGTTCGAGTCGGGTATGAATTTTAAAATTATTTTATAATCGGGTTTGGGACGGATTTAGGTGTGAAAATTTTTCATTGGTTTGAGTTTGGAAATTACTTAATGGATGGGGGTACCCGACCCATTGCCATCCCTAATCGTATTTAAGATGACACATTGTATTCAAAATAAAAATAATTATCTTATATATACCCTACTACTTTAATCATTTTATATCCTCCTCCGTAATTCCCGTACCGGAAAAAATACATTATTTGAAATTTGTACCAATTTTTTTAGTTTTATTGTAACTGCGATCTGGATTCTCTAAGAGCTATGACTAAATTAAAGTTTATTTTTTTGTAATACCCCGAATTTTCTCTTCCGTCATAAAATAAAAATTTAATAATTAAATATGGCTTTGCACGCCTAAAATAATGAATTTCAATTATAAGATCAACGGTGAAATCCGTTTCTAAAAATAAATTCCAGAAGTCGGTTAAACGACTACTGTATTAGGGTTTTCGCGTACGAAAACTTTTTCGTTAGAAAACTCAGATCGAAAAAGCGTCGAACTTTACATTCACTTATTTCGCGATGCGAGTAAGTTAGGAAATGTCAGTTTTATTTATTTTTTCGGACGAATTTTGGATTGTCATGTCCAAAACTTTTTAAAGTTTTTAGAAATTGAATTGTACTTTCCGAATAAGAAAAATATTCTGGAACTAGTGGTCGAATTAGTTTTCGCCGGAAATGTACCCGTCTAGGAATTTATTTCTCGACTTTTAATACGCAGTTTTAGACCTGTAAAACGGAATATTTTGAATTAAAAACTCCCACCCAAACCGCCTCCCCCCCCCCCCCTCCAGTCATCCTAGGATATTTATTTATTTCATACTTTATGTTAAATATCCTACCTTATGACTCACCTATTTAATTATTCTAAATACTAAAACCTAGTAGTATAAATATATCCCCCAACCCCACATTTTCTTCTCATTTTCTCTTCTCTTAGCCGCCACATACCCATCTCTCTCTTATATCTTTTGTTCTTCATTTTCTCTTCAAATCTTCATCAAGTTCTTCAAGGTAAAATCATCCTAGTTGTTCATCTTCCATTTTATTTTAATTCCAAGTTCATAATCATCAAAGTATTGATCTTAACTTTAATTTCATCCAAGTAGAATTCCATTCCTTTAATTGTTTTATGACCGAAAATTTTAGTGGATTGATGATACAAGTTTAGTTCATGTTATTTAATACTTAGGAATGGATTTCATGGTTCCAATCAAGAAGGACTTAATTTCCCTAAATTATATGTTGAGGACCGATTTTTCTAAGGAAGTAAGAGTATGATGTTCTAAGTTTAAATTTCATGGATATTTATGCATAGAAATGAAATTGTGAGAATGTATTTTTAAATACCTTTTTATAAAACATAGAAGTTTTTTACACCCATTCATAAGAACATAAGTTTTCTATACCAAAATCATGTAAAAGACTAAAATACCCTTACTTTTAATAAACAAATATGAAAAGACAAAAAATTGACTTTTTTTTTTCTTGTTTTTTTTATTTACACGCTGGTTTCTCTCTCTCTCTCTCTTTCTCTTTCTTCTTCCTCTAATAAACCCTAAACCCAAACAATATCACCAACCAACCTTGATGACATTAAATTTGAACAATGCTCATTTATGTTTTGGAAGAGAGGTTGTTTGCTCTCATTAAACACACAACAACTAATGTAATTGTGTAATGCAAAATTGTCACACACACGAACTTGAAACTCACGACATAGAGAATAAGAGAGAAGTGGGTCTTCAAAAAAAAAACTATATTTACGACGTAAAATTCTCAAACACACGAAGTTGAAGCTCAAACGGAAGGCTTTCGTGTTTATGGGCTAGAAAGAAGGTATGCAACTATATTCACCACGTAAAATATGATTTTTTTCGACGAGTGTTTATACACACGATGGCAAACCCACGGTGGATGTATTTTTTCACACGATGGTAGAAAATTTTCATGTACATGAATTATATGTTGATATTTAGTCATAAGAGAGTATATTTGCATGTTTAGAAATATTTTTAGAAGTAAAATAGCCGTAAAAATATATCCCTGTCGTGTGTATGAGAATTCTGCATTTTCTGAGCCCGTTTCTGCAACCCACGATGGCCTACCCACGATGTGGGTTGTACCATCGTGGGTTGCCCCACCGTGGTTTGCCCCATCGTGGCAACCAACGATGGTTACCACCGTGGAACCCACGATGGTCCATCGTGGGTATCCCCATCGTGGGTAGACAGGATCTTCATTTTTAGCGTGTTCGATCGGATTTTTTATAATTTCTTGGCTATTTTTTATTTTTCAGATGTCGTGGTAACGTATGTTGATACATCACAGCGGTCGTTGGGATCGATCGAATTATATAGATGGGGATTCTTTTTTTGTCTTCATCGATAGTGCCACAGTGAACCGTGCAAACCTTGTTGAACTTATTGGAGAAGGGTTGGGAAATATAAATCCGACCGACTACACGTTGTGGTACTTCACACGCATGGGCAACGGAAACAAAGTAAAAGTTCTATTGCGGAGTGATATCGAGTTACTGCGTCTTTTAATTGAACAGAAAGACGATCCGGAGGTTTACGTTGATTACGGCGGCTCATCCGCCCCCGGGGTTAAGTTTGGTGGTAACAGCTCTGGATTTGAGCACCACGACGTTGACAACCGCATGCCCCAATCATATGAGCAATATGAACAAGATGATGAAGATGAGGAAGATGAGGATGAAGATGGTGACTACCAACAAAATGAAGAAGATGAGGTGAGTTCGTCCGAAGACGAAGCAGATGATCGTCGCAAAGAATTGCTTGATTCGCTATCTATTGATTTTCTTGCTTGGATGCGACAGCCGGAACAAATGGATAGGGTTTTTGGTCATCGAAACTTCACATCGGACCATCAGCCCGAACGCGAGATCGAGCATTTGCGCGCAATGCGCAATTGGATCATTCCATTTCCCGATCTTGACAGCGCAGGGAGATTAGGGTGGGTCGAGCAACCACCACCAGTGCGTGGGGAACTCGAAGTGGGGGCCTTATTTAGGTCGAAGAAAGACTTGAGGATCACTATTTGAATGTATCATCTAGAGAACTTTTTGGAGTGTAGATCGAAATGTTCGGCTCGTAATCGTACGACCTTCCTATGCAAGACTGGCAGAAAGAATTGCAGCTTTAGAATTTGTGCTGTTGAGGGCGGCACCATTTGGAGAATTACTAAGTTATTCCTAGATCACACATGTCACCACGATTTGAATCGTGCTGCTGCACGATCGGTATCTTCTGATGTTGCTGCATTTTATTTTGCTAAGAGATTGACCGGCGAGGCGGTTACGTTGAAGCCAAGGGAGATGATGGAAGAGATGCGTAGAGTGTTTGGTATTAACATTCTATACAGTTTTGCTCTCCGAACGAGAAACATAGCCATAGAAAATACGTATGCGATCACATCTCGTCGTATCAGAAGATCCCGTCGTATCTATATTTGTTGAAGCAGCATAACCTGGGAATTGTTTATGACTTGGAGATGACCGTTGAGGGCTCGCTATGTCACTTATTTGTGGCGCTCGGGCAGAGTATTCGAGCGTTTGATAAGTGTCTACGGCCGGTGCTTGTAGTGGACGGGACCCATCTTAAGGGAAAGAACCGAGGAATTTTATTTGTAGCCGTCACGCTGGATGAGAACAACCATGTCTTCCCCCTTGCAATTGGCCTCGGTCCCAAGGAGAATGATGAGTCGTGGGTATATTTTCTCTCCAACCTCCGTAGATGCTACAACCCTCCAAATGATTTACTGATTGTGAGTGACCAGCATTTGAGCATTAGGAATGCAGTTCGAGTCGTTTACCTGAATGCATTCCACGGGTTGTGCTACCACCACCTTCAGAAAAATCTCACGCCCTACGGAAAGCACGTAGCCACTATCTTCCAAGCTGTAGCATATTGTAATCGACATGAAGAGTTCGAAGATTTGTTCTCAAAACTGCATCAAGTGAGCCCCAACGGGGCTCACAGACGGCTTTCTGACATTGGACCGGAGAGGTGGGCTAAGTGTAAGTGTCCGGTCCGACGCTATAACTTCTTGACCTCCAATTATGCCGAATGTTTGAACTCTCGTATGTTATGGGCGCGGCGTCTCCCAGTGCACTCGATGATTGAGATGTACCGTTTCATTGTAGAGAAATGGATCAATGAGCATCGAGAAGAAGCTGCATCGAGAGATCATGAGTTGACACAGAACGCATTGGAAAAACTTTCTTTATCCGTGCAACACGGTACCCATCTTGCAGCTCGAGGTAACACCACCACACATGTTTACAGGGTTGAAGAAAGAAATGTTTCTTATAATGTTGATTTAAGAACCTGGACATGTACGTGCCGAGCGTGGGATTTAGATTTGATTCCATGTCGCCATGCTATTGCCGCTATAAGGTAACATGTTCAATTACTAAATATTGTTTGGTTGCACGAACTTTCATTTAGCTTAGCCTATCCATATGTTGAAATTGTCGTCATTTTCTTATTTAACAGGCGTGCAGGTAACAGTTTGTCTGTGTACGATTTTGTAAGTCGTTATTCCAAACAGGAGACATTTAGAGAGACTTATATGGAGCATATTAACCCAATACTGCATCCAGATGAGTGGGTTGTGCCTCCGGAGATCTCCGCAATTGTTTGTCTTCCTATGGATGAGGTACGTCAGGCTGGGCGGCCAAAAGATAGTCGTGCACGATCCGCAGTAGAAAATTTGGTGAGACGTCCCCAAGTATGTGGTAGGTGTCATGGAAGGGGCCACAACAAAAAGACTTGCACAGCATCCATCCCGTTCAGTGGTGTTGACTTGAATAACCCCCCTGAAGATGCAGAAGAGGCCGAAGGAGAACAGGTAAGGCAAAGGCATCGGCGGAAGAAAAAGTGTAGCATTTGTCGTCTTGATGATCATGATGCGAGGAAATGTCCCTATCGTGAAACGTAAATATGTTATTTTTTTTGTTGTTTAAGATGAATTTATGATTTGTATTGGGAGAGAAAGCAAAACTAAATTTTAATATATTTGAACTTATTTTATATATGTGAGTGATACTTGAATGAGGTTTAAAATAACAGGTGAAAAAACATCACTCCCTGGATACCCACGATGGTCGAACCCACGATGGTGGCCATCGTGGAAAGCCCACGATGGGCAAAACCCACTATGAAGCCCACGATGGACAGCCCACGATGGACAGCCCACTATAGTGGGTTTTGCCCATCGTGGGAAGCCCACGATGGACAGCCACGATGGCTAGCCCACGATGGGAAGCCCACGATGGGCAAACCCACGATGGTGGCCATCGTTGGCAGCCCACGATGGGCAAAACCCACTATGGTGGCCATCGTGGCAGCCCACGATGGTGGCCACCGTGGGAAGTCCACGATGGGCAGCCCACGATGGACAGCCCACGATGGGCAGCCCACGATGAGCAGCCCACGATGGTAGCCATCGTGAGCACGGTGGTGAGCAGCCACCGTGGGCACAAGAACATGAGTGAATTTCATTTTTTGTTCGATTTCTTCTTCGATTTTGTTGTTTAGTGCTTGTATAATAGCTTATTTTTCAATTTAAAACTACTTTACAACATAATCCAAACACCCACACGTGACCTTCATCTAATTCATTAGTAAATCAGGTACTTCGTACTAACGTTGAAGTTAGTGATACATAACCATTATCTGCACATTCATCCTGTATTGTACGTATAGTATAAGTTTTTTTGCACGAAATGTTACATAATTGAAATACTAATCATTGAATTAACAAAATGTATCATATAATTTATAAGGACGAGATTAATGTGCAGATAATGGTTATGTATCACTAACTTCAACGTTCGTACGAAGTACCTGATTTACTAATGAATTAGATGAAGGTCACGTGTGGGTGTTTGGATTATGTTGTAAAGTAGTTTTAAATTGAAAAATAAGCTATTATACAAGCACTAAACAACAAAATCGAAGAAGGAATCGAACAAAAATGAAATTCACTCATGTTCTTGTGCCCACGGTGGCTGCTCACCACTGTGCTCACGATGGCTACCATCGTGGGCTGCCCATCGTGGGCTGTCCATCATGGGCTGCCCATCGTGGGTTGCCCACGATGGCCACAATCGTGGGCTGCCAACGATGGCCACCATCGTGGGTTTGCCCATCGTGGGCTGCCAACGATGGCCACCATCGTGGGTTTGCCCATCGTGGGTATCCAGGGAGTCCCTTTTTCACCTGCTATTTTCAACATCATTCTCACATCTTAAACAAGCAAGATCAAATACTTACAAAAATGACAAGCAAGTTCAAATATCATATAAAATAAGTTCAAATATTTACAAAAATGATATTTTAGCTATGCCTTTTCTCCCATAACGAACCCTCTACTCCTAACCAAAATATTCTAGTTCCAACAAAATACCTATACTTCTCAATGTATCTATCATCAATTGACACATTACGATGTGTCGATGTTAAATTGATGAGGCGATCAACATACATAAGAGAGTATGGGCCACAATTTGTCCCATCGGTCTGGATGAATTGCTCCTCCTCACGCATCTTAATCAAGAGCGGAGGGTTTTTTAACCTTTGTCTATGGGAATTTTGCTCCCAGTATCCTGATGCAAGCAACAGTCGAGGTAAGAGATCGGTCACACACTGTAATTGCTCCTCGCGCACGTTCGTTTCCCTGTGATGGATCATGGTCGAGTCATACAGCTCGACAGTCCAATCCTTCAAACAAATGCGTATGGTGACCCAATGATTCCCCCCGACATTGCACACTGTTATGACCTGTACACGACAAGGAATAATTTAACAATTTAACTACATTAAAAAAAATAAATTATAGTAAACTACAAATATGAAATTATTTTAAAATATAATAACTTACATGGTTAACTTGCCACCAAGCCGTTGCTAATTCACTTTCTGTGCCATCAACCATATGTATAAGAGCATCGAGTACACGCCAATTAGTATGTAGTCTAAGCCCTGGAGGAATTTTCTTTCTCTCTCCTCGTGCATTAATAGGGAACAACTTATCCCACTCATTTCGCAAACCATTTTAGTAATACAACAAAAAATTACATAAATCTAAAAGAATATTAATATAATCAAGATTTTCATAAATCGAAGAGAAATACTTACATAGAAGCCAGTGCCGACTATAATGGTGGTTGCCTCACATACTCCATCAGCTGTCAACCTATCTAAATGTCTCACCTTGAATTTCATATAGTTTAGGTACAGCTCTATCTCCTGCAATGTTATTTAATTTTGTTAGTTATAATATACAAATAAGTTTGAATTATTGTAATTTTAGATAGAATTGTACCTCTGCCCACATCATTTGTCGAGGATCCTCCAGACGATCAAAAACAGATTGCACCACAACATGGCCAAGCATCGGAATTGTGATCACAGCATCCTCTCCTGATTTTCTATGCCTTCTATACATACGCTTCAACCTCTTCACGGCCTGCTGAGTCATGGCTTGGTAAGGCGTCTGCATGGCGGTAGACGGTCTCGTCTTACGACGACCTTGCACCTCCTCTTGCTCTGCCAATTCGTAATCTTGCTCAGCAGACTCCTCATCAGAGGATGACGACCACTGAATATTAACAGGTGAAACCTGCCGTCTGGGCTGCTCGGGTGTGGTGTCCTCCACAGTAGGAAAAATGACTGCTCCTGCTGGTACACAGGTTGGTAGGGAATCTGCTGCTCATGTGGGGTGAACTCGGCAGTAGGAAAATAGTGACTGTTGCTGCCGTCGCCTGGAAACACTGACTGCTGCTGCCAGATAGGAGGTCGAAACATCGGAGGCTGGCATGTCGGAGGGTCGTACTGATGCAGCGGTCTACTGTTGTAGCCAAAGAACATCGGCGGCTGCTGCTGCTGGGCAGGCTGATACCCCCACGGCTGCTCAGGTGGCTCGCTTTGGTGGGGTATAAGATCAAAGAATTGCCCTAACAGGTGGTGCACCGGCTGCTCGGTATGCTCAGGGATGTGGTGACTGTGCTGTCCCTGTAGAGTTGCAGCTGCAGAGTGACGAGGCGGGTCCGGAAACCTCCGGTGTGTGCTAGAAACCTCTGCAGAGTGACGGTGTGTCTCAAGGCTCCTCCTGTGGCTCCCAACAGACGGCTGTGGAGGGCTCCTAGACCGTCTGTGTCTCGGACCGAAATACTCCTTCACCTAAGCAAAGAGCTTCCGGGAAAAGGTAGCAAAGAAGCCCTTGTCAGACTCGTCCATCAAGACCGCCCTCAGTCGGCGATCGAAGTAGTCGTCTGTGTCGTCCTTCGTGTGGTCAGGACAAGGACGTCCTTGGACACAACACACTCTATCTTCGGGTCTCTCCTGATAGACCGGCTCTGCTGTCTCAGCTGTATCTACTGGTGGTGGTGATGGTGGAGTGCTTTGTCGGCGTCGTTTTGGGATTTTCTGTGCCGATGAGGTCGGTTTAATTATCTTCCCCACCACCTCCGCAGCCTTCGCCAATTTTCCCTTCTTTTTCACCTTTTTAGGGGAAACCTTTTCTGTATTCTTCTCTGTTAATTTTCTTGGAGGTTCCCAGTGTACATGATACACCGAGTCAAGACTGAACCAATACAGCTCGTCCATGTCTTCTGCAAGAATAGGCATCGTGTTATGTATGACAAGACCCTAAACAAGTTATGTAAAATTATTATTAGATCACAAATTAAACATGTAATATAAATGATAAAATATTATAAAAATAAAGGCAAGACACGTACCTCTCTCTCGAAGAAGGTGCTGAAATCTGCTTTAAGACATCTCGTAGTCCACATAAAACATCGAGGAACTCTAACGGTGGATGATCGGGTTCCACAGTTCCGTCCCAACAGTGGAATACACTCGTAAGACCAAATTTGTAAAACCCAAATCGGTCCGTAAAAGTGATAAGTTCCAATATCGCATTGGTTGGGATTCTTGGCAGTGTTGTTGATGTAGTAAGTCAATGCCTGATATGTGTAATCACCCCACGGAAACTGTTCCCAACTTTCTGGATCCTCAACTAATGCCCATGCCCATTCCTCCACATCCATATTATGGTCCCGACACAGGAGAAACCGGTAGTAAAGTAAGAGCTTAGCTACCTTCACATAGTCTTCAAGGTTGTCTCCCAAATCTAAATCTTTAAACCTATTATGCATTTCTATAACTTTAGTTTTGCGGCCTTTGAATACTCTATGGAAAAGACTGTCAGGCCGGAGAAGATGTCTCTCATTTGGATCAAAATTTATCTTCCCAAAATTCAATCCAGTAATGCACGCAAAGTCGCGTGCTGTGAAGCGGAGGGTTCTCTCGGCAATTTGGAACCACGTCTCATCCGCGGGGATCTCTCTACCAGTCAACTGACGGGCCAACAAATGATGCAGAGCACTATTTGTACTTCCAAGTCTCTTATGTTTGATCAAACGGCCAACAATTCCCGCCGTAAATTCATCATACACTTCTTGATACCGTCGAGGATTGTGCGTGAAGTGCCGAAATACCTTCGGTATATCTTTAAATAGGATCTCACGACAATATATATTTATTAATTTGTTATGATGACGCAATTCAGGTCTCATCCAATCACAACCGGGCTGCAATATAAACACATAAAGTATAAGGATAGAAGTTCGATCACTCAAACAAACAAAACCACAAAACCCAAAGCCTATAAAATAGTCCCTGGACACCCACGATGGGGCTGCCCACAATGGGGAAACACATGACGGGGCAACCCACGACGGGGCAACTCACTATGGGGCTACCCACGACGGGGCTGCCCACGACTGGGTGCCCACGATGGGGTGCCCACGACGGGGTGCCCACGATGGGGCTTCTCACGATGGGTGCCATCGTGGGTACATAAACACCCACCGTGGGCAGCCCGTTTTTCACTTAAAATCCCAATTTTTATCAACAAATTTTAGATATAACACTTCTAATGCTCATAAAATCAAGTACATTGTTCTCATATTAAATAAATCGAACATAAACACACACTTAGAAGCATATATTTTGCAAATCCAAAATTCAATTTCGTGTGGAATTTTAGCACTAACCGGTGGTTCGTTTACGACGAGTCGTACTTCCTCCTCGCCGGAGGTAGATGCCGACGCCCTTGACTCCCCATCGTGGTCGGAGTGTTCACTCATATTGCCGTCGTGTGTGTGTTTTTTTTCGCAGCCGTGTGTGTGTCGTGGGTTGAGAGGGAGGGAGAGAGAGAAAGTGATGTGTGGTGGGGGAAGTGGGGGACCGCATAGATTTTAGGGTTTTTTAAATTTTTTTTGTCTTTTCTTTTTTCTTTATTAAAAATAAGGGTATTTTAGTCTTTTAAGTGATTTTGGTATAGAAAACTTATACTCTTATAAAAGAGTGTAAAAAACTTCTACTTTTTATCAAAAGGTATTTATAAAGAGTTTTCCCAATGAAATTCTATGGTTAAGAAGTAAAGAGAAATCAAACCCCCTTGATTAATGTTTAATACCAAAAATTTGGTAGGGTTAGGGTTTGAATTTTTATAATTTTAATTTATGATGTTAGATTGTGTTATAACTTGGTATTAGTGAAATTGATGATTAATTATAAGGTATGAAATCAAGAATGAATGAAATAAATTAAATACACATGAAAATCGATGAAAATTAGTTCATAGAGGTTTAGTGTGTGTTCTAGGTGTTCTTGGTGTTCTTGTCCAAGAACATGAAGATTTAAATATGATTAAAATTAATTATAAAATAAATTAATTAATTATTAAATTAATTAATTAATAAATTCGAAATTAAATAAAAATAAAATAAAATAAAATAATAATAGTAATAAATAAAATATAAAATAATATTATAATAATATTAAATAATATTAAATTAAATAAATAATAATAATATTTTATTCATGGAATTTGAAATTTAATTTAATGAGTTAATTGATTAATATTAAATGTAAAGGAAGTAATAAGGAACAAAGGTTAATTCTTAATTGAATTGAATTAGTTAATGATTAGTAATGAGTAAAAGAGTTAGATAATGATATGAAATGGAAGTTAATAGATTGAGTTGGAAATGAAATAAAATTGGTTTAGTAATTGATTAGTGAAACAACGAGGAAGTGTTTGTCGTATTATTAAACGGGAAAGGATAAAGTATTCTCGATTAATGATTTAGTATGTTGACTGTTCTATGAGTAAAATTTCGTGAGTATAAAGTGGCGTAGCATTAATCGAACATAGAGAATTATACGTCGAGTTTTAACGAGCCCTAGGGTTAGTTCGGGCAGTTCTGCGACCTTTTACGGAAACTGTCATAACTCTTAGCTCACTTAATGAAATCGAGATCCGTAAATTGGAGAGTAAACTAGACATCCGTAGCTTTCTTTTGCTACAGGGCACGTCCCCTGTTTCAAAATACTCTGTTCTGTATGAACTCCAGAACTACTGCCTTGTGCAGGAAGTTTCTAAAACCTAATTTCTTAAGTTGAATTCTTTTCAACTTGTTTCCTTTTGAACTTTTAAGTCGTTATAAGTTATTGACTCTTATTATTTACTGACCTAAGTGTCGAGTAAGGAATCAAGTTAGTCCTAATCGAGATGAGTTCGAGTCTCGTTTATTTGTTAATCAAAAGTAACTAGTTAAGTTGCAAAGGCCTAAAAGACTAAAACTTATTTCGATTTCCCGTTTCTTTTATCGTTACGACCTACTTTTAAAGTTTGCTTATTTGCGATGAAAGGCGGAGGTCAGCATCAAGGATAGGACGGAAGTTCAGAGACGGAAGCTCGTGTAGTTGTTCTATAATCGCTAAGGTGGGCTTTCTATCTAAAAACAAAATGAGCGATGCTCGAAAATCTTTATTTACAGCTTTGATAACTGTGATTTGAAATGATTATCAAGGCATGAAATGATTTGTTTTATGTGAGTTCGTTTGTGCCTTTCTGAGTTAGTCAAATAGGATTAACTAAATCAATCAGACTCTGAATTAATCGTACGGGGTTTTCCAGAGTTAAGTGTACACGGTAGCCGGTGTGTGTGGTACCCTGTTGAGGGGTAACCAGCGTCGGTGAATTGAACGTTCGCGGAAGAAGTTAACTCTTCCCCAGTGTTGAAACAGAAGTTGGGCAAATTGAACGTAACATGTATAAAATGCTTGGCCAAGCTATTGTGATTCATGAAAGAAAGAAAATATTTAGTAAGCTCGGGTCTTTATTGAAAACCCCCGTTGCGTTACTGTTTGAGATGCCTAATAATCAATACTATTATGATATGTTTCGGCAATGTGCCCACTAAATGCGTTATGTACTTAGCCCTGCATGTTTGTTTTTAAAATGTGCAGGTTGAGTGATGAAGGTGGAAGGAGGTTGAGTAAGGATGTAGATAAAGAAGACAGTAGTATGCTAGTTTACATTTCCGCTGCCAAATAGTTTCTATTGTATAACTTATAAGTCTAAGTTCCATACTTAGAACTTAGTATGTTTTTTAGTACAACTTATCGGGCGATCCTTCGAGGTCGACTCTCTTTTATTATATTGGAATCAAGTTCATAGTATTAAGCTATTATAAATGTCTGTTTATTTAATTATTCCCCTTTCTTCCCCGCTTCTTTAATCCAACCCCTAGTCGCACCCTGGCTTTGCCGTCCCTCGGGATTTGGGGCTGTGACATTTTTCAACAAAAAAATTGGAGTTGTTTCTCAAAAATCATTATAAGAAAATGTTTATCCAACAAACATAAGCTTCACATGCAAATATATGATAAGTAATATATCAATTTGAATTTCCTATTTTCAATGTGCGATTTATTCTTATATCAATTTGAATTTCCTATTTTCAATCTGCAATTTATTCTCTATTTTTTTCATTAGTTAAATGATGTTTGGCATGATTTAAGATTTATAATATTTAATCATATATATTTAAATTGGTAAATATCAATAATCCAACTAATTAAATTAATTGATGATATGCATGAAAGACATTGGAAGAAGTAGATGACGCATCTAGAAAATTGAAGTACACAATTGAGTCTACTATATAAATAAAACATCTTGATTTCATATTGGTATCTGATATTTCTTTCCTTGTTTCATATTGGTATCTGATATGATGTTTTATTTCTGAAAAAAATAGCTAACTTACTACATGATTTCAAAATTTTAGTTTTTCCCGGCCCATAAACTATGAAAATAATGAAATTGATGCCTAAATAGATGAAATATCAATTTTCCGGAATTTGCCTTATGACTGAATTGCAGCCACATTACGGATGTAGTCGTCATCTTTTTTCCAATGCCACATTAATTTCGATTTTGGCCGAAATCCTTTTTCTGAGGAAATTCTAAAAAAACATAAATTGGGATTCGTGTATTAGTGTAATATTCCAAATATTTCTTCCGTCGTTAAAATAAAAATTTAATTATTGATTGGCGGTGAAATCCTTCTTTCGATTCTAAGATTGGCGGTGAAATCCGTTTCTGAAAATAAATTCCAGAAGTCGGTCGAACGACTACTGTATTAGGATTTTCGCGTCCGATAAAATTTTCGTCCGAAAACTCAGATCGAAAAACCGTCAGATTTTACATTCACTTTTTCTTCGATACGAGTTCACCGGAGAAAGTCAGTTTTTATTATTATTTTTCCGGGCGAATTTTGGACTGTCTTATCCCGACTTTTCATCGGATTTCAGAAATCGAAATATGCTTTCCGAGTAAGCGATTTATTTCTAATCTAACGGTCAAATTAGATTTCGTTAAAAACGTAACCGTCTAGGATTTTAATTTCTCGATTTTATAACATCGTATTAGACCCGTAAAACGCGATATTTCGACTAAATATCTACCCCAAAACCGCCTCCCCCTAGTGAGTCATCCTATTAGATATTTTTTCTACTTTATAAGAATAACACCTCATCACATTTCACTCTTCTCCCTCCCTCCATTACCGCCACCTCTCCTCTCTCTCTTCTCTCTCACTTTTCTTCCATTGTTGTTCATCCTTCAAGCTTTCAAAAGCTCCACAAGTCATTCATCTATCAATCGATCTTAGTTCCGAATCCATAATCGACAAGGTAATGATCTAAGCTTCCATTCCAACCGAACAAAATTCTTTTCCATCAACTTTATTTTTTTCGAAAGATTGGAGAAGAAGAAGCATGATGATTCTATGATTAATACATGTTATAGCATGCTTAGGATTGAATTTCATGGTTGGATTTAAGAAGAAATCATCCCCCTTAAATATTGTTGAATACCAAAACTTTTAGGAAATTTAGGGGTTTGATGTATGGTTCGATTTTTAGATGATTGATTTGTGGAATTGTGTTCTATGCATTGATAGATGATCACATGAATTGTTTTAGAATTTTCTAAAAATAAAAATAAAAAGGTAAGAGATGAAGAAGTGAGAATATGATTTAGTATTTGATATGTTTTGGTTGATGTGATGATAGAAATGAGATGTAGTAAGTATGTGGATGATTATATATTTTAATTGGATTTTTCTAAAAATAAAATAGAAATCGTAAGAGACGAAAACCCAACGATAAGTTGAGATTCGTTAATAATTTGAGTATGTGATTTACGTATTAGTGAATCTTGATAGTTGATGAACGATATTGGAAAGTTTGAGCAAAATCGGAAAACGTTGAAATTTTGTTAAGAGACGAAGAATCGTCAATAAGTCGAGATTGGATAATGATTTGGGTCTATGATTTGAACATAAGTTAATCTTGTTAGTTAATGTTCGTAATCAGAAAATTTGAGCGAATTCTAAGAAAGTTGGAATTTTGATAAGAGACGAAGAAACGAGTCTAAGTGTCGATAGAAAAGTCGAATAAGGAAATTAATCGGATATTAATTATTATTATTGTTAAATGAACGAGTTTGTAGTTGACGATATTGTTGGGAAATTTAAGTAAAGTTTTGATTGATTCCAAAACCAACTGACCCCAACCGAGTAGATGTTGTCAGATCCTAATGTTAGTAGTTAGGCTCGCTGTTTGAGCAATGTTGAGATTTTATCTTTACAGGTCTCCAGCTGAAGACGACAACATGGCGTTACTCGGATAGAACATCAGTTGTAAGAAAGACAACTGAGCGTTCAAAGGGGAAGATGTAAGAGAACATCAGATGGAAGAAAGTCATCTGAGCGTTCGAGCCGACTGATCAGATTCAGAACACAAGAAAGACAACTGAGCGTTCAAGAGATAGAACATCAGTTACGAGAAAGACAATTGAGCGTTCAAGATGGAACATCAGTTGCAGGACTCGAACTGATAAGATCGACAACATGAAATTCAAGACAGCTGAGAGTTCAACTGTTCCTATTAAGAGTTCAATTGTCCAGAAGAACTTGGACTGAGTTGTGTGGACTCACAACTCCCCATGGACGTAGGAGTTCTCTCCGAACCACGTAAATCTTTGTGTATTTGTGTTTATTATTCAGTTATTTATTGCATATTCAACAGACCAACTAACCAGCACTCAAACTGCATTTTTACATTCTCAACTGACTTGGTTATTGACCGACCTTGCATATCTGAGCGTGAGTTATATTTTACGAGTTGTTATTTCCACCACATTCCGCACAGCACTACACTTCCAGCTGAGTATCCTTACTCAGTTGTGATTCCAGTTGAGTCCTTTTACTCGGTTGTGATAATTTTTAGGGTGTTGTTTTTTAATTTCTTACTGGTGTATTCCCCCCCCATACACCAGAACTCGTATCGGGACCATTAAGTGGTATCAGAGCAGTGGTTCAAAAGACTGCTATTTCTGCTTCAACTGAACAGATCTTTTTCACGCTAGTGCATATCTGCTTGCATTTGTTGTCTGTTTGTTGTGTGCAGATGGATATTAAAGACAAGATCGTTGTCATGTTCTCGATTGTGAACTATACATCCTGTAGAACTCGGATGAAGAAGATTCTACTGTCAAAACATCATCGAATGCAACAAGTGATCACATCCGGACCGATCACCATCATGGAGAAAGTCACTCACACTCCTACAAATCCCAATGATGGGGATGCAACTGATGTGATTGTTGAGAAAAAGACAGAAGACTTCACTCCAGAGGAAGCTAAAGTGAGCCAGTTGGATATCTGGGCTCAGAGCACTATCATGTCCACAGTTGGACAAGACTATTTTCCTTGGATAGAAGAGTGCAACACCGCTAAGGAGATGTGGGATATTTTGGCATCTCTTAGTGAAGGGAGTGACGAAACCAAGGAGAAAAAATTCTCCCATGCTTGTCAAGATTTTGACAACTTCTGCCTAAGAGCTGATGAAACCCTTGATCAGTTAGAGCTTCGGTTCATGGATATCATCCGAAGAGGAAAATATACTTTGATAGAGATCATCCTCAAAGTATTACAAGCCCTACCAGCTGAGTGGAACACCTTCACCAACATCCATGAGAGCCGAGCTGATCTTGGAGAAATGGGAATTGACAGACTGTTCTCAATCCTGAAAGGAAATGAGTACAAGGTGAACCGACGAAGATCAACTCAGTCCTCGGGGCAGACGAGTCGACATGAGGATGTTGGTTCAGCAACAAAGATAGTAGCACTTCGAGCTGATTATTCCAAGCCACGAACATCAAGACCAACACGATCTGCGGACATAGCTACGAAGGAGCCTAGCAGAGAAGAGCTGCAACAGAGTATCGCCGCCCTGTCAAAGAAGCTAGCTGACATGGATACTCTGTTCGGAAAATACAAGCGGTTCTACAAATCCAACCGAACTCGAGATAACTCAAAGCCTATGACCAACAGTTTCTTTGAATGCGGCAAAAAGGGACATTTTAAAGCTGACTGTCCAGATCTTTCGAAGAAAGAAAGAGAAGCGTTGAGGGTCAAATAAAATGCAAAGAACAAGGCCATGGTTGCAGAAGAAGCAGCTGATGACATGAACATCTTCACTGACACCGAAGATGAGGATGAGCTGACTTCCACCAACAACGCTATCGGTCAGGATCAATGCCTCATGGCATTTGGAACCGACCGGGATGAAGCTGAGGTACATTCTAGTCCTGCTAATTTAAATTCTTCAAATGTTACTAACATGCAGGAAACAGTAGAGGAAGAGTTGGAACCCTCTTGGGGTGACTTCCTGGAACTCAGTGAGGAATTGCATCAGCAATCGGTTGAGTTTAAGAGTCTTCAAGATCAGTTTGCCAGACTTGAAGAATCCTTAATCGAAAAGGACGGTCTGATTAAAAGTCAAACCGAAGAGATTGATAATCTCAAAAATCAACTGAATGAGGCCAACCGAACTAATGCTCCAACCGATGAGGAGTTGAAGAAGCAGATCAAGGAGCAGCATGATCAGTTGAACAAGCAAGAGGCACAGATCGACCAGCTGACGAAGAAGTCAAATGCACAGACAGAGCATATAGCTGTTCTTCTCAAGGATCTACAAACTGAGAAGGACAACCTGATAAAGCTATATCAATCATCCAAAATCATCGAGAATCTTATCAGTTATCAAAGACAAATGGATGACGTGTCTGGACTCGGTTATGACATGGTCAAGTACTCTGGAATTCCATCCGCAACCTTTGTCAAGGCTGTGGAGGTCACGATTGCCAAACCAGATCCGATTGAGTCTGCAACTCCCCAAATTAATCCAACCTCCACTTCTCAGCAAGCACAATCGACTAAGGAAACTTCAATTGAGAAAGGAAAAGGAGTTGTGAATGGAGAACCGAAGAATCCATCGGTTGGGATAACAATCGATGGGGAATGTTCCAGAACTCAGAAGAGGAATTAGAGACATCGGAGATACAATCAGAACCAACCTCAAAACCGACCTCTGAACCGACCTCAGAATCGACCTCTGAACTGACCTCAGAACCGACCTCAGAAGAGATGGAATCAACCGAACCAACAGGGATTCAACCATCAGAATCAACATCGGTTCCATCATCTGAACAACCAGAGGTTCCATCAGAGTCAACATATCTGGAACAATTCCAACAGCTGGAGATATTCATGCCACAACATGAATCAACATCAGGGCATGAACAGCTGGAGTCGACAGTCAGGAAGATGGAATCAGACTCAGTCACAGAGATTCCATAATGGTGTCCGACCTCATCGACAAAACCAACAGGATAAGAATCGCCATCAAAACAGGGGAAAAGCCTCTCCTCCGAAAGCCCACAATGGGAGAAATCCATCTCCTTCCAAGAAACAGAACATCACTACTAACAACAAGCCTAAGGATAAGCGAGGTGTTGTTATAGTTGATGGAGAAGGAAAAGTGATTTGGAATGATAAATCTATCCGAGTATACAGGGAAAAACGACCCACAGTTCAAGGAGGAACTGATCTAACCCTCCAGGACTCAACATAAATTGGGGACCTAAGCGTGTTTCTCTGTGCAGGAGCAGGAGGAACAGCTGAGGAAGAATAAGGCATCACGAACCATGTGGGTGATGGATAGTGGATGCTCGAAACACATGACAAATCTGAAGGATTTGCTTGGAAGTTTCGTGGAGAAGGAAGGACCATCAGTTACCTTTGGTGACAACTCAAAAGGTCACACCAAAGGCTACAGTACCCTTGAAACCAATCACGTGTCTATTTCCAATGTTTCATATGTTGATGGATTGAAGCATAACTTGCTCTCCATCAGCCAATTCTGTGATAATGGTTTCTCTGTCAAGTTTGATGTGCAGGGCTGCAGGATTAAAAATGTTGAAACAAAGCAAGTCATATTGTTGGGAAATCGATCCCCAACCGGGAATGTCTACTATGCAGATTGGAACAGTAGTCCTCCTGAAACCTGTCTGTTATCAAAGAGTAGTTCAAATGTGAGCTGGTTGTGGCACAAAAGGCTCAACCATCTGAATTTTAAGACAATGAACCGACTTGCAAGACAGGAACATGCAAAGGGCATTCCAAACCGAGTGTTTTCAACAACACATATCTGCAGTGCATGTCAGTTGGGAAAGCTAGCTAGATCCTCCTTTCGGTTGAAAACAACTCCTTCAACCGACCGAGTATTACAGCTAATCCATATGGATCTCTTCGGGCCGGTTACACCAAAGAGCATGAATGGTAACGAGTATACGCTTGTTGTTACTGATGATTATTCTAGGTACACGTGGACCATTTTCATGCGTTACAAGAGTGAAACCCGAAATGAGCTACCCAAGCTGATGGATCGGATATCGAACCAATAAGAGATGAAAATCATTTCCATCCGATCAGATCGTGGAACCGAGTTCCTCAATGAAACCATCATCGAGTACTGCGAGAAGCATGGAATCACTCATCAAACATCGGCTGCACGTACTCCACAACAAAATGGAGTAGCCGAGCGAAGGAACCGAACGCTGAAGGATGCGGCTACATCCATGTTGACAAGCTCAGTTCTGCCAAAGAGATTTTGGGCTAAGGCAATCAACACAGCTTGCTACACCCAGAACCGGTCTCTTCTAACTAAGTGGTTGGGAAAGACTCCATATGAGCTATGGAGACGCAGGAAGCCTGATATTTCATATTGAGGGTATCTTACAACTCCATAGCCGAGATCGCAGCCGAGCTCCAGCACAACAAAGAAGATCAGCTGAGAATGATGGAAGCACAGGCGGAGCAACACAAGAAGCTGCATGAAGAGAATGATGAGCTGAAGATGAAGCTGGACGAATTCTCAACATCTACCAGTCAAGACATCAATGCACTGAGGACAACCGTTCATGGAATCAAATCCGATTTGAACGTGTTCAAGTCCATATCTGATTCCAACCTCGCCAAATCCCAACAGACTCAAGATGAAGAATGGGATTCTCGGATCGAGTCACGATGGGCTGAGTTCGTTGCTTTCCAAACCGAAGTCATTGAGACACTCGCTACACTGAAGAAACCTGAGCAAGAGCGCCTTGACTCTGAACTGGCAAAGAAGGTTGAGGTAGAGTGCGCAGTTGATGAGCTCTTCAACCGTATCCAACAAGCTGAACAGCAACTCACCTCTCTGGATGCCTCAGTCACAAGCCTTGTTGCTAATGCCAAAAAGGGGGAAGTTGAGACTGGTAAAGATGAGATGCAGGGGGAAGATGTGATTGGAGGAGATGAGACTCAAGAAGAATCTCAGCTGAAGAAGGCCCAACCGAAGAAGACTCAGAAGAAAAAGTCCACTCCTAAGCCAACCGACGTCGGCGGAGCTGAAATGGCGAAGGACCTAGAACGAGCAGAGGAGTATGGAGTATCTTACAACTCCATAGCCGAGATCGCAGTGGAGCTTGATGCAGAACTCGACGGTATTACAACCGAAGAGTGTATTGCTGCTGCTAAGGCTATGGATGTTGCTGAGAAAGACTACATGAAGCCGGAATGGGTGAAGAAATTTGCTGCAAGCCAGGCTAAAAGAATCAACAAATTTGAAGAGGAGCTTGACAAGGTCACCAAGAACCTGGACAGGAATGTTGCATCCCGCAGCCGACGCCGCATAGAGAAACACCAAGTAAAGGCTGAGGCAAGGTTGAAGCAACAGAGAATGCCTGGGAACATCAAACTTCAAAGTCGATTCAGGCATGTGGATAAGTGGATGCCAGTTGAGTGGAATGAAGACTGGGAATCATTCAAACAGGAGTTTGTGAATGATTTCTACTATAGGAAGGTATTCACAACTGACAATCCGAGGAAAGCTTTCAAAGAAGCGCTGACCGAGCTACACTCTGGGGACCCGGGCATGTTCAGCCAGTTCAGGCGAGCAATGATAGATGCAAAACTGGATATGAACACAGTCTCGGTCCCTCACAAGGTCACTTATCTCCCTCCATTCCTCCCGGACTCAAGAAACCCCAACCGTCAGAAGATAGCAGCTGAGGCAAGACAAGTTTGTCGAGAGCATGGGGTTGACATCTCAAAGGAGTCAGAAGCGAAAAGAGAAATTTTTGTTAGAATTTTTGGGAAGTATGGGCTAAAGCATTAGCCAAGTTAAAGTTTTTGAGCAACTGATGTAATTTTGATTTTTGTGCATTTTGTTGTAACCATCAGTTGTAATGAAAACTTTCTTCAGTTATACGATTCAACTTGACGTACAATATCTCGTTGTCCAAGCTCTGAATCGCAAAGTTATTTCAATACCATGTTATAACTGTGCTAACCCTTTGATGTTTTAATCTTATAGACTGTCTAGAATTTCAGTTGAGATTTTAGATAGGTCAGTAGGGTTTAGATCAGTTTGATCAGTAAGGGTTTTGGCATCATCAAAAATGGGGAAATTGTTGGAAAATTTAAGTAAAGTTTTGATTGATTCCAAAACCAACTGACCCCAACTGAGTAGACGTTACCAGATCCTAATGTTAGTAGTTAGGCTCGCTGTTTGACCAATGTTGAGATTTTATCTTTACAGGTCTCCAGCTGAAGACGGCAACATGGCGTTACTCGGATAGAACATCAGTTGTAAGAAAGACAACTGAGCGTTCAAAGGGGAAGATGTAAGAGAACATCAGATGGAAGAAAGTCATCTGAGCGTTCGAGCCGACTGATCAGATTCAGAACACAAGAAAGACAACTGAGCGTTCAAGAGATAGAACATCAGTTACGAGAAAGACAATTGAGCGTTCAAGATGGAACATCAGTTGCAGGACTCGAACTGATAAGATCGACAACATGAAATTCAAGACAGCTGAGAGTTCAACTGTTCCTATTAAGACAGAAGGTCAGATGAAGATATCGATCAGATGGAACATCAGCTGAAGACCACTTAGATGAAGACCAAAACTTCTCAACCGACTAAACAAGGTTGAAAGTCAAAGGTTGAAGATTTGAATTTCAAAAAGGAAGTCACGTGAAGGTTTGACTATCTGTCATTACCTCATTTGGCCCAACACAAGGCTGTCTCAGATGGAAAACAGAAGTTCACAGTTGCCAAATTAGGAAAGTCCGCAGAGATGAGAGACAAGCCATCGCTCTCACAGAACAGAGATCAACGGCTCTTCCAACGGCTAGTTGATTCTCTCCGCCTATAAATAGAGGCCTTCATTCAGTCACCAAAACTAACGAGAATAGAAAAAGACAGACAAGAGATAGACGAGCGAAAGAACGACTTTATTCTACACGAGCTAAACTGCATTCAATCTCTAAGAACATCACTAGTTGAGGGTTCATAGAGTATTAGATTCTGTCTTGGTGTTTTTAGATCTTAGTTTGAGTCATCTTTTGTTCAAGCTTAGATCCTAGCTCACTTCTTGTTCGAGCTAGTAGTTGGAAAAATCCACCCTTTTACACATCCTCTCAAAAGGATTGTTAGGACCCTACTCTTCCCGTAATTGAGTAGATAGGTTGATAAGTACCCGTAAACTTATCTGTAAGGTTGATAAGTACCCGTAAACTTATCTTAACGGTTGCAAAGCCCGCGTAAGCTTTGTGGTTTTTGTCCAGAAGAACTTGGACTGAGTTGTGTGGACTCACAACTCCCCGTGGACGTAGGAGTTCTCTCCGAACCACGTAAATCTTTGTGTATTTGTGTTTATTATTCAGTTATTTATTGCATATTCAACTGACCAACTAACCAGCACTCAAACTGCATTTTTACATTCTCAACTGACTTGGTTATTGACCGACCTTGCATATCTGAGCGTGAGTTATATTTTACGAGTTGTTATTTCCACCACATTCCGCACAGCACTACATTTCCAGCTGAGTATCCTTACTCAGTTGTGATTCCAGCTGAGTCCTTTTACTCGGTTGTGATAATTTTTAGGGGGTTATTTTTAAATTTCTTACTGGTGTATTCCCCCCCTCCCCCCATACACCAGAACTCGTATCGGGACCATCAGATATTTTCATCCGATATATGAGATGATATAAGTTATAGTTTATGAACTAGAAGTCGTTGAATGAAATTGATTTGAATTGGAATTTGGTATAGTAAATGATTAGTTGAAAAAGACGAGGAAATGCTCGTCGTATTTTTAATCGAGAAATATAAAGAAGTTCGTCATGAAAGATTGTGCATGTTGACTGCCTTGAGATGAAATTTTCGTGAGAATAAAAGTGTTATATCATTAGTCGAACCTAGGAAATCGTGCGTCGAGTTATCGAACACCTAGGGTTTCGCGGACTGTTTTGCAACCTTTCACGGAAACTGTCATAACTCCTAGCTCGCTTAACGAAATTGAGATATGTAAATTGGAGAGTAAACTAGACATCCGTAGCTTTCTTTTGACGAAAAACCCCGATGTGCTATTTATTGAGATGCCTGATTTAATCTATACTTATGATATGTTTTCGGTAATGTGCCCACTAAGTATGTTTATACTTAGCCCTGCATATATTTTATAAATGTGCAGGTTGAGTGACGGGAGCGGTGGAGGTTGAGTAAGGAGTATAGAGTTGTAATTAGAATGAAGAACTGTATGTCAAGCTTTACGCTTTCCGCTGCAAAACACTTTTCGTGTCTATGTATAAACTTTTGATCTAAATCCCGTACAATGAACTTAATTCCTTTTTGAACAACTTGTCGAGCGATCCTTCAAGATCGACTCTCTTTCTTTCAATAAAATCTGTTCATAGATATCAGTTGTCGTTTAATTATTGTTTGATTATTCATTTATCCCCCTTCTTCCCCGCTTCTTTAATCCAACCCCTAGTCGCACCCCGGCTTTGCCGTCCCTCGGAATTTAGGTCTATGACAATAAAGGTACCAAAACAATTTGAGTTTATCCTACATATGTAAGGATGGCAATGGGTCGAGTACCCACCCATTAAGCATTTCCCAAACCCAAATCCATGAAAATTTCCAACACCCAAACCCGTCCCAAATCCGATTAAAAAATAATTTTAAAACCCACACCCGACCCGAACCTGTTGGGTAATACCCATTTATTACCCGCTAAAAACCTGAATACTAAAAAGTAAACATCAAATATCAAAATATTATGAATATGATTAAAACATAAACATCACCAGAAAATTTCACTAAAATTAATCTCAAAGCAAAGTACTACGAACTTACAAAATCTTAAAACATAACTAGAAGTATGAATTATTGATGTTGTCGTTGTGTCGTCATATTTCAGAAGTAGATTTACAAAAGTAGAGAAGAAACATTAAAGACTTGACTCTTACGGAATGTGTGTGTGGGTTAAGAAAATCAAATAAAATCCTAAATCTACCAATATTTATACTAATATTTATAATTATAATAAATTTATACATATAATAATATCTTTATCTTATACATATAAATGGATTTGGATAGCGGGTACCCGAAAGTAATTGCCCAAACCCGACCCAAACCCGTGACGGGTTTGCATGTTTCGATCCAAACCCGTCCCAAAACCATTTAATATTTCCCAAACCCGTCCCATCAGGGTTTGGGAAGTGCGGGTACCCACGAAAACCCGACCCGTTGTCATTCCTATACATATGGAGCACAATTTGCATAAATTATATATGGGTGTAATTTATTACTACAATATATATATTTCTACTAAATAAATAATGACGAATTAATTTATATTTAATTTATTATAAATTAATACTTATAGTTTATATATCTTTTTTTATTAATTTTTTTACAATTTCTCAAAAATTAATATTCTATCATTAATGGAAAAAATAAAAAATAATAAAAATATTTAATTGTAAAGAGCACTCTCATTTTTTCCTTATGTATACCAAATATAATAACTATTATTTATTTTTTAATTCAATTATTCTTTCAGTGTCATTATAAAAGTACTAATAAATTGTCATTATATAAAATAAGTGAATTCTCCTAAAAAGAAATTTGGTGGCTTTTTATCGAATGTAATATTGTCAAATAAAAAAATTTAACTCCATCAACAAACATCACTACTCTCTTTGCATTAGGAAGGCATTTTCTTGATGCCTTTGTCTAGAATAAATAGAACAAAAAATCATATAACCCTAACTCATATTAAAGACTAATAGTAATGGATGATTATATTTCTTAATAAGTAAATAAATAGATAGATAAGTATATTACGCAAAGTATGCATAGAGAAATTACTTTAATATGGTTCATCACGAATATGCAGAATACATTTTAAACTATGCAATATACATTTGGTGAATCATGATTCATGAATGGGAATACAAAAAAAATTAGCTCTAAGTTCTTGTAAAAAGTGAGAGTGAAAAAGATAAAATTACCTTTCTAAGATTGAATAAGTTAAACATGGATTGGTTTAGCTTCAAAAATATGTGGAATTTCTTAGAAGACTGAAAACGGCTTTGAGTTGCAAGAGTTAAGAAAAAAATGATGCAAAACTAAAATATGAAAATTGAAATGAAAGAAATTTTGTTATAAACTAAAAGAATGATAATGAAATATTAAGTGTTTTTTCATCTTTAACTTTAGACAAATAAAAGGCCATTCTTTATTATAAAATTCAATTTCCTATAAATAATTAAAAATATCAAAACTTAATTTTTATTAATAAAACACGAGTTTGATTAAAAAAGCTATATGGATGCATGATATTTCAAGTAATATCAATACAGTAAATTTGGTTTCTTTCAAATCATAATATAAGGTAAATAATTAATTATCAATAAGGTAAATTTGTATTTCTTGTAACTAATAATATATTATATTAATATTAGATATTATATTACGTGATTACCCTTAATTTTGATATATAATAAGGATATTTTGGGCAATTCAAATTTTATAAAATAAGGCTCTTTTTATATAAGTATAGATATAACTTAAATTGAATTTCTGATATTCGGCCAACGTTGGTTGGGCTTATTTAGTACTGAAATGGATTCAAGAATTAAACCGAATACATTACTCCTCGTTTGGTTTAATAAGGTGGTGGGTTATATTACCTTTTCTTGTGAGTAATCTAAACCCCTAAAATGTTACTCTTCAAATCAGAGGAATAAGAAAATCTTTTCCTCACCGGTAAAAAAATCTCTTACAAGTGATTCATTTTCATTGTTGAACACTAAATAAAAATAACACTTATTGTTACCATTCTTTCCCTCTACGTGATCCATTCTCTTTCCATTCTTTTACTCCAAACAAACACTCAAATCTCTTACAATTAATGGCTTCAATTGATTGAGCAGTTATCTTTTGAGGAAACCACCAAGTCTAGGATATGAAAGAAGCCCAATTAGTTGCTATTATTGCTATGACATTCAAGGCTCTACCAAAACTCTGAAGAAATGCCTTGTTGAGGTAATATATATTATCCTCTTCCTCTCTCTACAAGTGACTACTGTTTTAATTACTATATAATCATGGAAACGTGTTACTGGCAAGCAATACACCATGGGGTGAAAGTGTGACAGTTGTGTTCAACCCAACCTCTGATTTAGTCCCAAAATCTGAGTATATTAGCCCATTCATTGTAAGTATTTTCATTGAATTTTGTAATGATTTGACATATGCTAAAACAAATATTTCCAATGATAGTACTTTAATTATTTTCTTATACGAATAAAAGGATATGCTTGGGAGCTGGAGGCTCAAAGTAAATGAACCTGGGGAGAATTTGTATGCATTCATTTCAGTTCAGCATCCGAAGCTTGGAACCTTCTTCCGAGCTTCGTTCACAGCCAAGAAAATGGTTGTTGCCTCATAGAATCTCCATAACCGCTTATTGGAATGTAAGTCGTCACATCGTTTTCTATTTCATTTTCATGTCGCATCTCATTCGTCTTTCAGTTGGCTTTCGTATTAAAGTTCATACTCTTTTCTGATGAGAGTGGCAAAGTCAATTCATAAAAATCACTAATTGCAAATAATACTCCCTCCGTCCAAATTATGTCTATTCATTTGGGGTGTGGTACGGGTTTTAAGATACTGATAAAGTAGGTGAGATAAGGAATAAAGGTGTATTTGAGGGGTAGTGTTAATCAATGCTTTTAGTTTGTTAATTTTTTATTAAGAAAAGGTGCAAAGCTTTTAGTTGTGTAGTGATTGATTCCCTTAATTCGCAATAATATTTGTACTTAGTCGATTTTTTTAACTGTTTGTATTAATTGTATTTTCTTCACCCATATTCTTTTTGCACAGCCTGTGTTCTTGAAACCTCCAATTAAAAAAAAAACTGTTGTAAATGCATCAGGTTTTGAAAAAAAAGACTTAACAATTTGGAGGCAAAAAAAGGAGGCAAACACATTACAAATTCTAAATTATGGAGCCAAATATGCTTTCAATTGAATAAACAAACAATATAAGTACAATGATGTGATCCAAAAGTTTGGAGGGAATTTTGAACCTTGCTTACTACCCTGCTACATTCTTCATAAATACACCTATTCAATGCAAGCTGTAGAATTCATTACAGCAGAAACAAAACACTACAACTACAAGTCAGAAATGGTACAACGAAAAATAACAAGAAGAGATCTAACTGATCAGCAGCAAAATAGCATAGTTCAGTGGCTTCTTCAACGCAGCACAAAATGGAAAACTGCAGTATGGAGCAAAAAAGGTTGCTGCAGAGGAGTTCCACCTTTCATTGAAGACAATTTGGACTATTTGGAGTAGGGCAGGTGCGCAGCAAGCCATGGGCCTTCCTATATCAGTTAAAAACATGAAAAGGGGGTTTGTGCACAAGAAAACGGAGGCATATGATGCAGATAAAGTTAGAAACCTCTCAGTCCTACAGAGGTCATCATTGAGGGTTATGTCATCACATCTTGGTGTGAGTAAGAGCCAAGTTCATATGTGGTTGAAAGAGAGCAAGCTTAAGCCACATACCAATGCTATTAAATCATTTCTTACCCCCCAAAACATGTTGTGCAAACTGAATTGGAGTCTTAGACAACTAGGAAGCATCATTGAGGGTGGAAAAGTAAAGTCTCAGACCATGTACAACACAGTACATATAGATGAGAAATGGTTTTACCTTACAAAAACCAAAGATAAATACTACCTTGATGCAGATGAAGTGGAGCCACATAGGACATGCAAGTCAAAGGGATTCATCCAAAAAATCATGTTCAACTCAGCAGTTTCAAGGCCAATCATAGATAGAGATGGAACTGTCATATTTGATGGTAAATTTGGAATATTCCCATTCATCACAGAGGAGACAGCTCAAAGAGCTTCAAAAAACAGACCCGAGGGCACAGTTGAAACCAAAGCAATGAATCAAGTTACAAGACCAGATGTGAAAGAGCAACTACTAAATCAGGTTACTTGCAACCACTTAACATCAGCAATCACACATTTGCATCATTTGCAGCTATGAGAATCAAGTGTAGTATCTGAATTTGCAACAACCAATATGCATACATTATGGCCTCAGCAAACACATTTGCATCATTTGCAGCTATGAGAATCATAAGCATAGCAATCACATAATCTGGATTTATACATAAACTGGAACCATAAGCATTGACTATCTGAATTTGCAGCAACCAATATGCACACATTATGTACACAAGTGTAGTATCTGAATTTACAGCAACCAATATGCACACATTATGGCATCAGCAAACACATTTGCATTATTTGCATCTATGAGAATCAAGTGTAGTATCTGAATTTGCAGCAACCAAACACATGATGGCAATCACATAAACTGGAACAATAAGCATAGCAATCACATAATCTGGATTTTATTTCAGCCATTTGCATCATAAGAATCAAATTCACACAATCTGGAATCATGAATTAAAGATCAAGTTTCTCACTTATATGTAGATGGTGCCAATCATTAAAGCTAAGTGGCCATCTTGTCTAAGCAAACACATATACATCCAACAAGATAATGTCAAACCCTACATTCTAGACAGTGATCCAGACTTTCAAGTTATTGCAAGATCAGATAGATTCGGTTTCCAACTAATTTGCCAACCTTTCCAAACAGTCCAAACACTAATGTGAATGATCTTGAATTTTTTAGAAGCATTCAATCACTCAAAGATCATAAACCAGCTAACAATGTTGATGAGTTGTTGCATAATGTGAAGGAAAGCATATGAGAATTACCCAGCAGACAAGTTAAACAAAATTTTCCTTACACTGCAAAGCTGCTATGAAGAGATAATGAGGGTGAAAGGAGGTAACAACTACAAAATTCCTCATATGGACAAGGATAGCATGCAAAGGCAAGGGGTGCTACCAAAATATATTGAAGTTGATGAAGAACTTATTAGAGCCAGCATAGACTACTTAAACTTGCATGGAAATGTAGAAGATAGATTCTACAATCTAGATGACATAGCAAATGCATTGGAGCAAGTGGCTATAGAGGACTGAAGGCAGCAAAAGCTTGGGGTTATAGACTGATGGTTTACAAGAACAAACAATGTGAATGTTTTTGTTTTTTGAATTGTTTGGAATGTAAACTAAACTAATTTGCTGCAATATTTTGGTTCCTCATTTTGTCACTCATATGCACATTAAATCAAGTAGTCTCAACAATCTACAATTACAAGGCAGATATGGTACAACCACAAATAGGAAGCACAACAAATGTGCAGATCAAGTTGTCTCAGCAAGCTCATTTGCATCATTGACTTAGCATTCAAGCCTCTAATAGTACCTCCTTAACTAGAGATGTAATCACCTAGTGGTGGCATCAATTAAAGGCAAAGATGAAGAGTAGTATCTGTAGCATATCAGTACATTATCATAAAGCATCAGCAAGAAGAATTTGCATCATTTGCACAGCAACAAGCTTATCATAAGGCAGCAAAATCATAGATAAGGCATCACCATCCATCCCAACAAATTCACCAGCATCATAAAGCATCAAATCTCAAAAGTAATATCTGTACATTATCATAAAGCATCAGCAAGAATAATTTGCATCATTTGCACAACAATAAGCATATCATAAGGCAGCAAAATCATAGATAAGGCATCACCAGCCATCCCAACAAATTCACCAGCATCATAAAGCATCAAAAATCACAGCTAAGGCATCACCAACCATCCCCCAAAAATAAGATATAAATAACCTGATATACATTTAGAGAGAACCGAACAAATCCAATTCAGATTCATCATGAAATTCCCACTTTTCGTTGGCCAAGCAGTGGATTTGATATAGATCGAGGGTGGCTGTCATGGATGCACCAAAATTACAAGGCATCTCCAAAGCAGACACCAACATCTCAGAGGAGCCGAGCGGGACAGCATCAGAGAGAGATTCATCGCCGCCGGTCATCGTCGGCATCTCAGATTTACTGAGCGGGACGGCATCAGAGAGAGAGTCATTGCCGCCGGTCATAGACGGCATCTCAGATTTACCGAGCGGGACGACATCAGAGAGAGCATCATCGCCGCCGGTCGTCATCGGCATCTCAGAGCCGCCAGTCACCATCGGCATTTCAGAGAGAGATTCATCGCAAATCATCTCCAATTTTATGGAGATTGGGGAGGATTCGTACCCATATGGGCGCGGTAGATCCTCCACATTGGAAGGATTCATCTCCCAATCCGTGGAGAAGGGGGAGGTTTCGTACCCTTCTGGGCGCGGTAATTCCTCCCACAAAGACGATGGAGGAGATGAAGATTTCATGGAGATGTGATGAATGTTGGGAGAAGAGTGAGAGTGAGAGTGAGCTGCAGCGTCGATCGAGAGGGAAATGAGAGAGTATTAGCTTCTAAGGTTTGCAGATTCCCATTTCGGGAAAATATAATCGAGTGTATATTGGATTGGATAATTAGTGATATAATTAGGGATGTTAATTAAATTGGGTTAGTTGTTAGGTGTGGATCCACAATGGCAAAGGGTAGTAAATAGGGAAAATGGATGAGGGTGTGAGTGTAAAATTGTTAAACTAGGTAGACATAAATTGGACAAATTTTTGGGGGTAAGTAGGTAGACATAAATTGGACAGAGGGAGTAGTATTTATATACTCCCTCTGTCCACGAAAATGTGCCCTACTTACCTCCTTTTTTTTCCATGAAAATGTGCCCTACTCCACTTTAAGTACTATTATACCTTCATTATTTTTATTATCTATCAACTTTTACCTTTATCCTACTCACAATAACTTTATTCCACTACCTCTCAACTTTATTTTTTATCATATTCACAATAACTTTATCAAAATTTCTTAAAATTTGTGCCGAACACACAATGGGGCACATTACCATGGACGGAGGGAGTACATATTTTTCTAAGGTATTACAATAAGGTACGAATATTTAATCGAATAAATCACTACACTACTATATAGGTATGACCTCTACGCCACACAAAGATGAGACCACTACAACACCACACTACCATATAGGACCACTACGCTACACAAAAGTGGCACCACTACAGCACCACACACGGTGAAGGCTACTACACCACCATCACTACGCCAAACAAAGATGAGACCACTACAGCATCACACTACCATATAGGACCTCTACCCTACACAAAAGTGGGACCACTACAACACCACAGGGGTGAGGACTACTACACACCACCACCATATAGGTAGGACCTCTACGCTACACACAGGTGGGACCACTACAGCACCACACATGGTGGAGACTACTACACCACCATCACCACGCCACACAAAAATAAGACCATTACAACATCATACTACCATATATGACCTCTAAGCTACACAAAGGTAGGACCACTACAACACCACGCAAGGTGGGAACTACTACACCACCACCATATAGGTAGGACCTCTACGCTACACAAAGATGAGATCACTACAGCACCACACTACCATATAGGACCTCTACGCTACACAAAGGTGGGACCACTACAACACCACACGGGGTGGAGACTACTACACCACCATCACTACGCCAAACAAAGATGAGATCACTACAACATCACACGATCATATAGGACCTCTATGTTACACAGGGTGGGAGCACTACAGCACCACACAGGGTGGGGACTATTACACCACCACTATATAGGTAGGACCTCTATGTCATAAAGGTGGGACCACTACAGCACCATACAGGGTGGGGACTACTACACCACCATCACTACGCTACACAAAGATGATACCACTACAGCATCATACTACCATATAGGACCTCTACGCTACACAAAGGTGGGACAACTACAGCACCACACAGGGTGGTGGGAACTACTACACCACCACCATATAGGTAGAACATCTACGCCACACAAAGATGAGACCACTACAACACAACACTACCATATAGGACCTCTACGCTACACAAAAGAGGGATCACTACAGAACCATACAGGGTGGGGACTACTACACCACCCTCACGACGCCACACAAAGATAAGATCACTACAACATTAGACTACCATATAGGACTTCTACTCTACACAAAGGTGGTACCACTATAGCACCACACAGGATGGGGACTACTACACCACCATACACAGATGAGACCATTACAACACCACACTACCATATAGCACCTCTACGCTATACAAAGGTGGGACCACTACTGCACCACATAATACGCCACACAAAGATGCGACCACTACAGCACTACACAGTGTGAGAACTACTGCACTACCAAATAAGGTGTGAAATCTACACTGCGCTCAGGCAAAATTGAACCCAAGACCTCTCGCTAAGAAGAGACTTGTGCAGACTAGCCAATTAAGCTAGGCTATAGTATTATACTCCCTCCGTTCACAAGTAAATGTCCAATTTGCTACAATACACGTGTTCGCAAGCAAATGTCCAGTATACCTTTTCGTACAACACTACCCTCTTTACTTTACAGAAATTACTACCCTTTGTGTTTTAGGACCCCACCTCACATCACTTTTATTTCTACCTTTTTATCATCCAACAACTTTATTCTTACTTTTTGGTCAATACCATCTTTTTTTTGTCATTACCATTGTTTTTTTGTCATTATCTCACTACCCCTACATCCTAACTTTTACTCCACTAACTTTAGCTTTATCAACTTTCTTAAACTCCGTATCCAGCACAAAGTGGACATTTACTTGTGAACGGAGGGAATATATGTTAAAATAGGTAAATCTGAGTGTTAATTTTGTAAAATTATAGATATAAAGGATTTCTTATGTCGAATAAAGAATACTTTTTTTAAAATTACTAAAGTATCCCTAGACCTTAAAAAATCATAATAATAAATAAGGATATACTCCTTCCATCTACGAAATGGTTCACACATTGTGGACGATACGAATTTTAAAAAAATGGTAGGTAGTAGTGAATTATAGTGAATATTATTGTGGATGGGGTAAGGGTCCCACAATAAATATGAGTGGAGTAACAAAAGTGACAATTATTTCGTGGACAAATTTAAGTAGCAAAAGTGATAACTATTTCTTAGACGGAGGGAGTAATAGATATACGAAGAAATGTACACTTGTATAGGAGTAGTAATAAATTTATTTTCTAAGACATTCTCTTAGAAAAGAATACCACCTTAGTCCAGTCCAGTTATGTCGACTTTTTGGCTAGCTTCTTCTCTCATTATTTTGATCAGAAACAAGTAATTCACTTCAAGAAATGCCTTCTTAATCCACTGAAATTTGCGACTTATTATAATTTAATGAAACACAAATTTTCAAGACCGCAGAGGATGTATTTGTAAATTACCATTAAGTTGTTCCGTCTAAAAAATTTATAGCTTATATTATAAGTGGTAGTAGTATATATCGAATATAATAATGTGACTAAGCTATTTATCGATTGATACCGTGATCTGATATATACTGCGTGACGTCATTACATTTTCTTCATAATTTCTTTTTTATATAAAACTAGTAAGTACATTTTCGACGAAAATTACTTTTTATTACTATATTGAACAAACTGAAAAGTGAAAATTATTGTAAATAATATTGTTTATTATTTATTTGTACATTAATATTCGAACAATCCACCTAGAATTTTATAATGCACGTGTCTTTAAAATCCGATTAAAAAGTATTTTTACTCTCCGTTCTCATTTTAAATCTGTATAGTAATACCCATTAATTGTGAACATTCGATTAAATTTACTAGATACTTAAATAATCAAATACTCATAAATTATTATAGTAATAGTCAATATACAATTGATCACCTGTCTCATTTAACCCGAACTTTACAGTATCAACAATAATAAAAACTTTCAAATATTTTAGCATTATAATTGATCATCCTCTCAATCAGTTAAAGTTTTTTGGGTTATAAAGAAAATTGGGCTATTTAACCGGCCCGTTTATTCAGACGTAACCCTCAACTTTTTCTTAACCCTCTTTTTTCCGGTCTATTTGGACCGCCTGTCAGTATCGAACAAGCTAAGTTAATTAGTCATCAAATTAAATTGCTGAAAGAAAAAAAACAACTAATGTATTAGCTAAATTATACTAGTAAACAATTGGTCGATGAGAAAAATACACATTGTTTATAAATATTTATATAAATTTTCTATTGCAAAGAAGTGCAGTTAGAATGCAATGTGGAATAAAATTTTTTAAGAATTCAATTAATTTTTGCTTCTATATGAGGTTGTTTTGATATATATAAGTATATACATGTGATATGATTAAGAATTTGAGACATATATTTCCATTTAAAGAATTGAATTAGATTTGAGATGATATAAAATATGATTAAGATATAGGAATTAATCTCCACGATCTGGTGAACAAGGCCAAATTGGGTCAACTTAAGTTGACCCAGGTCAACGCATTGAATTTTTAATTTTTTTTAATGTTTAGTTTTTCTACCACATCATATATTTATATGCATCACACTGTATAATGAGATGCACACCTAAGTGTAATGAGATGAATCAGTTTTTATTTTCGTTTTCTTTCAGGTTTTTTTTCGATTTTTTTTGTCAGGTCATATGAACCACTACATATATTCAAATGAACCACACTGTATAATGAGATGCACTACTAAGTATATTGAGATGCACAAGACTTTTTTTGTAACAGATTTTTTTTCCGGGTCCGATTTTACGGCTCCACCTTCGCTCTGAGTCTATCTCTATGGGTGTCTCCATCTAATTAGTTTTTTTTTTAATTTTGAATATTAATTTTAATCATAAAATTCAAAATTTTTATTAATTAAAATACAAATAAAAAATTGTATTAATCCGAAAATAAAAACCTACTTATTATTATTTTATTAAGAAACATATTTAAAAATGAAAACTAAAAAATGAAAAAAAAAGGAAAAGAAAAGAAACTAAAGAAGAAGAAAAAACAAAAAACCAAAAATAAAAAAAGGAAAGAAAAAAACTGAAAAAATGAAGGAAAAAAAAAGAAGAAAATGATTGAGTTTGTCTCCATGGGACGAGACTGTCTCGAGACAGTGGGTGCTGCACTGGGATGTCTCCATGGATTGAGTGTCTCGAGACACCTATGAAGACAACCACTGCAGATAGTCTAATATAAGCATAATTGTCGGGCAACAATTTGGATTTTTTGGCTCGTTCCGAGGCCTTCAGCTCTCCTTTCTCAAATCTTAACTAAAGAAGAAGCGGCAAACAAAAAAACGAAGAGGAAAAAAAGAAAGGGGGAAAATAAATCTGGAAATTTAAAAAAGAAATCGAAAAAAAAGAAAAAGAAATCGAAAACCCGGTGCATCTCAATACACTTAGTGGTGCAACTCAATATATAGTGTGGTGCATATGAATACATGTTGTTGGTGTATATGACCTGACCGTAAAAAAAAAAAAAAGTCAAACGGGTTGATCGGATTTGACCCGGGTTTGATCTGGGTTGACCGGGTTGATCCGAATTGAACCCGGGTTGATCGAGTTGACCCGGGTTTGACCTGCTTTGACCCGATCAAATCTGACCATACATCACTCATAGATCTATGTTGGAGATTTATTCTCATGTCTTAGGATAAGATCTATTCTCATATATCTCTCTCCTATATATATATATATATATATATATATATATATATCTAAATATGCTTCGAACAATCACAATCATAGATCATTTAAAGATCAACGGTTCAGATTGATTTCTAGTTCTTATACTAGCAATGATTTTTACATGAACCAATTCCTAGTTTAAAATACATAAATAATATATGTAATTCACATTTCTTTTTTCTAGCTAAAAATTAAGTATTTTCAAAAAAGTAATCTAATTATACACTAATGAAGATAATAAAATTTTATTAAATTGCAAATAGTAAAATTTTCAAAATAATTACATAGTCACCCTTCACGTATTGGATTGTTTTGCTTCATGCACCGAATTTGCGTATCCGATATATTTTTTTACTTCATAATCGAATCCGATGCGAATCGAACCTACACCCTGCATGTTCACTGCAATATCCCTGCATGTATACTGCGATGTGCTATTTTCTGGAGAACCCGTGCAACATAGGTCAAACACACATGCGTTCGCATATCATAACTAAAAAGGTCATCATAAGTTCAAAAGCGTAAAGTTAGGTGGAAGTTATGCTTTTGATTATAAACACAAATCTATATAAGAATTTCCAATCGTAAAAGTACAAATGTGACTGTATATATATTTCGAGTCCACTCTCCGATTTGCTAGTAACGGACATAAGAAAGCTATAAAACAAAAATGAACTGTAACAATAGGCAGTATATGATTTTAATTAAAATCTGTTAACTTGGGAGCAGAATAAAAATAAAAATTTATATGTAATAAGAAGACGAAAAAGGAAACAAAGAATCCAAGGGGGATTGGTTAACTTGCGAGCAATGCTAACTAAAAAAAATGTTAGTGATGGTTCCCGTGATGAGTTAGCTAGTGTATGAGGGAGGAAATATAATAGTACAAATTTTAAGGGCAAATTCTTGGGTGATACCCGTCTCACATTGAGAGATCGGGTCTCACTCGATTTTCATCCGCCCCATTTGACTTAGTATATATAAAAAAAGAAAAAAAAAATTCGGCGCATTCAATCGGCTATCGATTTTGCAAAATCTTCACTGTTTCATCCACAATTTCTACCATCAAAACCTCCTCGATCTTTCATCAATCTCCTATAAATTTCGTCCCAGCAAACTGTAACAACCCGAATTTTCGTCCCTAGATTTTTTTTTTTTTAAGAATAAGATAACCATTAGAAGGTTCCTATTTCCCAAATATTTTGAAAAAGAGGTAAGTTAATGAAAGTTCTATTTATAAGTTCAAATGAGATTTTATTTTAGATAATAAAATCAATGGAATTTAAAATCCAATTTCATCATGCATCACATATTTATATGTTTCAATTATTCATGCGGTTCTATTTACTTCAAAATATGAATATGTGAATATGTGATTGTGTGAACATATTATTTTGATTATTTAAAAATAATTAATCGTATGTGATAAAAATATAAATAATTGCGACAATGTGAAATTATTCCATATATCTTTTCGTCAATTTTTAGAAATATCGATCTAGAATGTAATATTCGATATTGGGTTCGATAGAACCGTAATATAAAACTCTATTAGAATACTCGATCGAAAATACAATTCAACTAAGGAGAAAGGAGCGTTGCGTCACGATCCAAGAAGTGAATTAAGAGATAAAGGCCTATAAAATATTATATATAGATATACATATACGTGTGTGTGCATGTGAATGTATATTTGTGTGTGTATATGTGTATGAGTCCAAATATGTACATGTGTGCGTGTGTTTATGTATATATATAGACAATATCAGAAAGTTGTGGAAGTTACATGCAAATTTGTTTGGTCAAATAGTAAGACAAAAGGAAAAAGACAAATAATAGCTATGAAAGATGGATTGCATAACGTGTCTTGTGCATGTGAGTGGGAGTGATAAATATGCTCTTTAATAATTGAGGTCAATCCTAACGATGAAACTAAACACCAACACTCCACTCTAGCCTATTTCTTTTCGGTACCTCTGTCCCCAATCAACATGGTTGACATGTCATCATTAAAACAAAAACAACAAGTAACAATCACTTATCTCACTCAATAAAAATTGGTAGCAACATCTCTCCTTCACTCCATCTCGACAGACACAGACATCTTCACCATCTCTTCATTTTCTTTCCTTCCTTCACACCACCACCATCACCTTGGCGCTGATTCCGTCGTCGGTGTCGAAGCTCGCGAAGGGCAGCAACAGCAACAACACCATCATGAAGGACACTCACCAAGTTTAAACAAAGCAATCCACTCTTTCTTCCTCACACTTTTTGCAACAACGGCCCTTAACACCACTTCACTCCTTCATTTTCCCTTCACTCTAGTTCCCTCTTCACACCATCCATACAGTTACCACCATTGATCACCACCTCGATGCCGTTGCCGTCGTCAGTATCAGGACTCCATGAAGAGGTGAGGAAGCAGCAGCGGCTGGACAGAGAGGGAATTCTCAAGTGATCGAGAGAGAGAGAAATCGAGAGTTGAGAGTTCGGAGGCTAGGTACCTTGCTAACATTCATTTAATTCTTGTGTTAATATATTTTAGAACGTTAGAAACATGTTTAGGAGGACTAGAGGTTGAGCATGACGGAGAATTCGAAGATGTGAGTGCGCATGTTTAGAGTAGAAGTTTATTGGCTGTTTTAATGAGTTTGGAAGATGTAAATGCCGTTGTTTGATGTCGATTATGTGAGGGATCGACTCCTCTGGTTTCCTTAGCGTATATATTTCCATAGATGTGAATTTGATGAACCTTGAAATAGAACCGAAACTTGCATGAGCTAGAAACTAAGACCTACACTCTGTGAAAATTCATTCATTTTGGCATGATTTTAGTAGACTGAGCAGCCTCTGTTTCAATAAGTTAGAATGCTTGGTTTGGTCTAAATTTTTGATATGTTGTACCTTGACATGTCTTCTATGTATCTGCAAAATTATAGATTTTTCTAAATAACGAAAAGAGTATGGTCGTTTATACAAAAATGTTGTGCAGTCAGTTTTTCTTCCAAATCTGCATAGTTGCATTCCGGCAAGTATATCTTTCTCGTCATAGAATTTCTTCAGGAACCGTTTGTTTTAAAATGACCTAGACATCCCAAAGTTTCTGAAAAACAAAGTTATCCGTTCTCCAAACGTATGAGCGCAGTCAGTTTCGTGTCTAAGCATGACCACTGTGCAGAATCTCATTTTGGAAACTAAATAAGTAGGTTGCATTGATACCTTTTCTATCGAGCATAACTTGATAACCCTTATATATTTTTGAGTAATTCCAGTTGCAAGTAAAATTAGAGTTTTCAAGGTCTCTGTAATGATACATTATGCATATCCATGTCGACTATACAGTGAATAACAACCTCATGAGATTGGGTGAAAACCACAGATTAATACACGCCATCTGTTCGATAAATTATCTAAGTGAATATTCAGCATGAACATGAATACAAAAATGATATTTGCTAAATAATTATCATAGTTTGAACTTAAACCATGTTTCTAAAATGATGAGTAGTTATAAATGACTTACTATTTGAATTATATAAGTTGGACATGATTTATTAAATTGAGTCTATTTGTTGATTATGTGAAGTTATGAAATTGTTTAGGTAGTGGTAAGTTTTCATTGAGCATAACACTTATATCTTTGCTTGTCATTATATGACATCAGTTGCATGTCAATCTATGTAGTTTAGGCTTTATAGAATGATAAATCACGCCTATATATGTTCATTGATCAGTTTGTAATCGCATGACAAATTTGTCTACTTAGTGTATGTTTATGCGCACCAACTGCCTGTCAAAATGCCTCAATGCAGAATTTACTTTTAAATTCTAATTTTATTGACTTTTACGAATTCTAACATGTGATTTAAAAAGACGAACATATGTCATATTTATGCATGTATATATGAAATGTAAGTTTATTAATTATTTTTAGCCATGTTTACTACGCTATATGAATAAAAAATGATCATTGGAGCATGAATGTTTGATAACATGCTTATATGAACTACATGAACTTCTTGTGTGCATTACATGACATGACATGGATTTTTGAATTATTTTGTTAATTAAATTTTGGACATTTGATCCGTACTTAAGAATCTAAAAACACGAAGAGATCCTTGTTGGTTTTTCTTAAGTTATAAAGGATAAATCGGGAATAGGTTGACCTAGGACTTAGTTGCTTGTGCTTTCGAGTTTCTTTATGATAAAAGCCTAAGTGTTGAGACGGTCTTGTTGGAGAAGTCGAGATTTAGATTGAGCTTGAGATCTTTTACTTTTGAAGGAATCAAGGTGAGTTCCTATTTTCAAACCATGGGTTAGAATCCTACGGAGGTAAATTTCGAGTTAATGAACCCTAAGCTCTTTCTCAAGAAAATGATATGCATGCTTTATTACTCATTGTTGTATTTACCAAAGAACGGGTATTCCTTCCGTGATCGGTTCGCACCATAGGGTGCCGACCACCATTAAACGATCGGTCCCCGGCTTTGATCAAGCAGAGGTGTGTACACACAAGACTGTTTATGGGTGAAATCAAAAGGAATTTCCCATGGCAGCGACTCGGTCCAATTGACGGGGCTAGTTACCCCCTTAATTGTCCCGACTGGTAACACGATGGAGTAAGTAATTGTGCGCACTAGACGAGCTTTGCTCTAGGATAAAATGTTTTACACTTATATGGGATTCAAATGTTTTCTTTTCAAAGTATTGTCCTATATATGTGAAGTAGCATGCAATATCTTTGTGAAAATGCTTTGAGATAAAATGTTTGCTAAAGAGGGTAAGAACTCACTGAGTACGCTAGTACTCAGCCCAAAATCTTTTGTTTTAAATGCAGGATGAGCGACGGGATGGAAAGTGGTGTGATGGCTTCCGAAGTTATTTGGTTGGCGATCGTTTAGATCGTCATCGCTATTTTGCTTATCGTATCGTGGTAGTTTGACATTTAATATGTAATAAATTAGACAAACTCGAACTCCAAACTTATTTCTGTTTTCTTTTATGCCGATTTCCCGATCGCGGTAATCGATGAAACTCTTATTTTGATGCTTCCGCCGTGCAGGATCCGAAGTCTTCATACTTTGAAACCTAGCTTAGATTTGGGCATGTTTATCGTTGAACAAAACTCATTTGATTCTATGATCATGTTTACTTATTAAATATGTATCCTATTTCTATTTACTTTTCCAAATTAAAATGTTTCTAAGTATTCTTCCCTGTGGCGATCCGGTCGATCTGTATAGGTTGGGTGGCGGGTCATTACACAAACCATCGACTTAATCGTGAGTTTTTCTTTGGGAATTTTAAGTTTATTTTTTCGGAATTTTTTCTGGGTTTATCACATCTAAGTTGAATCTTCACTGTTTCATCCACAATCCACAATTTCTACCATCAAAACTGCCTCGATTTTTCATCAATCTGCGATAAATTCTGCCCATCCTTTGGGAATTTTAAGTTTTTTTTTTCTTGAATTTTTCCTACATTTTTTTTCTTTGAGATTTCAGTTAAGCAGGTGTTCCATATTGTGTTCTTACTCTTATTCCATGCTACGGGTGCATATCATAATGCTGATTATCATTGTTTTACTGATTAATTATAGGATGAAAATAGAGCTTGTTAATGATATTTTAAATGATGCCGAAGATGTTGAAAATGATGAAGAGATTGTTAGAATTGATCCAGGTTATTTTTTTTTAAATTTCAGTCTCTATTTATTTATTGATTATATTGTGTAGCATGTTTTTGTGTGTTTCTGTTGCATTTAGATGGATATTTGTTAAATTGCTGATTTGTATGTTTATGGTATATTTCTTGTAATGATTTTTTGAAAGAATTTTTGCTTTTATTATTTTACTGATTTTGCTTTTCTGTCGAGTTTATGTATATTGTTTTTATGATTATATTTGTAGGTGACTTTACTTGTTTATCTGGTTCTCTTATTAATATTAAGAGAGAGAAGTTGGAAGACATTTATGATTTGTATAACAATCATGCTCTTGAAGTTGGGTTTAGTATAAGAAAATCAACCACACGTTATAATGCTGCAAAGGTTCTAGTTTCAAGATGTTTAGTTTGCTCATGTGCAGGAACTAGAAGTAATTCTACCTCTAGTTCAAAGAAAAGGGCATCCAACTTTACTAGAACAAATTATAAGGCATTAGTTAAGGTTAAAGTTCATGGTGGAACATAATCATCCACTTTCTAGAAGAGAATTGAGTCATATGCATCGTTCTCAAAGGTCAATTTCTAATGGAAAAACTGTTGTTATTGAGGATATGATTTCTTCCGGAATGAGACTAATTGATTCATTTAGATATATGGCTCAAGATGCTGGGGGACAAGATGTTTTAGGTCATACAATGAAGGATCATTTTAATTTTGTTACTCGGTTAAAAATTTCAGCTATTGAGGGAGGTGATGCTCAGACTCTAATCAATATTTTAGATCAACAAAGTGTTAAAGATCCAGACTTCTTTTATAGAGTTCGATTAGATGAGGATGGTAGATTGTGTAATGTGTTTTGGAGAGATTCAATGATGAAAGATGATTTTATGTTATTTGGTGATGTTGTCATTTTTGACACAACATATAGGACTAATAAATATAATCTTATTTGTGCTCCATTTGTCGGGATAAATAACCACCGAAAAAATATGATGTTTGCTTGTGCTTTCATTTCTAATGAGAAGGTCAAATCTTTTGAATGATTATTTGAGGTTTTTATAAAATTCATGGAGGGTAAATGTCCTGTTACAATTTTCACAGACCAAGATCATGCTATTGTTCATGGAATTGCAAATATATTACCAAATACTAGACATTGGCTTTGTATATGGCATCTGTACAAGAATGCACAAAGTCATTTGGGTAGTTTGAAATCTAATAAGGTATTCATTGATGCATTTCAGAAGTGTTTATCAGGATGTATAGATGTAGAGGATTTTGAAAACTGTTGGAGCTCTATGATTTGTAAGTATAAATTGGAGGACAAATCGTGGTTCAAACGGTTGTATGATTTAAGGGATAAATGGTGCATTGCATATAACAAGGATTTCTTTTCTACTGGTATTCTCTCATCACAACGACGTGAGAGTACTAACAATTCAATAGGATTTAATTCCAAGAAGACAACGAACTTGATAGAGTTCTATGAAATCTACAAGAACATAGTCAAACGTTGGAGATCTACTGAATTAGCTGATGATTTTCATTGCACAAGTTCAATCCCCCACACAATTTTTGATAAGTCCGGTCTAATCAAACATGCTTGTGATATTTATACACGGACCATTTTCAAAGACTTTGAAAAGGAATTATTGAAATCTTTTTCTGCTTTATTTTCTATCGTTGTTGATGATCTTGATGTCAAAATTTATCAAGTGACAGTAGATGATTGCAAGTTCACTGTGAGATTCTATGCAATGAACTCTATGTTTACTTGCTCTTGCAAGAGGTTTGAAGAATGTAGGTTGCTTTGTAGTCATTCATTGAGAATCTTACTCTCCAATTCAGTCGACTGAATTCCAGATTGTTACATTAAGAAAAAATGGACAAAACTTGCTAAACGAGGTTTGTGGGACAAAAATGGTGAACAGACACCTTGGAGACATCAAATCGTGAGAAGATGTTATACTCATCCCTTGAAGCATTTTCTTTGTCAAGAAATCAAAGTGGAACAAGAACTCAAATTGAGACGAGAAATCAAAGTGAGAAAACAGGGGCATCCTCTGTTTCATCTATTAATGTGAAGGATCCCTTACATTCAATAACCAAGGGACAGAAAAAGAAAAAAAGGATTTCTTAAGAGAAGTAAAATAAGGAAGACTTCATATTCTTGTAGTTCGAGACTCTCCAACGAGTTTGGAACCAAAACTCCTAATCCTAGATTGTTCTAGAAATTTTTGCTAGTGAGTAACAAAATATTTCATAGGTTCATATTCATATTCTATTTTTTTGTATTTATTACAATATTTATTCATTTGTTGATCTATTTTTAAAATTTTTAATCACTTTTTATTGACATTCTTTTTTGTAGGTTGATAGTTGGTTGTGGCTGTGCACACAGTGTAGTATGATTATCACAGTAGCAATTTGGTAAAACTTTTGTACTTCTATTCGATCTTTTTAATTGATTTTTCTTGCCATTTGCTATAATTTTTTTCTATTGTGTGCAAGTTTTTTACATGAAATTTGGGATAAACATGGAATATGCGCATACATATGGTGCATTTTTGTAGGAGATTAATTTTTAGTTAATAGAATTCCATTTTTAGTATTGTTCGACGATTTTTAGACTTGGATTGTATATGTTACTGTAGTTTAGCTTCAAGTTTTCTGATTATTGTAGAATCTTTAGAATCTGTTTATTATTTTTTAGTTTTATACATTTGCTATTTTATTGATGATTATTGGCATTTCCTAGCTTTCAAGGAGAAATATTCCTACATATAACCTCTGTAAAAATATATGAATATGTCGACCTGACAAAAATGTAGCAAATATTCTGTTATTCGAACAAATTAACTCTAATGAGTTTTCTTATATAAGAAATCAATTGCATATCCAGCCGGTTAATACTTGCAATTGATGAATCAAATGCAACTTTTGGAAGTAGGGTCATCTGCATCGTACTTGACAAATGATTATTGTAACAAATTAACGCTAATGAGTTTCTTCAACTGTTTACCTACTTGTGGTAACTGGCCATAAACTATACTTTTCAAATGCATTCAAATTATCTCACATGCACCAAAAGCACATTCCACATGCACTGCACTCATCAACCATATGCACACAAAAAAAAAAAACCAAAATAACAAAACTCCTAGTGATTCACCAAACTGTATAAAAAAAATTCAACCTATTATAGTTTCAGATGCACATAAAGCACTATCTACATGCACTGCAATCATTAATCATATGTACTAGAACCCATCCAAGGTTAATATCATTCATTAACAAAAAACTAATAACCATATCCATCAAAAATCATATCCACATGCTGCCCATTCAATATTCAGTTGGACTTCACAAAATATATCAAAAAAATCTAAAATAGTTGTTCAAATTCAAACACTACATTGTACTTGGATACAAAATTTAATAGCTGTAATATGTCAAGTCAACTAATCAACCACTTCTCAGCATCAAACTTCTTGTTTGTACTAAGCTCCTTGAAGTAGTACTGTGATTCATTTTTCATTCTCTCTTGAAGCTTGTTCTTGCTGCACTTAATAATAGCTGCACAATACTTCACTCTCAGAATTCTCATTTGCTTTGCTGATTTTTTTGAGAGGCTTTTTCTCTAGCTTTTGAGGGGTTCACCTAGGAAGGTTTCCAAATGCCTCATTGTAAATACTCCACTGTCTTTCTTGTTTTCCTCATCACCCCATTGCACTTGTACATTGTAGAACCTTGCTGTGTCAATTTTATTCCCTTTTGCCTTCTCATTGCTTTCGTTCAAGAAATATGCTATACTTTCCTTCTACATTATGAAACCATATATCAACAAACGACTAATACTTCTACTACTAATGTAAATAAATTAATACTTTAATATTTACCAGATCCAAGAGAATGTTATTGTACTCATTTAGTTGACATTTCTCACCCGTGCAGTATCTGTGATCAATCACACATATTTTTCCAACCCTAAGATCAATATTGATCATAAGGTAATGATCTTTAATGTGTATTGGGAAGAAAAACTGCATGAAACATATAAACGATTAGTTAGTAATTATAAACATTATGAAATCAATATTAGATGTATATTGAATTATATAATTATAACTTATTCAACAATACCATATCGATTTCAGCAAGTGGATAATGTCCATAGTTTTTCACCTCTGCATCCAATCTTTCTATAAACTTTTAAAGCATCAATGCAAGTTTCAAGGATCTTGGACGGGAGACAATTATATTTTGTTGAAATTAAATTCAATATATTACTATTTATTATTAAAAAACATGTTAAAATATGTAAATCCTGTAATGGAGACACTTACTCACTGAGACTCTCGTTGTTGCAAAAAATCTTTTTGGCTAGTGTTGTGACCGTTTATCTTCACTGACATTTAACTTCAAACACCATGCATCTATAACTTCAGGATGAACTAATGCTTCATGTGCAAGTGAGTTTAGATTCACTCTTTTCAATTGAAACTCTTCAAAATCAAATATTGGATACTTTCTGTTTCATTCAATATTTGTGAATATCAATCATTATATCAAATTCAAATCCTATTTTATAGAAATAACTAACAACTCATGTCCTAATGATTCACCATACAAAATGAAGATGTTCAAGCTATCCTACTTTCATATGCACATCAAGCACTGTCTAATTGCACTGCACTTCTCAATCATACGCACTGGAAATCCATTCAAGTATCTCATGTCACATGATTCAACCCTTTCTACTTTTAGTTGTTCTCAGATTATCTCACTTGCACCCCAAGCACAAAACACATGCACTTAACTCATCAACCATATGCAAACTAATTTCATATTATTCAACATATAACATTAATCTATCATATGCAACAAAACACATCGAGTTTTCTGATTTCACATTATACAACATACTAAACTTTCAAATGCATTCAAATTCTATCAGATTGAATCACTAACCTTCATTGAATTTTTTTTGGTGCCATTCTTCTTCAGATTTGTTCTTTCAGTAAAACAATATCTTGTTTTCCAGTAAAATCTAATAATTCGACTACAGCAAACACAAGATAGACAAAATAGTGATCAAAATATTATTTAGCAAAAGCAAAATCATCAACAATAACTGTGACCTATGTTCCAAACTTAGCATAAAAAACAAACCAAAAGCAACACTTATCAAAACTGAAGCTCTGCATTTTAGGTAAAAAAAAATGGAAAATAGAAATCCTCTTAGCCTAGCATTGAATCAAGCTGATTCTCATATTTACCCATGGATCCGCCAATAAAATTCACCAAACTTATTTAGCAAACTGAAAATAATCACGAAATGAGAAATGATTTAGATTATACCTAATTAATAGAATTCCCTAAATTTTGTTAACTAATACTATTTCGAAATCAAAAAATTACAATACCTATCGCATGATAATCGACGATTAGACTCTATATCAACTCCATAGTCCATAATTCAAGAGCAGGAAAATTGTAGAATAGTCCGGAAATTGACGATGGGTTGAATTTCTGATGGGGAGAATTGACGATGGATTGAATTTCTGATGAGAAGAATTGATGGTGGTTGGAATTGAAATTAATGTCGACTGAATTTACAGATGAAATAATTACATATGAGACTTGTCCGTGTCTGACCCGAACCGGTCTCACAACTTGAGACCTGTTGCACTAGAGTCTATCTCAATTTTATCTAAAAACTTTTTCAACTTCTATTTCTCGACAACTGTAAAGCTCAATTGAAGTGGTCACATAATTAGCTATACAATTGAGTTTTTGGACTGAGGGTTAACTGTATTCAACAAATTGAGGTTTAAGTGCAGATTTTGATTAACTTGTTTTTACTGAAAATCTTTTGCAAACTGTGGAAATTTGATTAACTTGGTTTACTGAAAATCTTTTGTGAAGGTCAAGTTCGCGAAACTCGTAGTGCAGATTTTGTATTATGCTTGTATGATGCAGTTATTCTTTAGTTAGTGAAAATAACAAAAACTAAATGCAGTAAGTAAAAACACGGTTGTTTTTATGGTTCGAAGAGTGACTCCTACGTCCACGACCAACTACCTTGTTGGTAATCCCTTGAATTGCCTACGCGTACAACTCAAACGTACAACTTAGTTTTCGGATACTAAGCAACATTACAGTGATTTTGGGTTCAATAAGACCTAGATTCTGATTAAAATCTAACTTTGATTGCAAATTCAAAGCGACCTACAGAAATGGTTTATGGGGAATTTTTTCAACAAGAAAACACACAACACTGGAAGTGGAGATATTTTCTTCTAAGGCTGAATTCTCTAACTCTTTTAGAATGAGAAAGCATAGGAATAAAGGGTTGAAACACATAGGCTCGGTCAAAGAAAGGTTTTCTTGGAGAGCTAAGTGAGCTAAGAGAGCAGTAAGCAAGAGGAGGATTTCTTCATGCTTGAAAGCTTAAATCGGTATGTAGTTTGCTCACAAAGGTTTCAGTCATCTTGATGTTGAAGGAGAGCCCTTATTTATAGGTGGAGAGGTTGAACTAATCGTTGGAAAAAGCTGTTTGACCTCTGTCATGAAAGCGATGGACTCTTTTCTCACTTCTGCAAACTTTCGTAAAATGGTAAATGTGGACCTTGCTTTTGAATTGTAGGTCTTCACTGTCTGTCAAAATAAGGAAATAAACAGTTTGTCTTGTTTTCACGTGTTCTTGTGTTGTTTGAATTCGAACTCAAGTCCAATTCATATCTTCAGACTTCTTCACACTTATGACTTTCACTGTTCTGAGCACATCTAGATGACTAACTGTGTTGCTCAAGATCTGGAGTCAACTGTGTTATCTTCGAACTTGATTAGTCCAACTTGATCTTTAGTTGCCTCTTCAGTTCGAGTCCTGTAAAGATAAAATCCTTGCGCTCAATCAGTAAGCTCTAACTAAAAAGGCTCTAAGGCATATCAACTCGTTGATGTCACTTTTTTGATATAAATTAAAACCTTACTAATTTTTTCGACAATTTCCCTTTTTTTAATGATGCTAAAACCTTAAACTGACACCACCTAAATTCTAAGGCTAATCCAAAACTAGTCTATAAGAATAAAAGGGTTAGCATAAGAAATATATATTAACTCTAAACTTGAACAACGAGATAGTAGTCATCAAGTAGAGTCAATAATTCATATTTCAAAAACAACTTATTATTAGAAAGATAACAAGTTGGAGAGATTTTATTACAAATGAATTTTTGAAGATAAAAGTACAGTTACATAATTCATCGGTTGCAATATCTTCTCTTCGCTGCTTCAGCTCCTTTTTTCACCCAATTTTGGTCATATTTTCTATAGGTTCTTAGGTGTGTTTGTTACTTTAGTTTGTTTGTTTTGCGTTAACTTAAGTCGAAAATTGCACTCATGTTTCGTCCAAGTGTTTTGAGTGGAAATGTAGGTTTTGAGCTAAAATTGCAAGTTTAAAGATCAAAGTGAGCTCAATCTGATCTTGGAACGCAGAGATATGGAGGAGAGTAGAGCTGAAGTAAGGGGCAAAGCTCCCTCGCTGACTAGGGGTCCCTGCCAAAGTGAGTCATTGCACTAGGGAATTGAGGCAGAGCTCCCTGCCCAGAGCTCCCTCGCCGACTAGAGCTCCCTGTCCCTAAGTGAATTAGTGGATATAAAACCGCCTTCCGCACATGAAAACGCTCATTTTTTTTTCTTACTTTCTTTTCCTAGGTTTTACTTTATTTTCTTGGTGATGGCTGGAGAGACTTTTCTCAGTTTTTCTTCTACTTTCATCTTGTAATTTTAATTCCAGAATTAAGAACAACGCCACTGGATTTATTTTCAGATTCTACTTCAATGTTTATTATGCAATTTCCATTCAAGTTTGTGAGTTCTTTAATTCTTGTTTTTAATTTCTTCTGCTATAATTTCTTTTAGATTAATTCCTTTGAGTTTATGCTAGAATTAGAGATTATTATTTCAGACACTAGATTAAATTTCAATTCTTGCCTTAATTTATGTTTAATTTTTCCTTTCAATCTTTGCCTAGGTTTAATTTGAGCTAGATTATATATCAATTCTTGTCTAGTAATAAACAAACAACCCCATTGATTTATTGCTTTATTTTTCTTTTTTTTTCCGCAATACAATAATTTCCCTGCTAAGTTTTTCTTGAGAGACAATATTCGGGTTAGCTTATTTAATCTATTACGACCACGTTTAATTGTGTGCATTTGAGATTAATTAGGTTGAACAAATTTGGTGTCATTGCTGGGGAAAGCTTTAGGCGATTATTTGTGTTGCATTGTTTATTTTTCTTTTTGTTTTTGTTTGGTTATTTTTAATCCTCCGGTGTATGTAATCTGTTTGCTAGTATTGTGTATGCGAGTACCCAGGAGTCAAAAACCATTATTAGCACCGTATATTGACAACATCAATCGGAAAAGTGTAGTTCTGGAAAACGCAAGGGAGGTAACCGAACCAAGTCCTAACGAAGTTGAAGAAGAAGCTTTCTTGGGCAATATTTTTTGTGATCAAGAAGAAGAAGTTCATTCAAATCATGACCAAGAAGATATGGCCACAGAGGAAGCGCATCTTATGGAAGACTATTCCTGACCTATTATTGTGCCACGACTTCGGCAATTGTTCTCTCGATCGGGCCCAGACGTGGCTCATATTGCTGCCGTCAAACTCCATAAACACTTAGACGGATGCCTGTGAGAAGTTTATGCTGAAATTCTACACTAATCACAAGACTCAGGTGATTCGAACACAGATTATGAATTTCATACAAGGTGCCCACGAGCCTTTCCATGAGGCATGAAAAATATTTCAAGAGCTCATTCGGCAGTGCCCACAGCATCAGCTGGCTCCGATCATGTTGAGCAAGTTCTTTTATGATGGGTTGCTTGAAACAACTTAGTTTATGGTAGACAGCACTGCAGGGGGCAATATTACAAAGAGGACTGCCGCAGAGCTCAACAAAATTCGACCCATCGAAGAAGGGTTGAGGCGAGTGCAATGACACCCAATTATGAGCTTCAGAAGTAGATAGCAGGTGTGATGAGAGAGTTGCAAGAATTAAAGATGAGCAAATCTGTTGCTTCTCCACCTTGATAGGAACCTGCTAGACAAAAGATTTTTGCTGAGCCATGCGACATTTCTGGGGAGCTGGGGCACAATCCTGAAGAGTGTCAAAGAATGAGAGAGCTGACATATGAAGGGAGAGTAGAAGTCTATACTGCACAAGGGTATCCTCCATGACAACAGTTTGATCAAGGCCAAAGATTCAATCAGAATCAACAACAGCAGAACTCAGGATAGCAGAATCAGTCTAACACTGGATGGAGGAATCAGAACCAAGGATAGAGATTTGGAGGAAGTTTTCAAAATTGTCATCCTCCACAGCAGTTCAATCAATACCCTTCCCAGCAGCAGTGGTACCCACATCAGCAGCAAAATTTCAACTCGCAGTGGCAGTATCCAGCACAACAAAATCAGTTCCCACAAGGATCGCAGCAGTTCCAACAGGGACCACATCAATTTCAACGTCCACCGCCACTGCCTGCTCAAAGGAACCCTTTTGAGGACAACTTCAATGCATTTATGTAAGAGAGCAAGCAGGCGAGAGAAGCTCAAGACGCTACCATCAAGCATCTTGAGACAGGTGTGGGACAAATTTCTAGAACCGTCAATCAGATGCAGTAACAACAGCAGACTAGGAAAATTCCGAGTCAAGGTCAACAACCACATCAAGATCAAGCTGTAACTATTCTGAGGAGTGGAAAGACAGTTGATAATAAGGTAAGAGACACGTCTTTAGTGGAAACACTGCTTGTGGTTGAGAAAGAGAATGAACAATCAGAGATCCGACTGCATAAGGCTGAGAAGCCTTACCGTCCACCAATGCTCTTCCCTAGCAGATTGAGGAACGAGAAACAAGATCACAAATTCTCCAAATTTTTTAAGATGTTTTCCAAGGTAAATGTGAATTTACCATTATTTGAGGTGATTAGAAATGTTCCAGCATATGTTAAGTTTTTTAAGGAATTGGCAACAAATTCTGGTGTTCGAGATTGCCAACTCAATTATGCAGCAGCCTCTAACTCCAAAACGGTGGGACCCTGAGAGTTTTGTGATCAAAATTGCCATGAAAAATAGAAAAGAAGCATCAGAGATGTTGGATTTAGGAGTCGGTATTAATCTAATGTCGTACTCAATTTTCAAGCAGTTAGGATTGGGAGAGTTGAAGCTAACTAGAGTGTGTTTGTAACTGGCCGATCGATCCATTCAACATCCTAGGGAGGTTGTAGAAGATATTCGGATTCATGTTGGACAATTGGTAGTACTCGTGGATTTTGTGGTTCTTGAGATTGGAGATGTGCAAGAGAATGGATGAGAACATACACTGTTATTAGGAAGACCATTCATGGCTACTACCAACACTCTGATCGATGTTAGGAATGGGATCATCAAGATATCGGTGTTGGGAGACGGTCTCCTACAATGTTCATGCCAATCGAGCGAATCCTTCAGTCAACAATATCGAAAAATGTTCTTACATAGATACCATTGACATTCTCATTGAGGCATGTTTCATTGAAGAGAAGCAGATGGAAGAAGTTTTTGAAGGATCTGCAGATCTAGAGGAACGGCTCAGGGTGGAAGCAAGTTTAGAGGAGTTGGTACCAACAAGTCTGCCTGTTGACTAGTCATTGATACCCGAGAGCTCCAAGGATAAAAAAGAAGTGGAACTCGAGCTCAAGGAACTGCCCTCGAATCTGAAGTATGTGTTCCTTGAAAAAAAAAGGAAAAGGCCAATCATCATCTCCTCCGAACTCAACAAAGACGAAGAAGAAGCCTTAAGGGAGGTACTTAAAAAGTTCAAAGAGGCTTTTAGATGGATTGTTGGGAAATTTATTAGTATGAGTTTTGATGAATTCCAAAACCAACTGACCCCAACCGAGTAGAAGTTGCCAGTTCCTATTGTTAGTTGTTAGGCTCGCTGTTTGAGCAATGTTAAGATTTTATCTTTACAGATCTCCAGCTGAACACGGAAACAGAGCAACACTCGGATACAACCCTGGATGAAAGATCAGATGAGGAACATCAGTTACAAGACTGCCTGATGAGAGAGCTATGCTTTTTGACAGCTGAGAGTTCAAGCCAACTGTTCAGTTGGAACATCAGCTATAGAATGCCATCCGATAAAGAGAATATTTCAAGAAGGGGGAAGTTATAAAGAAGTCTCAACATGAAGTTCAAGATCAGCTGAGAGTTCAACAGTTCAAGCAGAACATCAGCCGAAAACCACTCAGATGAAGTTCAAAGTCAGTTGAGAGTTCGACGAGAACATCAGCTGAAGACCACTCAGATAAAGATCAAGATTTTCAACCGACTAACCGAGGTTGACTGTCAGAAAGGTTTGAATTTGAATTTCAAAAGGAAGTTACGTAAGGGTTTGACCGTTCAGTTACTACCCCATTTGGCCCAACACAAGGCTGTCTCAGATGGAAAGCAGAAGAACTCAGATGCCATATCGGGAAAGTCTACAGAGATGAGAGACAAGCCATCGCTTTCAATGATCAGAGATCAACAGCTCCTCCAACGGCTAGTTGCTACTCTCCGCCTATAAATAGAGGCCCTCATTCATTCGAAGAGGATACAAGACACACGCGCGAGAAGAAATCTGAGAGCATAAAGAAAAGAGCAATATTCTTCCCGAGCTGAACTGAATCTCTTAGAACATCACTTAGTGAGAGTTCGTATAGAGTTAGATCTTAGCTCGCCACTCGCTAGAGCTTTTAGTTGGAAACATATTTTTCTCTTTCACCTGAAAAGGTTTAGGATTCTACTCTTCCTGCAACTGAGTAGCTAGGTCGTTTAGTACCCGTAAACTAAACTGTAAGGTTGATAAGTACCCGCAAACTTATCCATAACGGTTGCTCAGCCCGCGTAAGCTGAGTGGTTTGTCCAGAAAAACTGGGACAGAGTTGTGTGGACTCACAACTCCCCATGGACATAGGAGGGTTATCTCCGAACCACGTTAAATTCTGTGTGTCTGTGTTTATTTCTGTTCAGTTACTATTAGCATCTTTCAACTAACCAAACTAACCGGCATACAAACTGCATATTGGCATATTCAACTGTTTTGGTTTTTGACCAACCAAGCATAAAAGCGTGAGTTGTTATAACGAGTTTATTTTCCACCACATTCCGCACCGCACAACTCTTTCAGCTAAGGTTGCTTACTCAGTTGTGAGTTTCCAACTGAGTCTTTTTACTCGGTTGAAGTATTTTTCCAGGGTTAAGTTTTAAAATCCTAACTGGTGTATTCTCCCCCCCATACACCAGTAACTCGTTTCGGGACCATCAAGTGGTATCAGAGCAGTGGTTCAAAAGATTGCTGACTCTGTTTCACAAGGTGTGAATTCGAGAAATTTTCTTCAGTGGTCAACTGAACAGATCTTTTCATGCTAGTGCATATTTGTTTTGTTTGTTGTGCGCAGATGGACGCCAAGGACAAGATCGTCGTCATGTTCTCAGTAGTCAATTATACATCATAGAGAACACGGATGAAGAAGATCCTACTTTCAAAGCATCATAGGATGCAACAAGTTCTCTCTTCCGGACCGATCGTCATCAAAGAAAGAATAGCTCGCACTCCCATAAATCCTAACGATGGAGATACAGTGGTGGAGTATGTGGAGAAACAACCAGAAGACTACACTCCAGAGGAGGCCAAGGTGAGCCAGTTGGATATCTGGGCTCAGAGCACAATAATGTCCACAGTTGGACAAGATTATCTGCCTTGGATAGAGGAGTGTGAGACTGCAAAAGAGATGTTGGACATCCTGGCATCGCTGAGTGAAGGAAGCGACGAGACAAAGGAAAACAAGTTCTCACATGCATGTCAAGATTTGGACAACTTCAGTCAGCGACCTGATGAGACCATCGATCAGCTAGAGCTCCGGTTTATGGACATCATCAGAAGAATCCAGTCCATCCGAAGAGGAAAATACACACTAAGAGAAATCAATCTCAAAGTGTTGCAAGCTCTACCGGCTGAGTGGGATACTTTCACCAATATCCACGAGAGCCGAGCTGACCTTGGTGAGATGGGAACTGAAAGATTGTTCTCAATCTTAAAAGGAAATGAGTATAAGGTCAACAGGAGGAGATCGCAGTCCTCAGGTCAGACAAGTAGAATTGAGGATGTTGGCTCAGCCTCAAAGTCAGTTGCTCTCCGAGCTGACTACTCGAAATCGAGATCATCGAGGCCAACCAGATCGGCTGACACGACTGCAAAGGAGCCAAGCAGAGAGGAACTGCAACAGAACATCGTAGCCTTGTCAAAGAAGCTAGCCGACATGGACACTCGGTTCGGCAAATACAAACGATTCTACAAATCAAACCGAACTCGAGACAGCTCGAAGCCAGTCACTAATGGTTGCTTCGAATGCGGCAAGGAATGACACTTCAAAGCTGACTGTCCAAACCTCTCAAAGAAAGAAAGGGAAGCGTTGAGGGCCAAGCAATCTGCAAAGAATAAGGCCATGGTAGCAGAAGAAGCAGCTGACGATATGGATATCTTCACTGATACTGAAGATGAAGATGAGCTGACTTCTACCAACAACGCCATCAGTAAGGATCAATGCCTCATGGCACTTGGAACAGACCAAGATGATATTGAGGTACAATCTAATCCTGCTCAGTTAAATTCTTCCAATACTTCTAACATGCAGGAATCTCTGGACGATGAGTTGGAACCCTTCTGGAGTGATTTTCAAGAACTCAGTGAGGAACTGCTTCAGCAATCGGTTGAGTTTAAGAGTCTTCAAACTCAGTTCACCAAACTTGAAGATTCCTTAACCGAGAAGGACGATCTGATAAAAAGCTAAACCGAGGAGATTGAAAATCTCAAGAGTCAGCTGAATGAAGCTAAGGCTTCAACTGATGAGGAGTTGACAAAGCAGATCAAGGAACAGCAAGGTCAGTTGAAAAATCAAGAGGCTCAGATCGAACAGCTGATAAAGAAGTCAGATGGACAAACCGAGCAGATAACTGTCATCGTCAAGGAGTTGCAAACTGAGAAGGACAATCTAATCAAGCTGTATCAGTCATCCAAGATCATAGAGAATCTTATCAGTTATAGTAGACAGATGGATGACGTGTCAGGACTTGGTTATGATGTTGTCAAGGATACTGGAATTCCACCAGCAACCTTCATCAAAGCTGTAGAAGTCACAGTTGTCGAGTCAAACACAGCTGAGTCTTCAGAAACTAATCCAACCTCCACCTCTCAGCAAGTTCAACCGACCAATACTACCACACCTGAGAAGGGAAAAGGAACAGTAGATGAAGGACAGAATATTCCATCGGCTGGAAAATCAACCAAGGGGGAATGTTCCAAAAGTCAGAAGAGGAATCAGAGGCATCGAAGGCATAATCGCAACCGAACTTAGAATCAGAACCGACCTCTGCATCAACCTCAGAGTCAACATCAGAAAGAATGGAACCGACCGCAGAACCGACAAGGGTTCAATCATCTGAATCAACAGCGGTTCCAACATCAGTTCGACCAAAGGTTCCAACGAAGTCAACCAATGGGGAACATGTCGAACAACTGGAGATATTCATGCCATAATATGAATCATCAACAGGGCATGAACAGCTACAGACAACCCTCAGGGAGTTGGAATCAGAATCAGCCACAAAGATTCCAACATGGCGTCCGACCTCACAGACAAACTCAATAGGATAAGAATCGCCATCAAAACAGGGGGAAAGCCTCACCTCCTAAAGCTCAACATGGGAGAAATCCAACTCCTCCTAAGAAACAGAACATCACTACTAACAACAAATCTAAGGATAACCAAGGTGTTGTTATAGTTGATGATCAAGGAAGAGTGATCTGGAATGATAAATCCATCCGAGTTTACAGGGAAAAGCGACGCACAGTTCCAGGGGGAACTGGTTCTAACCCTCCAGGACCCAACTGAAATTGGGGACCTAAGCGAGTTTCTCTTTGCAGGTACAGGAGAAACAGCTGAGGAAGAAGAAGGCGTCTGCTACAATGTGGGTGATGGATAGTGGATGCTCGAAACACATGACAAATCTGAAGGATTTGCTCGGAAGTTTTGTGGAAAAAGAAGGACCCTCAGTTACTTTTGGTGATAACTCAAAAGGTTACACCAGAGGTTACGGTACCCTTGAAACCAATCATGTTTCAATTTCTAATGTCTCTTTTGTTGATGGATTGAAGCATAACTTGCTCTCCATCAGCCAATTCTGTGATAATGGTTTCTCTGTCAAGTTTGATGCACAGGGTTGCAGGGTTAAAGATGTCGGATCAAAGCAGGTGATATTGTTGGGAAATCGATCACCAACAGGGAATGTCTATTGCGCTGACTGGAATAACAGCCTCCCTGACACCTGCCTGTTATCAAAGAGCAGTTCTGATGTGAGCTGGCTGTGGCACAAAAGGCTCAACCATCTGAACTTCAAGACGATGAACCGACTCTCCAGACAAGAACATGCAAGAGGCATACCTAACCGAGTGTTTTCAACAACACACATCTGCAGTGCATGCCAGCTGGGAAAGCTCGCTAGATCCTCCTTCCGGTTGAAGTCAACTCCCTCAACCGACCGAGTGTTACAGCTGATCCATATAGATCTCTTCGGGCCAGTTACACCAAAGAGCATAAATGGCAACGAATATACACTGGTTGTAACTGATGATTACTCGAGGTACACGTGGACCATCTTCATGCGCCACAAGAGTGAACCCCGAGATGAGCTGCCCAAGCTGATGGATCGGATATCGAACCAACAAGAGATAAAGATCATTTCTATCCGATCAGATCGTGGAACCGAATTCCTAAATGAAACCATCATCGAGTATTGCGAGAAGAATGGAATTACCCATCAGACATCAGCCGCGCGTACTCCACAACAGAATGGAGTAGCTGAGCGAAGGAACAGAACGCTGAAGGATGCAGCCACATCCATGTTAGCCAGCTCAGCTCTCCCAAAGAGATTTTGGGCTGAAGCGATCAACACTGCATGCTACACTCAGAACCGGTCTCTTCTAACTAAGCGGTTGGGAAAGACACCATATGAGCTATGGAGACGCAGGAAGCCAGATATTTCTTATTTTCGCGTCTTTGGTTCTAAGTGTTATATTCACAACAATGGGAAGACTCAGTTGAAAACTTTTGATGCCAAAGCTTCAAAAGGCATATTTCTTGGATATGCTGCTCGAATCAAGGCATATTGAGTTTTCAACAACAGCTCTCGTGTTGTGGAAATAACACCTCATGTTAGTTTTGATGAATCTACCTTTGAGTGCAGGGAACAGGTTAAAGGAGAACAAGCAGATCTAGCTGTTCCACCAGTTCTCACCACATCGCAAGCTCTAAGGGAAAAGAACCTAGCTGAACCACTAGTTTGGGCAACTGAGGATGAGGATCCATACTCCTCTGAAGATGAATGCGAAGACCCCAGCTCATCCCAAGGGGAAACTTTAGCTGATGCTCCTCCAACTGCATCAACATCCGAAGCCCAACCGAGTCCAGTTCAAACTAATGTCAATGTTGAGGATCCAGACTCAACAGCTGATCAATCACCAGCTCTAAAGACTCCAACTCAGATTTCAGAACAACCACAGTTGGAAGAAGAAGGAAGACGCAACCGAAGATGGTATGAAGTCCATTCCACTGACAACATCATCGGCGATCCAACCAAGGGTGTGCGTACAAGGAGCCGAGTTGCAAATCCAGAATCAACTGAAGAAAACTCCAATACTTATGCCCAATATGCTGAGGAGTTGGCAGTTCTAGAGGAGTTCGAGCAAGCTGGAGATGTTGCCATGATTTCTTGCTTTGTAGCTGATGTACCAGAACCGAAGAATGTTGGGAAAGCTCTCAACTGTGTTCACTGGACAACAGCTATGCAAGAAGAACTGAATGAGTTTCTACGCAACTGTGTATGGGAGTTGGTAGAAAGACCAAGTGGTGTCAAGGTGATTGGATTGAAGTGGATTTTCAAAAACAAGAGAGACGCCATTGGATTCATAGTGAGGAATAAGGCAAGGTTGGTAGCTCAAGGATACTGCCAACAAGAAGGAATCGACTTTGAAGAATCTTTCGCACCTGTTGCAAGGCTGGAAGCCATCCGTATCTTTCTAGCATATGCCGCACATCACTAGTTCAAAGTGTATCAGATGGATGTGAAGTGTGCATTCCTCAACGGAGATATCAAGGAAGATGTATATGTTGAACAGCCTCCTGGTTTTGAGACTGGAGATGGAAAGTGTACAAGTTGAAGAAAGCTATCTATGGTCTAAAGCAAGCGCCAAGGGCCTGGTATGACACTCTTTGTGGTTTTCTATTGAACTCGGGATTCAAACAAGGATCAGTTGACAAAACCCTGTTCACCATCAAAGTTGGAGAAGATATACTTGTTGTGCAAATCTACGTGGATGACATCATATTCGGTTCCAAGTCAGAGGAGCTGTGCACGAAATTCTCAGATCTCATGAAGGAGAAGTTCGAGATGTCGATGATGGGCGAGATGAATTATTTCCTTGGGTTACAAGTGAAGCAGTCACCAGAAGGGATTTTCATCAATCAATCTAAGTATACAAAGGAGCTCATCACCAAGTTCGGATTGCAAACAAGTAAGACAACAAGGATCCCGATGAATACTAACTGGAAGATCGAACCCGGAGCTGAGGGAAAGCTCGTGGATGCCAGCAAGTATAGAGGGATCATCGGTTCGCTGCTATACCTAACTACCAGCCGACCAGACATATCATACGCAGTTGGAGTATGTGCTCGATTCCAAGTTCAACCAAGAGAAGCACACATGTTGGCAGCGAAGAACATCATCAAGTATCTGAAGGGAACTGTTAATGTTGGATTGTGGTATCCAACTGACGACAATATCCAGCTGACCGAATACTCAGATGCGGACCTAGCAGGAGATCGGTTGGACAGGAAGTCTACCTCTGGACACTGTCAATTCATGGGAAGCAAGCTAGTTTCATGGTTCTCCAAGAAACAAGCATGCGTTGCTACATCTACAACCGAGTCAGAGTATATGGCTGCCGGAAGCTGTTGCATGCAAGTGTTGTGGCTGAAGCAACAGCTGAGAGACTATGAAGTCGCAACTCGACAGGTTCCAATTCATTGTGATAGCTCGAGCGCCATAGCTATCTCACTGAATCCTGTTCACCACTCTCGGACAAAGCATATCGACATTCGTCATCATTTCATCCGAGATCATATTGAGAAGAAGGATGTGTCCATGGAGAAGATCCCAACTGAAATACAGAGAGCTGACGTCTTCACCAAACCTCTTCCTGAAGATGTTATGTGATCTTCTTGGACTATTGAATCCATCAGATGAAGAGGATCCATCCGAGCTGAAGATCCATCCGAGCTGAAGAGTCATCCGAGCTGATGAGGATCCATCCGAGCTGATGAGTCAGATATCCATCTGAGGGGGAAGCTCAGATGAAGGGGGAATTTCAGATGCGGATTGCCAACCGAAGACATCAAACGTCAGCTGAACAGACGAACTCGAGTCAGCTGATGGTATGCGGCAACTGAGGAACTCAACTGATGAACACAGCTGATTCAGACATCAGTTGGCAGGTATCATTTATGACTGAAGGTGTTATGATATTAAATGAGAATGTTTGAAATAAATTCAAACATTCCTGAACATGTCAGCTAAACTAAACAAGCCATCATATCGCATTTAATGTAAAGTCTGGCTGAACTCCTATAGCCTTACTTTACAGTGCGACTGTGCTGACACCTTAAACTATTCACCTTCTCACTCGCGCGTGGAACGTCAGTCAAAATTACCCAACAGTCGCGTAATCTCAGCCGTTGATGGATTCGCGCCATTTAACCCCAGCCATTGATCTCATCCGAGTCAAATACCTTTATAAGGCGGCAAATCAGGAAGTGATCCTTACCTTCTCTTTTCGTGCATATCTTTATTAACTATTCATCATCTTCTCCGAAATTGTCTCACCATTTCCAGTAACACATTTCTTCCTTCTTTGCATATATATTCCTCTGAGATAGCACCTAAATCAAAAGCCTCGAAGAAGATGGTCTCCACAGAACCAGCTACATTCCAGGAATCCTTCGACATGATGATGTCGAAGATTCATTTTGAACAAATTCTTTCCAGGGATGCCCTGACCTCGCCGGAACTCGCTCCAGTCGCCGCCATTCTTTCCGACCACAGTCTGCTAAACTGGGCAACCCTCTCTCCATCCAAGCTGCTCAGGAAGCAGGTCGCACACTTCTACAGAAATCTGCAGCGCGATGCAGAGATCGGACTTGTCACGACCATCCCGTGCAAGCAACGAAATAGCACTTCCCATTCGATGGAAGACACCGCCGTCGAAATCAGAGTGTCCAAGGAACTGGAGAAGATCATCCCCAGAAATAGGGAAGCCATAGACGTGATGGGGAATTTCACAGACAAGGAAGCTGATGCATTCCTGCAAACAATCTTTCTTGTCCCCGAACAATTGAAGGGGAGTATGCAGAGGATCAAACTGAAGCCGGAGCACCGACTTCTTTTTGACGTAATTTCAAAATGTGCCTTCGCATACGGATGAGGTTTCGGTGATATTAGCAGAAGGCCTTGGAGGAACAGCACAAGATTGATTAGCTGGACTACATTGAAAGCCAGCTGTGGGCAGAGAAGCTGAAAATTTTCGAGACGGCAGCCGAGTCCGGAGAACAGCTGTTGAGTGTCAAGGGGACACTCAACTTCGGCACAAAAATTTCTGCCCTGATCCTCCAAGCCACCAAGGGACAGAAGCTGACCTGGGAAGGGAGTGAGGACCCTCCGTTCAGCAAGCTGATGTTGTTCCTTACAGCCAAAAAGGCTAGGGATGTTGTGGAAGCAGTCTACACTCCCAAGGGAGCCTCCAAGCCAGCTGTGGAGTCAGCCCCAGCAGCTCGCCGCCCATCAAGGTCCAAGCCTGCGAAGCGCCAGCTGGAGAAGGTGGCTGAAGAAGACGAAGAAGAAGAAGAAGAAGAAGAAGAAGAAGAAGAAGAAGAAGAAGAAGAAGAAGAAGAAGAAGAAGAAGAAGAAGAAGAAGAAGAAGAAGAAGAAGAAGAAGAAGAAGAGGTGGAACCCCTCCAGAAAAGGCCCCGAATCAAGATCATCCAGCTCGCAGCTTAACCGGCTGCATCGGGCCCCGTGGCAGAGACACCAGCTGAGAAATCAACCGAATCTAGCCAGTCGGTTGATGCAGCTGCGTTCGTAATTCAGCCACGCCAACAAGAAGAGACGGCTGAAGGGGTGGAGATCAACGTGGAGGAATCCAGCTCCTCCTCAGATGACTCTTCTTCATCTGAGGAGTCCCACGACAGTCCAACTGTAGCTGATGCCAGCCAGGAAATCCCACATGTGTCTGAAGAAACAATTGAGCCTGCCCAATCACCACCCAAAGAGGATCTAGTTCTCTCAACTGGTCCTCAGTCAGATATCCCGAGCCTCTCGCTCGATGCCGACGTTGAGACCGTTCCTTTTGCCAACGTCGATGACACCCTCGAACCTATTACCTTCGATATAGATCCCCCACATATTGATGAAGAAGCCAACCGCCAGGCGATCTTGGCTGAATACGAAGGCAGGCTAGACTACTGCTTTCGCAAGCTGATAGACATGTTTCCCGAGGCCAGCTCGATGCCCATCTTCGCTATGTTCGGGACAGAACTACTCTATCAGTTTAGCGTCATTTTCAGCTATTGGTACGTCAAGGAGGAAACCCTCAGGATCCATGGTTGGGACAGGTTGAAGGTTGAAGAATCCAACCTGAGGGTGTACTTCGACTACCAGAACCTGGAGGTAGCCTACAACCAGAAGATGGCTGTGCTCCGTCGTCGTCTGGATAAGAGCCAACAAGAAGGGACAGACACCAGGGAGCTGTGCGACAATCCTGGAGCTGTTCAATTTCTTGACCATATGTTGGCCAAAAATGCCAACCACATGGAGGATGTCGACGCAGCTGAAGAGGCGGCCAAGAGAGAAGAAGACAAGCTGAAACAATACCTGGCCAGCCGAACAGCCCTGGTTGTCATGGACCAAACAGCTCAGCCACAACAACAACAACTGCCTGGACCCTCAGATCAGCCAGCACACTCAACTGATGCTATCTGTGAGCTGATCTCTGAGAGGGTCAACCAGCTGAGGCAGGAGCTGTTATCCAAGATCAAGCTCAACAAGAAGGAGGACGCTGACAGGATGAATCAGCTGATGGAAGAGAATGCGAGCTTGAAAAATCAGCTGGAACAACTCTCCTCCTCCCTACAGCAAAAGCTCGAAGACCTCTCCACTTCTACCAGCTTGGAGGTCAAGGATCTAAGGAAGGCGGTTCAGGGACTCAGCTCGGACTTCAACGTCTTCAAGTCTGTTGCTGAATCTGATCTGGCAAAGTCTCAGTTCGCAAATTTTCGAGCTGAGTTCGTCACCCTTCACAAAGATGTCTCTGCGACCTTTGCAGTCCTGAAGAAAGCCGAGCAGGAACGCCATGACTTGGAGCTGGCCAAGAAGGTGGAAGCGAAAGATGCTGTGGACGAACTCTTCTCCCGAGTTGAATAAGCTGAGGCCAAGCTGACCTCCCTGGATGGCACTGTTGCCACCCTTTTGGATGATGCCAAAAAGGGGGAAAAAAAAGAGCCAGCAGCTATTGCTGGACAAGGGAAAGGTGTTCTTCAGCAGGGGGAAGAAGGAGTTCAGCAGGGGGAAGAAGAAGTGCCAGCTGAACCTCAAAGGGAAGAAGCTGAAGGATCTCAACCGAAGGAATCGGAAAAGCAGGAACTGGAAGTCTCCCACGACCTCGTAGCCAAGCTTACAGCTGAGCTCGATGTCGATCTTGACGGGATCTCTGTTGAAGATTGCATCGAAGCTGCAAAAGCTATGGAGGAGTCCAAGGAGAAGTACTTGAATCCCTCTTGGATCAAGAAATTCGCTGTTGATCAGGCCAAGAAGGTGGCCAAGTTCGAGAAGGAACTGGCTAAGATTGAGAAGAATGTTGACAGGAATAAAGCCAGCCGGAGCGTACGAAGAATAAACAAGCACCAGTCAAAGGCTGAGACTAGGAAGAAGACGCAGCAGCTGCAGAAGAATGCCCCGCTCCCGTCACGGTTCCCACACATTGACAAGTGGATGAACGCTAAGTGGAACGATGACTGGGAGCAGTTCAAGCACTAGTTTATAGATGACTTTTACTACAGGAAGGTCTACTCAACTGAAGACCCAAGGCAAGCCTTCAAGGAAGCCTTGTGGGAGCTCAGATCTGGAGATCCTGGAATGTTTAGTCAGTTTAAAAGGGCCATGCTGAAAGCTCAGCTCGATCCCAACACCATTCCAGTTCCGCAGAAGCTCAGATATCGCCCTCAGATGATCAAAGGCACAAGTACTCCGAACAGAAATGCGATCATGGCTGAGGTGAGACAAGTCTGCAACAAACATGGTGTCAACACTGGGATTGAGTCAGCTGCGAAGAAAGAGATATTTGACCGTATCTTCAGCAAGTACGGTCAACAGTATTTTTGAGATGATGAAGTTTTTGAGCTGATACAGTTTTTGAGATGTTGTAGTTTTTGATCAACTGATGTATCTTTATCTGGTTTGTACTTTTTCCTGTAATCATCAGTTGTAAGGAAAACTTCAAAGTATATATAAGATTCACCTTGATGAACAATCCCTCATTGTCCAAGCTCTGAATCACAAAGTATTTTTTAAATACCATGTTATAACTGTGCTAACCCTTTGATGTTTTATCTTATAGACTGCCTAGAATTTCAGCTAAGATTTTAGATAAGTTAGTGAGGTTTAGATCAATAGTGGTTTAAAGTTGTAAGTGGTTTTGGCATCATCAAAAAGGGGGAAATTGTTGGGAAATTTATTAGTATGAGTTTTGATGAATTCCAAAACCAACTGACCCCAACCGAGTAGAAGTTGCCAGTTCCTATTGTTAGCTGTTAGGCTCGTTGTTTGAGCAATGTGAAGATTTTATCTTTACAGATCTCCAACTGAAGACGGCAACAGAGCAACACTCGGATACAACCCCGGATGAAAGATCAGATGAGGAACATCAGTTACAAGACTGCCTGATGAGAGAGCTATGCTTTTTGACAGCTGAGAGTTCAAGCCAACTGTTCAGTTGGAACATCAGCTATAAAATGCCATCCGATAAAGAGAATGTTTCAAGAAGGGAGAAGTTATAAAGAAGTCTCAACATAAAGTTCAAGATCAGCTGAGAGTTCAACAGTTCAGTCAGAACATCAGCCGAAAACCACTCAGATGAAGTTCAAAGTCAGCTGAGAGTTCGTCGAGAACATCAGCTGAAGACCACTCAGATAAAGATCAAGATTTTCAACCGACTAACCGAGGTTGACTATCAGAAAGGTTTGAATTTGAATTTCAAAAGGAAGTCACGTGAGGGTTTGACCGTTCAGTCACTACCCCATTTGGCCCAACACAAGGCTGTCTCAGATGGAAAGCAGAAGAACTCAGATGCCATATCGGGAAAGTCTGCAGAGATGAGAGACAAGCCATCGCTTTCAACGATCAGAGATCAACAGCTCCTCCAACGGCTAGTTGATACTCTCCGCCTCTAAATAGAGGCCCTCATTCATTCGAAGAGGATACAAGACACACACGCGAGAAGAAATCTGAGAGCATAAAGAAAAGAGCAATATTCTTCCCGAGCTGAACTGAATCTCTTAGAACATCACTTAGTGAGAGTTCGTATAGAGTTAGATCTTAGCTCGCCACTCGCTAGAGCTTTTAGTTGGAAACATATTTTTCTCTTTCACCTGAAAAGGTTTAGGATTCTACTCTTCCTGCAATTGAGTAGCTAGGTCGTTTAGTACCCGTAAACTAAACTGTAAGGTTGATAAGTACCCGCAAACTTATCCATAACGGTTGCTCAGCACGCGTAAGCTGAGTGGTTTGTCCAGAAGAACTTGGACAGAGTTGTGTGGACTCACAACTCCCCATGGACGTAGGAGGGTTATCTTCGAACCACGTTAAATTCTGTGTGTCTGTGTTTATTTCTGTTCAGTTACTATTAGCATCTTTCAACTAACTAAACTAACCGGCATACAAACTGCATATTGGCATATTCAACTGTTTTGGTTTTTGACCAACCAAGCATAAAAGCGTGAGTTGTTATAACGAGTTTATTTTCCACCACATTCCGCACCGCACAACTCTTTCAGCTGAGGTTGCTTACTCAGTTGTGAGTTTCCAACTGAGTCTTTTTACTCGGTTGAAGTATTTTTCTAGGGTTAAGTTTTAAAATCCTAACTGGTGTATTCTCCTCCCCCCCATACACCAGTAACTCGTTTCGGGATCATCATGGATTTTATCTGACATTAAGGGGATCAATCCCGCCACTTGTATGCATCGGATTAACCTTGAGGAAGGAGCCACCCCAAAGAGGGATGGTCAAAGGAGATTGAACACCGTGCTGATGGAGGTTGTAAGAAAGGAGATCTACAAATTATTAGTAGAGGGAATCATTTTTTCAATTGCTGATAGTGAATGGCTTAGCCCCGTGCATGTGGTATCGAAAAAAAGGGGCATCACAGTGGTTTTGAACGACAAAGATGAGTTGGTACCCACTAGACCTATCACTGGTTGGAGGATGTGCATAGACCTAGATGGATTGTTTGGCTACTATCAGATTGCTATTGCACCCGAAGATCAAGCCAAGACGGCCTTCACATGTCCATTTAGTACATACACATACAAGAGGATGCCATTCAGACTCTGCAACGCACCAGGTACATTCCAAAGATGTATGATGTCTATATTTTCTGAAATGATTGGTGATTTTGTTGAGATATTCATGGATGATTTCTCTATTTTTGGATCATCTTTTCATGATTGTCTTAGAAAATTTGAACGTGTTTTAGAAAAGTGTGTTGAAAGTGGCCTGACTCTTAGTCGGGAAAAGAGTCATTTTATGGTTCGAAGTGGGAATGTTTTGGGTCGTATTGTCTCTAAGTGAGGTGTCAAGGTCCACAAAGAAAAGGTGGACGTGATCGAAAGATTGCCCCCACCTCGCGATGTCAAGGGTATTAGGAGTTTTCTTGGTCATGCCAGTTTTTATCGGCATTTTATCAAGGATTTTTCAAAATTAGTCAACCTCTATGCCGTTTACTCGTGCAAGATGTGCCCTTTATATTTGATGTTGATTGTTTGTCTACTTTTAATCTGCTTAAGGAAAAATTAAGTAGTACTCCGGTTGTCATTGGTCCTATTTGATCTGAGCCCTTTGAGATTATGTATGATGAATCTAATTCTGTTGTTGGTGCTGTTCTGGTTCAACGTATTGATAAAATGCTTCGTGTCATTTATTATGCGAGTCTAACCCTCAATTCTGCTCAAGTGAATTATACCACTACCGAGAAGGAGATGTTTGCTATTGTGTTTGCATTAGATAAATTGCGTGCATATATCATAGGATCCAAGGTTATTATTCACAATGATTATGCTGCATTGCGTTATTTGTTGACCAAATCTCAAGCTAAGCCTAGACTTATTCGTTCGGTGCTTTTACTGGAAGAGTTTGATATGGAAATTCGTGATAGGAGAGGTAGTGAAAATGCTATAGGTGACCACTTGTCCCTTGATAACTTACCTTCTCCTATGATCTGTGATAATTTGTTTGAGTCGTTTCCATTTGAACAAGCTTTGAGAGAAGGGATTGTGCCTTGGTATGCTGATATTGTTAATTTCTTGCTTGTGATTGAGATCTGACCTTACTTCCTAAGAAATGAAGCATTTTTTATCTGTGTGCAATACTTTTGGGAAGATCCTTACTTATTCAAGATTGGTAAGGATGATGTGATGCGAAGGTGTGTGCCTGATGATGAGCGAGCCAAGGTTCTACAATTTTGCTATGAGACTCACTGCGGTAGCCATTTTAGAAGGCAGAAAACAACACATAAGGTGCTCCAATGAGGTTTATTCTTGCATACATTATTTAACAATGCTCATGCATTTTATCTTTCTTATGATCGTTGTCAAAGGGTTTGTTCAATTGGTCGTAGGAATGAGATGCCCCTCAACAATATTCTCGTCATTTAGATTTTTTATGTTTGGGGTATTGATTTTATGGGACCATTTCCCAAGCCTTTTGGCTACGAATACATTCTCGTAGCTGTAGATTATGTATCCAAGTGGGTTGAGGCAATCCCCACTAGGACTTGCGACTCTCATATCGTGCTGAGGTTTGTGCAGGAAAATATACTCTGTCAGTTCGGATTTCCCAAGGAGATTATTAGTGATGGTGGGAAGCACTTTTGCAACAAGCTTTTTGAGAAGTTGATGAAAAAGAATGGGATAACACACAAGATTGCTACCTTATACCACCCACAAACATCGAAACAGGCAGAGACGAGCAACATGAAAATAAAGGGGATTTTAGAAAAGACTGTACAACCATCTCGTAAAGATTGGTCCTCAAAATTTAATGACGCATTATGGGCATACCACACTGCATACAAGAGTATATTGGGGATGAGTCCATATCGTTTGGTGTTTAGGAAGAACTGTCATTTGCCTGTTGAGATGGAGCACAAGGCTTATTGGGCAATCAAAGCTGCTAACTTTGATCTTGATGATGCGGGAAAACATCGAATGTTACAAATGTCAGAGTTAGATGAGCTCCGCAACGAGGCATATGAAAATGACAAGATTTACAAGGATAGGGTGAAAAGGCTTCATGATTGTCCACTGTTGTACAAGGAGTTGAAGCCTGGAATGAAGGTCCTTTTATTCAATTCAAGGCAAAAATTGTTTCCCGGGAAGCTCAAATCTCGATGGAGTGATCTGATTACTATTAAAGAAGCTCTTCCATTCAGAGCGGTTCATTTGATTAATGAGGAAACACAATAGTTCTTTACCGCCAATGGGCATCATGTGAAGCCGTACATTGAAGGCGAAATTGGAGCTCAAACGGTGAAGACATTATAGATCATTGATCCCGAATTCTAAAGTTTGGCCTGTCGGTCAAGCTAATGACGTTAAACAAAGCACTGCGTAGGAGGCAACCCATGATTTATATTTAAAAGAAAAAAGAAAAAAGAGAAAAAAGGGAGGGGTGGCAAGCAGCAGCATCGGCGAGCGAGTGCTGTCCTCCGAGCGATCACTACTACCGCACGCAAAAAAAAAACACGCAAAAAAGTAGCATTCAGCAGCAGCAATTCTGCCAAACCCTCCCTACTCATTTAGGGACCACTGCACTCTCTCTATTTCTGATAATTCTTTTACCCTTGTTTTCTCTAAAGCTGTCGCCTCCCAGAATTCGGCAGATTTTCTTCCTTCCTCCCTCGCACTTCTCCCTCAATCTCTCTCTCTCTCTCTTTCTCTCGCACCTCTCCTTACTTCGTTCCACCAACATTCTCTTCTATTTCCCTCTTGCACTTTCTCTCTTCCGCTCGCTGTCACTGCACACCCGCTCCCTTCCCAAATGAGCGACTCAACGAGCGTTCTCTTAACCTGCTTGTACGAGCAACTTTCTTCTCAGCGAGCGGCTTCTTCAGTGCTCCCTCCTCAATGAGCGACTGTTCGTCGGCGCTCCCTACTCCACGAGTGAGTGATCATTTTTCTTGCGAGCGACCTCCATCTCATTGTCGTGTTTTGCTCCACCTAACGTCAGTTCACAATCATACCGCAGGTGAAGCTACCGATCATAAGCAGCGGGCTAGCCATAAGGTGGGTTCTTCCTCCTCTGCCTCATCCCGTGAGGATACTATGCCAAATGATACTGAGGCGCAAGCTTTCAATGAGCTCTATAGCTCCCCATTCCATATTTATAATGATGTTGAAGGTATGCTTTACGAGCACTTTAAATCGTTTGGAGTCACTTTGCCTCGTTGTATTTCGTGGCCTGCCATGGATAAGCTTGGGGTTAGTGCTGAATTGAAAGAATACTTTAATGTGTTGGGATTACTTCTGTATGCTGAGATGGATTTTGCAGCCGCTTATTCTCCTCTTGTTTATGAGTTTTTGTGCTCTATGGACTTTATCCACGATTTATCTAGCTTTACTTGTCATTTGTTTGGGAAGAAAGTCACTGTCACCAAGGCAGTGATGAAAGCGGTGTTTGGTTTTCCTGTTAGAGGTAATAAAATTGATAACTTTCAAGTTGTGGGTTCTTGGGTAGCGTTGTCTGGATTTAAGAATTGGAAGTCCCAAGGAGTGTCTAGTGGGGTTATCCGTGATACGGTGCTTGGGATTGTGAATAAAATTATCTCTTATAATGTGTTTGGGAACGAGCAGGCTAATAAGGTCAATAATTCTGAGGTTTACTTGCTTTTTGCGGCCATTCAGAATGTTCGAATTTGTCCAACTGATTTTATTTTTGAATCCTTGCAATACATACAACACAATGGTTGATGTCACCCTGCTTTTCCATAGATTGCTAGTTCTTTGGCAAAGTACTTTAAGATATCGCCTACTGGGATCAGTTTGTCCTTTGGACGAAAAATATTTTTATCACTAAGCTCAAGTCATCTGGTTTCATTCTTTCTCGAGATACTCTTTGCTCTCAAGCTAAGCGAGGTTGTGTTGAGAGTTATTGGAATTAGTTATTAGCAGATGACCGCGGGAAAGGGGTTGTTCCCCCTGCTTCTGAGGGTGAAAGGAATGACGATGAAGACGAAGATGGGGATGGAGGGCATCATGATGCCACTCTCAATTTCGAGGGACCTCCTATTACTACTTTACAGTCTTCTGGCCATGGTTCTTTTGATTTTATCCAGTTTCAGAGTGTTTTTTTTTAGCGTCTGGACCGTCAGGATGTGCAGCTAGCTTCTCAAAACCATAATTGGGAGGTGAATAATCAACAATGGAAGCAACTCCATCGGCAAATGACTGCGCATGCAATTGCAGAATTTGGTGCAGCGCTGGGATACTTGGATGTCGCAGTATGGTGGTGTTCCGCCTCCGCTGCCTGATCAACAGTGATTTCTCACTGTTGCATTGTTTGTTCTTCCTCCTTTCTCTTTTAGATTGCGGTGGTTGTTGCTGTTTTCTTTTCTGTTTTGTTTTTCTTGGAATTACTTGTGTTTTTGTTGTTTTGACTGTTTTCAGGTGTGCATGGTGGCCATTGGAGATGTTGTTCCTTGCCAATTTCTCAGTACGTTTTCTTCTCCCTCTTTTGTATATTTTTTGTGCAATAGGGACATTGCCTTATTTTCTTGGGGGAAGGGGTACATTTTGTTGAGTGCTGTTTGCATGTCCTCATGAGTTTTATTTTGATGTACGTTGTAAATGTAATGTTTGGATTTGATGAGTTATGTTTTGATGGACTTGATAGATCGGGATATTCTGTTATGAATTGATTGTTTGTCAGTATTATATAGTTAACTGTGGGGCATTATCATACTTGAATGCTTGATGCTTGCTATTTGAATGTGGGGTTATGGGTGAGAAGATTGTGTTCTAAGTGTTGTATCCCAAGTCTAGGAGTTGTGTTGCTTATAAAAAAACAGAAAAAAAGACAAATAATAATCAGATTTGAGTCAAGTTGAGAGGCTTCTGCTCTTTTGGGAACCATAAGCATGGGAAATCACGTGAGGACACTTTAGATAACCTCTAAATGTTTACATCTCATGAATTATGGCCACATAACTTGACTTAGAATTGTTTAATTATGTATGTTAGTGTAAGTTTGTGTGTGATTTGAAAGGTTCTACCCCTCTGTCTCGTCTGTTCTAAATTGAATCTTTTATACAAAAAATGGGTATGGGAAACCACGCTAGGATGCCAGAATTTTTCTGAGAATAAACCTAGTGAATTTTACCTGGAATTCACCTTATCTCTTTAAGTTATAATGTGGCTTGGAATTTTGGGATACGTCAAAAATCTGTGATATCTTCTTGCCTATAGTCTTGTTTTTAAGTGTTGGGTGGATTGAATTCTTGTGTGGAGGGCCACTCGTTGCTATGTGATAATCACGTTCTATTAAGGATTGATGGAGTGTGTTGTGATTGATAAGAAGTCGAAGCATGTTTCGTTGAGTTTGATTGATCATTTTCTTTTTAGTTTGAAATGAGATTTGCTTGAGGACAAGCAAGGTTTTGTGTGTGAAGGGGTTGTTTCACCCGTTTTTGGTCATATTTTCTATAGGTTCTTAGGTGTGTTTTTTACTTTAGTTTGTTTGTTTTGCTTTGTTTTAAGTAAAAAATTGCACTCATGTTTCGTCCAAGTGTTTTGAGTGGAAATGTATTTTTTGAGCTGGAATTGTAAGTTTAAAGATCAAAGTGGGCTCAATCCGATCTTGGGACAAAGAGGTATAGAGGATAGTAGAGCTGAAGTAAGGGGCAGAGCTCCCTCGCCACCAGAGCTCCCTGCCCTATTGATGGTCGTCTGGCAGTCTGGCAAAGGAACAAGGGGCAGAGCTCCCTTGCCGACTAGAGCTCCTTGCCAACAAGGGGCAGAGCTCCCTCGCTGACTAGAGCTCCCTACCCCTATGTGATTTAGCTGATATAAAACCGCCTTCCGTACATGAAAACACACGTTTTGTTTTTTTACTTTCTTTTCCTAGGTTTTACTTTATTTTCTTGGTGACGGCTGGAGAGACTTTTCTCCTTAGTTTTTCTTCTACTTTCATCTTGTAATTTTCATTCCGGAATCAAGAACAACACCACCACGGATTTATATTTAGATTTTATTTCAACGTTTATTATGCAGTTTCCATTCAAGTTTGTGAGTTCTTTACTTCTTATTTTTAATTTCTTCTACTATAATTTCTTTTAGATTAATTATTTTGAGTTTCTGCTAGAATTAGAGATTACTTTTTCAGACACTAGATTAAATTTCAATTCTTGCCTAGGGTTAATTCACGTTTAGTTTTTCCTTTCAATCTTTGCCTAGGTTTAATTTGAGCTAGATTATATTTCAATTCTAGTCGAGATTTAATTTAAGTTTAGTTTTTCTTTTCGTCTAGTTATAAACAAACAACCCCATTGATTTATTGCTTTATTGTTTTTTCTTTTTTACAATACAATAATTTCCCTGCTAAGTTTTCCTTGAGAGAAGATATTCGGATTAGCTTATTCAATCTATTATGACCACGTTTAATTGCGTGCAACTGAGATTTAATGGTTGAACACTCTTCTTATTAGCAGTGGCTCTACATCGTACTTATTGTGCATGAGCTTTCTCAACTTGGCAAAGCGTGCTTGCTGTTTCAATTCATCAACTTTCATCTGCACAACCAGCTCTTCAGCTTCTTGCTCAATTTGCCTGAAGTTATAATTTATAAATCGGACGCCGAATTTGTCGTTAGGAACTCGGACGTGCCAAAATATAATTTATAAATCCTGATGCCCACCACTAGGTACAACTAGGGTAAGTATTCAAGGTCGAACCTAAGGGAGGTAGGTTGTGATCATCTCGGTGTCACTGGACAGCATTTGGTTTGGGTTGTGGAACTCTTTTAACATTAACAAGAAGAAAATTGAAATAAAACACTAAAATATCAAATAGAGAGGGGTTTGATGTGTATGAGTGTGTACAGGATCCTAAGCCCTCGAATAGCCACTGCGTGAGTCCGTCTCAGTTATGAGGTCTCAACACTCACACCCCTATACTCTCACCATGTCATGCACGTGAGCATCTCAACTCCAGCACTTCCTTTCTATGTCGAGCCCTCCAAGTTACCTTAGAAGCCCACCTTACTGGCGACAGAATTAGCTCGCATTTGGAAAAGTCACCATTGAGCCCTCTATGCCAGCAACTTTTAGATCTAGAAGGCCAGAGATGGCTAGAAGCTTGACTTTTACGTCATAAACCACTCCATAACTAGCAACACGATTGGAGGTGAGGGGAACCCCTACACCTTTATCCGGTATTAGGGATTTTGCCTCCGCTACTTCTTCATATGCCTCCGACGAAGTCGTGGAGGCTCCACCACTTTGAAATTAGGCCCAGTGCATTGGGAACGTCCTCAGTAGATCTCCGGTGAGCTTTCTGCCTCACCACTCACACACATCACACACACTTCACCTCATCTCAACCAACCCAAGCAAGACAAATTTAGCTAGACATAGAAATAAAAAAAATATCAAAGCAAGAAATAAAAGAAACCATACTTAACATTAAACAGAGAATATTATTTGACTCACGGAGGACTTGACAGAACTTGAAAATATTTGTAGAGAGTAATGGTGAAAGCTGGAAGTAAGATGATGCCCTAATCACTGGAGTGAAAGACACTTATATAGTGCGGCTGCAATCTTGGTAGTTGGAGTATTTAGCCTTTTAAATCCGCCACTATGTGAGTTTAGAGTCTGACTTATCTCTTGGTAGGTGAAAGCTCACTATCAGTCCTTCGTCTTTGCTCTATTCTTATTCATCGCCCTTTCTGATGCTTCTGGAGGTTGTTGTTGGAGTTGCAATGGTCCGTATCAGAGTTGTTATTTCCATTTAATTTTCGAGAAGGATCAGTTGTGAACTTTGGTGACAACTCTCAGGGCAAAATCAAAGGAATTGGTACATTCAAAATGGAGTCAGTGACTATTAAAAATGTTTCCTTGGTCGATGGATTGAAGCATAACTTGCTCTCCATAGACCAATTCTGTGATAATAGTTTTTTTGTGAAGTTTGATGCACAGGATGCCGGGTGAAGGATGTTAAGACCAAACAAATTCTTCTATTTAGTAAAAGATCCTCATCAGGTGGAGTGTACTACACAGACTGGTCGAGCCTCCAGATACCTGCGTAGTTTCCAAGAGTAGGTCAGGGACAAGTGGTTGTGGCACAGAAGGCTCAACCACCTCAACTTCAAAACTATGAATATACTTGCTCGTCAACAGCATGCATATGGAATACCAGACTTGAAGTTCAGTCCGACGCATCTCTGCAGTGCATGTCAACTAGGAAAGTTGGCTAGAGCATCATTCTATCTCAAACTGACGCCCTCTACGATCGTGTTCTACAATTGATCCACATGGATCTCTTCCGTCCGGTCACCCCCAAGAGCTTGAGTGGAAATGAATACACTCTTGTGTCAATGATGACTACTCGAGGTACACATGGGTGATCTTTATGGCGCACAAAAATGAGATGAGAGAAGAGTTGCCAAAGCTGATGGACAGATTAGCAAATCAGCAAGGAAAGTCCATAGTATCCATCAGATCTGATCGCAGAATTGAGTTCCTCAATGAGACCATCATTGAGTATTGTGAAAAGAATGAAATAACTCACCAAACCTTAGCTGCAAGGACTCCATAGCAAAACAGAGTAGCTGAGAGAAGGAATCGAATGCTGAAGGATGCTGCAACATCCATGCTGACAAGCTCAGCCTTGCCAAAAAGATTTTGGGCTGAGGCTATCACACAATGTACCACACACAGAACCACTCGCTTCTGATGAAGAGACAAGGAAAAACTCCATAGAAACTGTGGAGATACAAGAAGCAAAATCTATCCCATCTTTATATTTTTGGTTCTAAATGTTATATTCATAACAATGAGAAAGCTCAGTTCAAATTTTTTGAGCCTAAAGTTGTCAAAGACATATTTCTTGGATATGCTGTGAAGATTAAGGCTTATAGAGTTTTCAACAACAACTCGAAAGTTGTGGAAATAAAACCTCATGTTAGCTTTGATGAGTCTACTTTTAAGTGCATGGAACAGGCTAAAATGCAGGCAACTGAAAGAAGTTCAACCACTCAGCCCGCTCAGACGAGATCTCAAGTCCAACAACTGAAGAACTTGGCAGAGCCGCTCATATGGTCGACTGAAGAAGCAGAAATCTACTCTCTAGAAGATGAGACCGAAGACCCCGTCTCGAATCAAAGGGGAACTTCAGATCCACTCAGTCATGTGTCAACTCCAACTAACATACCTAGTGTGCCTATAACCGATGGTCAATGCAATCCGGAACCAACCAGTCCAAGAAAAACTGACTCCCCACCTCGACCTCCGACCCCAATTGAGGTTCGACAAGCACCAATAGATAGACCACCTAGTCTAGCACGTTAAGGATCTCCCAGAAGACCATATTACTCTATCACGCTGCTTGAAGCTGCTAAAGAAGTAAGGAGAAACAAGAGATGATATGAAGACTATATCAAAGAAGCAGTGATTGGGAATCTGGAATCATAAGTTAGAACGAAGAGATCAGCACAAGTCGTTGATGCCACCATTGATGTCCTGACTCAGTCCACTTAGTCCGGAGACAAATCGTTAGGTGCAAATTTAGGTGTTAAACGTGTATTATATCTAGGTCATAATAGCTCGATGAAGGTAATAACGAACTAGTCTAGGATCTAATCATCGACGCAAAGATTAATTAATTATCTAGGACCAACCAGTTATAAGGTACTGTGAATGCAGTGGACATACCTCAATTCCTACGTACTTTATCGATAGTTAGCTGTAGACGTCAGACCTAACTATTTCTCTTATTAAAACATAACCTAGCTGGAAACACCAGTCCTAGATTTAATTCTCTAATAGCCTTTAGCTTTGAAGGAACCCGATTTAAACGAATTACCCAAGAACGCAAGTAATAATCCGTTTACCAATTTATTCCTACTACGAACATGGTAGCTTTATCCCTAATTAACCCTATTCCAACAATTACGGATTGGGGGAACTAATTGACTATAATCCAATTTAATATAAGTTGATCAGGCTTAAACAAAATCGGAATTAACTCTAAACACAAGGAATAAATTCAAATCCTAGAAATTAATTATATGAACAATTAAGTCTCACAGATTATTAGACTAGTGCTTCAATATTCTTGTTGAATCAAATAATTTAGCTAAACATAATAAAATTGAACACAATCAAATATATAAACGCATGCATAATATTAAAATAAGAAACTGAAATTTATGAGAAATAATCACTGAATTAAGTAAACCCAAGAACTCCAAGAAATATTATGTACGTAGCTTCAAAACTTCTCTCTAGGAACCAAAAATAAAATTTGTACGTGTGTTCTCTCAAAAAAAAATCTGTCTTCTCATCTTATCTTCTCTGCGGCTGGAAAGATATTAAACAATATATATGGGAACTAAATCCCTTTTTCAAGGTCAGCCGTCAAAAGCCTCTAAAGACATATAGGCTTAAATTTAATTAGCCCAATACTAATAAACTACTAAGCTATAATTAATATCCACTAACATAATAAATCCAGCCCATCTCTTCCTTCCTTCAATTCCACATCAAAATTGAACAAAATCTCATCTTTTCCCGACTTCTCGCATCCACGTCTCTGCACTCTTGGACTCTATGATTCCTACACAAATTAACACCTAAACGTGCATTATATCAACATAAAATAACATAAAACCTCAAGTTCTGAACAACCAAAAACACACGTATCAGGAAGCTCACATGCATGCAGCGAAGAATATCATCAAGTACCTGAAAGGCACAGTTCACATGGGATTGTGGTACCCAACTGATGATAACATTGAATTGACAGGATACTCAGATGCAGATGTAGCTGGAGATAGACTTGATAGGAAATCAAGTTCTGGAGATCGTCAGTTCATGGGAAGCAAATTGGTATCTTGATTCTCAAATAAGCAGGTGTGTGTTGCCACTTTAACAACGGAATCGGAGTACATGGCAGCAGGAAATTGTTGCATGCAAATACTCTGGTTGAAGCAGCAGCTCAGAGACTATGAAGTGGAGACATGCCAAGTACTCATCTACTGCGACAGCTCAAGTGCTATTGCGATCACGCTGAACCCAGTTCATCACTCAAGGACCAAGCACATAGACATAAAGAATCAGTTTCATACGTGATCATGTCGAAAAGAAGGATGTCATTGTTGAGGAAATTCATACTGACATTCAAAGAGGTAACATATTCACAAAGCCTTTAGTGGAGTCGCGATTCAAGATGCCATGTCAACTCTTTGGACTGCTTAACCCCATTGAAGATGAGGCAAAGAAGATGGAGATCATAAGTTGAGGGGGAATCTCAACTTGAGGGGAACTGTTCAAGTTAGCATCGACTTGATAGTTCGAAGGTAAGACGGAGCCAAACCTCAACTGAACAGATGACTTGAGTCAGTCGAGTGTATGCTGAACTAAGGAGACAGTCGAGTTCAATGTTGACTGAGAGGTAACATTGTATCAGCTCGCTCTTTAGCAATTAAGGCAGGTGTGTTGAAATAAATTCAAACATCCTCTGACGAGTTAATCAGTCATTAAGATGCCCTTCAATTACATTTAATGAAAATCTAGGTTCTATTCAATAGCCTACGCTTTTTAGACCGCAACTCGGCTGACATGGTTAAGGTTACACGCCACACTCTCGTGTGCCCATCACCGCCGGACCCACGTCCTACGCACGTTCGCTTTTAGCAGAACGGTCTACAATCTCAACTGCTGATCATGAAGAGGCGGAAATCAACCTCAACCGTAGATTTCATGCATCGTCTTCCTATATAAGAGATCCTCTAAACGCTTAATCCTCTTTTCACTCTCGTATATCAAATTGTCATAGAAAGAATTCTCTGCAAAGTTTTGCATCTTTTCCTGTTTGTGCCTGTTGTGTGTTTTTGGTAGTGTTGCAGAAGGATGCCTCCTTGCGTCGCAAAACCTATCACCCCCAATGCGATGTCCATCACTGCCACTCTCGACGACATTCGTAGCTTGGACGTGTTCGAGCATGTGCTGTCGCTCACACATCAGGACCATGAAGTGCTTGACAACACCATAAATCTCTTGCCAGAAGCCAGACTAAAGAAGTGGGTTTCCTCTGAACCCAAATATCTCCTTCCATCCGCCGTTGCAGAGTTCTTTGTCAACCTCAACAAGGCTGACGACGGCAACCTCTCCTCCAATGTCCATCTCCCTATCAAGACCAGATAGGATACTTACAGAAGTGAGAGATTTGCAATCAATGTCGACAGTTGCCAGGGTGAGTTGTTCGAACTGTCTTCACGAGATAACCTCACGAGTATTACTGATGTGGAGGTCAATAAATTCATCAAATCGATCACCATCAACAGCCAAGATTTCAAGGGCGGGATGCAAAGAACACAGCTGGAGCCAGAGACCAGTTTATTGTTTGACATAGTTGTGAACTGTGTTTACTTACTGGTTCAATCTGCAAATCTACTGGTTCAATGGTGATCTACAAGCATCAGCAGATCGACTGGTTCAATCATCTCAAGTTGCTGACTAAGGCGGTAAAAGTTGTACATGATGATGCATCTTACTCGGGGACACAGAACTTGCTCTATGGAACCAAGGTCAGTTCTATAATCATCTACGCAGCCGAACAATAGAAGATGAAGATCAACTGGGCTCATGCAGACAAAGAAACCTTGACAGGCAAGGACAGGTTGTTGTGTGCTAAGAAACAGATCAATGTTGTCCTATCTCTAACCTTCCAGAGAGCCTTCCGGTCTAAAGGTGGAAAGAAGAGAAGTCGGGCTGCTCAGTCCAAGCCAGCTCCCTCAGCCCGCAAACAGAAAGGCGACTGACTCCCAGACTTACTCAGACCCAAAGCGAACTCCCTCTCCTTTAGAGAAAAAGAAGACAAAGAAGACCAAGAGGTCGAGTCCATCTCCTTCTCCCGTCGAAGTCGAGTCTAACTCCCTCTCCCAAGGAAACAACTGAAGAATGGCAAACTCTTCCTCTTGAGCCTCAAAGAAAGATCCTCTGTCGACTTGCCAAGTGCAAGAGAAGTGCTGCCGAATGAAGCCCTATTTGATCAGTATGGGTCCTTTACTTCTACCAAGACAATTCAGACTGAAGCTGCTCGAGTTGTCGCTCTAAGACGAGTTATCTCTTCCAGCTCATCGTCGTCTGAAGAATTTCATAAGGACTTGGCACAAACTGCTGAGCCCAGTTCAGAGTCAAACTTGGACAAGTTACTATTCTTTTTCCGAAGCGTTTGACTGTCCTGATACCTTACAATGAAGGCACGGAAGCCCCTAATGAAAAAGGGATGCCTGTCTGCGACTGAGGAAGGTCAGATAGTGGAACCCTTTGACATGGTTGTGGATGATCAACCTGCTGACAAGGAGGAAGAAGTTATAGTAGAAGACGTGGTGGAGTCTAATGACTAGATTGAGGACGCACAGCAAGGCCAGGCAGAGAAAGAGATGGTCACTTTCTCAGATGACACCGACAAAGAAGACATGTTGATTAATGTTGTAGTCCAATTCATGATTCAGGACACAGTCTTGGACTTCCAAGCCAAACAATCCACTACTGAGCCAGCTGCAGAACAGGGGTAACCCCTTTTGGGGACAATGCTGAAGAGACGGGCCCTGAACTGAGTGAAGCCGAACTCGAGCTCAAAAGTTTGGAGGAAACATTCACTTGACTTCACCTGGATGCGTACAACCAAACTCTCACCATGCATCCAGAGCTTCAAGATCGCCCCAACTCCCTCCAAATGATTACTGACTTGTTGATGTATGTTTCAGTCAGTTTGGGAGACTACTGCTTGCTTGAGGATTTCATGAAGCTTCACGCCATGGAGAAGCTGCAGACTGGATAAGTTGTACTGAAGGATACCTTCAAGTTCTGGACCAAGCTGGAACTTGTACAGAAGAAGGACGGACTGATCTCTGTCTTTCTCCTTCAAGCTCAGTGCAAACCGAACTTTGAGAATGCCACACCGCAGATCATCGGCATCCATAAAGACAACATCAAGCTTTACGGATGGTGCTACATCCAGTTCAACAATCTCCGATCAAGGGCCAGTTTGAGGAGCCCCTGATTGTCAAGACAACCGATGAAGGACGCGTACAGGTCGTCTCTGAGGCTTCAAAACCTAGTGCTGAGGCTTCCACCCGCCAACAACCTACTCTCGAAGAGCCAGTCATCATCACTACCTTGAAGACGACTCATGTGGATATTGAGTCCCTCATCTAAGACATCCATAAACTTCAAGCCTCAGTTGCTTCTCTTGCTGATCAGAAGACTAATCTCATGAACTTCACCAAGACGGAACTTGAAATTGATAAAAGCTTCAAGCCTCAGTTGCCCCTCTTTTTGAAGGGAATGAAGTGAGCATGGAAATGAAATGGAATGAAGATGTATATTCCTATGGCGGTAACATAAGGAATGAAATGAATTTTTTTTAAATATTTTTTTCATAATTAATTTAATTAGTTAATAATAATTGTAATATTAAATAAATAATAATAAATTATTATTTTAATAATTGATATGTATAATAATAGTAATAACAATAATTTCTTAGACTGACAACAATAATAATATATAATAATATATAATAATAAAAATAATAAATATTATTTATTATTAATTTATTATAATAACCTTAATAGTTAATTAGTATAATGACATTAAAATTATAATTAAATATTATTATTATTATTATTATTATTATTATTATTTAATACTATTATTTAATGAAATTGTTATAATTATTTTGTAATAATAATAATAATAATAATAATAATAATAATAATAATAATAATAATAATAATAATAATAATAATAATAATAATAATAATAATGTTGTTTATTTCTAAAGATGTGGAATAGCTAATACCAGAGGGAGGGAAGGAATGGCTAAACCCATACTCATGGGATTAGTCATTCCTTATGAAAAAAATATAATAGCCATGAGATTAGGAATTGAGGCAGTAATGAACGCTGTATCCTCATTCCATTCCAGCATACCAGCTATCACCTAATGGCATGATTGGTACGCAGGAATGGGATGGCAATGGAATGATCATTCCCTTATTATTCCTAATCTTATGGTTGGTTCGTTTTATTCATAATGGAATCACCAATCCCATGGGCATGGGTTTAGTTATTCCTCCCTCCCTCTTGGTATTAGCTAATCCTCATCTTCAAGATATTATTATTATTATTATTATTATTATTATTATTATTATTATTATTATTATTATTATTATTATTATTATTATTATTATGAACTTAATAATTTATTATCTTATTATTATTGATTATAATAATTATTAATATTACTAATTTATTAAATTAATTATAATAATTATAATAATAATAATAATAATATTAAAATAATAGTGATACATAATTAATAATTGTATTATAATAATTATTATTACTACACTAATTAAAAATAAAAATAATAATTAAAGAATGATCATTCCATTCTTCGTGTATACCAGTCATAGGAATATCAATGTTGGATTCATTCATTTCCCATCTTCATTCCATTACAAGAGTCATTCAATTCCTACTGAATTCCATTCATGTGTATCAACCATCCCCTAAATGTTTGCAAACTTGACATTCGCAGTAAAAGATTTTCAGTTAAGTAACGACTTAAAATCAACCACCACACTCTGCACTGCAACTCTTTCTAAAACCTCAGTTCGGATTACACAATTGACCCTCAGTCCAAGAAATCAACTCTGCACTCAACTGAGTGACAGCTCCAACTGACTTTCTCAGTTGTCGAGCCACACAAACTGAGCAAGTTCGAACATTTAGAATTTTTTTTTATAAAAATCACTACTGATGTATTCCCCCATACACCAGTTCACTTGTTACCGGGTCCATCAATATAACACACACACACACACACACACACACACACATATATATATATATATATATAGTAAGAGGATCATGTGAGAATGCTATTTTAGGTGAGAAATGAGAATAAATCTTGATCATTGATTTTTGTTGATCAATGACTTAGATTTAACTATGCATTATGTGGTAGTAATTTATGCATTATAATGTTTATGCATTAGGTTTCTGCAGTTTATGCATTAGAATGTTAATGCATTACATTTCTGCAATATATGCATTACTAATATGATAAAAATGCATTAAAATGTACCATTCTCATGTTCTCATATAAAATCCATTCTCACCAGATCCCTACCATATATATATATATATATATATATATATATATATATATATATATATATATATATATATATTTTGCAATTATGCACAAATTAAGATTAGGATTTATGCGACTGATCGTACACAATTTTTTTTGTCAAAACAAGATTTAATCCGGAACAAAAACTAATGACCAACAACTCAGTGAAATCTGATCCTCTGCGGAAAAACTAGTCCCCTGACCCATTGATATTGTTCCCTATTTTATGAGCACAATTATTAAGAAGCAAGAGTAAAATAGAGAAAATGATAGGTTCCATCCATTTTCAAGGGTTAAATATTTTCATTTAGGGGGCGTTTACTAACTAGGATAGGATTGACTATTCTTATCCCATGATTCATTTAATCTCACATGTGTAGTTCCAAATATGAAGAATGATCATGTGTGATGAGATATCCTTGAATTTAATCCTTAGAAGTAAATGTTTGATTAGCCTATATTATTTTTATCTATCCAGCTTATAAACGCCTCCTTATAGTAAGGGCACATTATCAATGGGACGGACGGAAAAAGAAAGAAGAACATTATCAATGGATTGGAGGGAGTAATAAACAAACAAAAAAATAAGCAAACAGTATGGAAAAAAGAATTCAGTGAAACTCTAATTATATCTAAATTTGGTTTAGGCAGACAAGGATCCTTCGATCAAGGATTGACGAATTTCTCATATATAAGCTCGTTGTTAGTTGTTACTACAATAAATAAATAAATAAATTTATGAGACTTAAATTTATCGTACGATTTAATTTAAATGACAAAATAACATACGTACCGCAAAACAAATTTTATGAACACAATTGGTGTCGTGGCTGAATTTCTGGGTGAATAATGCTTCTTCTATACAGATATCACACGTGTAAGTTTGCAATGGGTACTGCTGTATTTCGTTGTTGCTCATGCGTAATTAAAAGGCCTAACCTAAATAAAAATAACATTTTGGGCCGCACAAGCGTCCCATTGGTATTTTTAATTTTATTAAATCGTAATTATGAATTAATAAATTCTATTTATAAATTTTAAATCGTAATGGTGAATTCATTAAAAAAACTAATTACAATTACTAGACTCTTTTTGTATGAATTAATAAATTTTTATTTTTAGTAATTCTAATTAAAACATTAACTAATACCCTATCTGTTTTTGTCTATTTTTTTTTTTTAAACATATGAGTTTTATTTGTGCTTCTATGACTATGTGAGACTTGACCTGTCACCTGTGTGACTCAACTATATTTTTTTTCCTGTCGTTCGCAGGTGACTCAACTATTCTATTCATAACAGGACTATATATTTTCTTATGTTACAAGAACCAATTCGATTAGAGGGAAGTATATATAATTTCTCAACCAGGAAATCAGAACAAGATTTATAAATCCTTTGTTTTGGAATGCCCTTTTTGTAAACCCTGACCCTATCTCAGAAAAACCCTGAACCTTTCTATACATTCAAACGAAACAGAAGTTCTGAAAAAGGAAGAAAAATCGTAGTTGTGGAAAGGAGAGAGAGAAAAAATCTATTCTTCCGTGGTAAGTCTTCAAAACTGTGTTGTTTTCAAAGATTTCTTTTTCGACGCTTTTTATTGTAAATATTTATATCTGTCGAAGCTTAATGTTTTGGAATTTTTTATTCTGTTTTTCTTTTTGTTTATTTAATCTGTAATTCATGTGTGCATGGCATTAGTGTTTGTGAAATCTGAACTGTTTATTGAACTATCCTTATTATTTAATGTTGATGATTGAAATTTCCATATTTTTATATTTTTTCTTATTTCATAGCTGGATTGAATTTAGGTTTGAAATAAGTTTTATTTGGATTTCATGGCTGACCACAATACAATAGAGATATGGTGAAAAGAACTATGATCACATGCAATAAATTTCTCTTATATGAATCTTTATTTCTTAATACAAATAATCTTATTCTTTGAAGAGTTATATGAAAATATGCTTACAAACCTTATTTTTTTTCAATATGGTTATATAACTATAATTTTGAAACAGTAATTTATCATCTTGTACTCACCTGGTAAGAATTTTTCTTTTTCTTTATTGGTGATGAACTCTTGCAGAGCAGATATAAAATGCCCATGGATATCGAAGGACCTTCGATATCATCTTGGATTGGTAAAATACGTGAGGGATTTGATACTTTCTGCTTAGAGGCCAAAGACATTCTGCCTCAGGTATATTGTCATTTATTTACTTGCTTAATTAATTAGTTCAAATTTAATTTGCACTCTCAAAACATCTTTGTATTATCTTTTATTCATCCATTGACATATATAATATTCCTTTGATTTCTTGTTGTGATCTGCTTGTTTAATATTCTTATCATCTTTGCCTATCCCAAAATTCCATGTTTTGATTTGCGCAGAAACCAGTGGAAAATATTGTTCAAGAACAATTGATTACTGCAGCAGAAACACTGAAAAAACTCTGTTTTGATTTGAACGTCTTCTCGAATTTTAAGCTTGATTCTGAACAAGGGAATAGTCCAAAATTTGCTGAAATGGAAGAAAAGATGGACTTACACTCTGAAGATGTGACAAAATCTGCTGAAATGGAAGAAAAGACAGACTTAGGTTTAGTGAAATCTGACACCTCAAGCTCCGAGCTTCCCACTTTAGAGGAAGATGACATCTCTGGCTCTGACTTTGAGCTTGAAGTTAGTGTTTTAAAAGATAATAGCACTAAGAGATTTGATATTGAAGAAGTTCCATACGAATGCCCTCCGGCTTCTGTTGAGGGACTCGAAGGTCTTCAGGATCGATTGATAGCCTCGTGTAAGTGCAATGTGGACTCTCATGATGATAAACATAAAAGTAGTAGCGTCTCACGCTGCAAATTCTGCACATCAACTCAGGAGTACGCACTTGCAGAGGACGACTCTTCTGGAGAAACTAATCCAGACTGTGAGTTTGGCTTTAGATTTAGTTCTTTTCTTCGTTTTTTTCTTTTCTTTATATACTCATGTTGGTGGTTTTACTTTTGACAGATTCTCACTTGTTAGGACTCGGGCTTCATGATGAACTTATCAAACATGGGTTTCTTAGTCCTTTATCAGGTAATTAACTTAAGTGTTCTTTCTAATATAGATTAATGTAATGCATTATTGCAGGTTCAGTGTAATTAAAGATTAATATCGAGTTTGATTTCAATGATTATTCTAACTTTTCAGGATCAGTGCAATCTATAATATCCAAGCAATCTGAAGAAACAGAGGAAATTGATTGCTTATCACATGATAAAGTGACTTCTTCTGTTAATAATATTTCTTCAAGAACAAGCAGTAATGTTCCATCTCCTCTGCATTTCGTCTACTATTTGCTTATCTCAACATATGTTTAAATTAAATTTAAAACCAAAATATTTTCCTATCTTAACTACACACTACTCCCTCTGTCCCATTTATTATGGTCTATTTTCCTTTTTGGGTCGTCTCACTTAATATAGTATATTTCGTTTTATGAAAAGAATTAGGGCTTATTTTAGGCTAAAAATGCACTTTATTGACTAAATTAAAAGAGACTTTATTAGTACTTCATTATTCCTAATTTCTTTATTCTTAGTCTTTGTGCCGAAAAAAAAGTTCGTATTGAACAGGACGGAGACCATTAAAGTAAATTCAAAACCAATTAGGCCTCAAGTACCTACTTTTGTAACACTAGGCTTTAGTCAGTCTTGTTTCCTCATTTAAAATGTGGCACTACTTGGCCTAGGAAACTATCCATACAATACTCTATAATGACTTCTTGATTCACTTTTTTTTTTTTTTTTTTTTTTCCGAAAAAAATGTGCATATTAATCATCTTTTAGATTGTGTTCAATTATAGTAGTTCTTAATTCGCTTGAGTTTGCATTTTCTCGAATGTCTAACAATCAAGTAGTACAATCATATACATAGATTTCTCAGTACCATGAGACAACTATACATATACATTATAGGTCTTTGTACTTTTGACAGATTGTGTCGAGTCCATTCACTTCGGATTAACAGACAGTGGTAACTCTTTGAACTTATTATCATGCTATCGTCTTAGTGGTTTCCTATTTTCTTGATTTTTCCTTACATGAGGCCTCTGTTTTGTTTTCTTTTTGACGCCAAGAGTTGTTTGTTATGCTATCAAATTGACATGAAAGTTTGATCATAGATTTGTTTTTGATTGAATATTTCAGATTCAATCCGGGTCCGGGACATGTCAACTTGTTGGAGCAATTGCAAACAAAGTTCAGATTGTGATCCTGTTGTAGTTGCTGCACAGTCAAATCAAGAAAACGTAGAAAAGGTGCAGGACAACGAATGGGAGAGATTGGATGAAGATTTTAATGATGAAGATTGGGAGATTGTCTGAGAAATTTAGTATAACGGCAACTGTTTTGGTATATATACATATGCATGCATGCATGTTTAAAAACGTTTCGTATATACAATTGCTTCTTGACATGCATAGGAATTGTTTGCTTTAAAAGGATTTCGTACATATAATTGCTTTGTTGACATTAATGGTACATAAGCATATGCATGCATGTTTACTTCATTGTGAACATTGAAGTTTTTCGACTTTATTTATGTTTTTTTATTGTGCTTATTTTTATAATAAGAACCGTTGATTAATAAAGAATTATGAAGATGGTTTCGGTGAAGGATGTATGTTATATATTAGCCGAAATGTTATTTATTTCCTTTTTCATATATATCTAGGATTCAGAAATATAACAGATGTTTATTTAATGCATTTTTTCAGAATTTTACGATTTGAAATATCAACCCGGAGTACTATAACTTCGAACAAAGCAAATCCTAAAACAATAAATTAATCTGGGTAACTTATTTATTTTCTGAAAAATAACTTATGAATATTCTTAAGATTTGTATTTTATTTAAAGAAAGGCAAATTTTATTGATTTTGGACTAGTTGACCTGCTGTCGATCCAAGTCAAGCGAGCAGCATCCAAGAAAATGCTAAGAAAGAAGGCTTCTCACAACTTGCGTTCCATTATATCAATAATTACGCCTAATTATCCATGAAAAAGAGAAAAACTAAAAACATGAGAAAGAATGTCGAGGAATATGATAATTGGGAGAAGTTGGTGGAAGCAGTTCTGAGGAGAGAAAAAGATCGGCAACTTGCGCTTTGCCTGAGCTTCAGCAGCTCAAGTTCAGCTGATCTCACCTCACCTCACGTTTCAGTCTCAGCTCTAATCCGATCAGAAATGGTGATGAAGCAATTTTAGAAATCCAGAACATCACTTACATTCCTCATATAGTAGATTGAGTTTTGCAATATGGTGATTCATTTTTCCAGCTCCATCAAATTATTTGGTCAATTCATTTCATCAACAACTTTTTGTCGATTCATACAGTTTGGAAGAATGCTTCTGTGCTACTATATTTAACCACATATAACAACTTATATCATTTTCTATTTTTCCCCTCTCTAGTGAACTTGAGAAGTCTCCAGAGATTCCGGGCAGAGGTTCAATCCTGCAGATATTTTTATTCAGAACATTTTCTCTTCCCGAAATCAAATGTGATGGCGATAGAATATAACGTGATTAAAAAAGCTACCAAAAAGTTTCACCGTGGCCTCCTGTTGGGGGAAGGAGGATTTGGTCGTGGGATTCGTGAGCAGTATCTTACAGCCGTGGAGCCTGGCTTCGGAATTGCTGTTGCGGTTAAGAAGATGCAACCTTGATAGATTTGAAGGACATAAGGAGTGGATGTTTTCACCAACCATATACACTATGTTACTATTGTAGGATGAAATAAATTATTTGAGTCGTCTTCTGTTAGGAATCGGGTAGTTGCTCGTGTATATAACAATGAACAATACTTCTTTTATTGATGATCTTGAACACAAACAGAACTTGTAAGAATTATAACGAAAACTGAAGAACAGAGTTTAGGAAAACCAGATCGTCCGAAGTAGAACTTCTGCCCGCAAGACGAGAATACGCCCCGGTAGTGCTCACGGTAAGGCGGCTCGTCCCCAAAGGTTAAAACGATCTTGACGTCTCGATTGTAGTAGCACCACAAACAGAATCGAGCTCCGGCGAACTGAAACTGGAACGAAGACTGAACTCAAGAATGATATGTTATGCTATGTTTTGCTTTAGAGAGGAGAATGTAGAATGATTGTTGAGTGAATTCTGCAAATGAGGATGCTCCTATATATAGGCAGCTCGGACATGTGGAGGGGCTCGTCGTCATTAACAGCGTCTTGATGGCTGGCGGTTTCTGGACGTGAAAAGGTGCCGGAAGTGAAGAGTCACCGGCGGTTACAGCAGCCAAGAAACATGGACTGATGGGCTGACTTGCGGATTGGGCTTCCGGATTGGGCTCAACAATTTAAATGAATTGGGCTTGTGGAGTTGGTACAAAAAGATAAGGCCCAAACACCAGCCCAAAGCACTAATTGCCAAGATCCAAGTCCAAGTCTCAGGCCCAAGCCCAAGCCCGAGCCCGCCCGTCCGGACGAACAGCAGCGTCGGGCGGCGGCGGCGGCGTGCGCGCGAGTGTGTGTGTGTGCGGAAGGGCACCCATACACATCCATACACACCAACCCAACAAGTTATTAAGCCCATACAGACATGGCCTTAAATGCTAGTCAAATCATCCACATATAACCGATATTAAATATACTATGTTCATCTACTCACGACATAGATTAACATCCAATAAATATTTTAATTAAATAATAAATATTTAATTAACAATATTTATCCTTAATAATGGTTAATACTGAAACTATTTCCAACAATTCCCCACATGAGTGAGAATGTCAATGCAAAGTTCAGTCCTCAAGAGACAATATTGCATTTGGCTAGGTGGCTTGTGGCCTTGAACCTATCCATAGTCAACATCATCGAGTATACCGGCGGCATAGTAGTTATGAAAACCTTGAACTAGTCCTCCATGGTGTATACCGAGACAATAATATTGACAAAATATCATCTCAATTCCGTCCGTTCTAACGTTTTGTGTCCTTTTCGGCCTTGAGCACTCCTTTGGATTCATAAGTGTATCAATTGAAGCGGCTCTCACTTCACACTTATATAGGTGATTCTTATTCCCAAGTATCCTACTATACTTGACCTCTCCGAGGTATCCAAGAATCATTAAAAGTCATAAGACTTATCCTCACCACGTGTAGGTAAACAAACACTCACTGTTTTCAGAGAATAGGTATGTTTGAGTGTTTAACACACGGATTCTGATAACTTCGTTGTCTCATTGAACCAAGCTCTTGGGATCCTCCAATCTACAAGGTTGGATTTCCGCTATAATTTTCCTTAAGATGTGGATTTAACACCCATTCCCTCTAACAGTTTATACATTTGATCTCGATTAATGCTTTTAATCAGCGGATCCGCTAGATTATCTATTGACCTCACATGGTCAATTGAAATAACCTCACTCAAGATCAAATGCCTTACGGTGTTATGTCGTCGACGAATATGTCGAGACTTACCGTTATAAAATATATTTTGTGCCCATCCAAGAGCAGATTGGCTATCACAATGTATCAACACAGACGGCACAGGCCTCGTCTAACATGGAATATCCTTGAGGAAATTCTTAAGCCATTCAGCTTTTTCACCAGCTTTATCCAAAGCTATGAATTCAGATTTCATGGTAAACCTTACAATACAAGTCTGTTTCTTAGACTTCCAAGATACTGCACCACCCCCAATAGTGAACACGTATCCACTCGTAGAAAACGAGTCTTTGGAGTCAGATATCCAATTAGTATCACTATATCCAATAATGAACCGCAAAGTTCTGAGTATATTTCAAATAACCCAGTACGCGCTCTAGGGCCCTCCAATGTTCATTACTTGGATTAGCAGTATAGCTACTCAACTTGTGAACCGAGCATGTTATATCAGGTCGGGTACAGTTTGACAAATACATCAAACTCCTAATGATCTTAGCATATTCATCTTGACCTACATGTTCCCCCTTATGCTCACTTAGATGAAGATTCAGTTCCCAAGGAGTCTTTGGAATGGGTTTATCAAAAGCATTGAATCTCCTCAACACTTTCTCAACATAGTGAGATTGGGACAAAGCAATTCCGTTGGGCATTCTTAGAATCTTAATTCCAAGAATAACGTCAGCTAAACCCACATCTTTCATGCTAAAATTCATACTTAGTATCCTTTTCGTTTCACCAATCACACGAGAGTTACTACCAATAATCAACATGTCATCTACATAAAGACAAGCGATAACATAATCGTCACCCGTTTTCTTAATGTAAACACATTTTTCACTCTCGTTGATCTTGAAATCGTTTGACAACATCACTTCGTCAAACTTCAAGTGCCAACGCAAAGGCGCTTGTTTCAATCCATATAAAGACCGTTGTTGTTTGCATACCATATGCTCTTTCCCAGGTACTACAAACCCTTCTGGTTGCTTCATATAGATTTCATCATCTGACTCCCCGTACAAGAATGCAGTCTTAACATCCATTTGATGAATCTCAAGATTGCGCAAAGCAGCAATAGCGAGAAGCACCCTAATAGAAGTAAGTCTCATCACGAACGAGTAGGTATCAAAGAAATCATAATCGGCTTTTTGTCTAAAGCCTTGAACTACAAGTCGGGCCTAATATTTATCAATAGTATCGTCAGACTTGTACTTCTTCTTTAGGATCCACTTGCATCTTAAAACCTTACAGCCTGGTGGTAGTTCAACTAACACCCAAGTGTGATTAAACATACTTAATCTCGATGTCTATAGCTTCTTTCCACAAGGCCGCATCCGAACTAGATAAGGCTTCTTTTACGGATACCGGTTCACCGTTTAGCATTAAAACGACGTAGTCCGGTCCATAAATCTTTACTTTCCGTACTCTAGTACCACGTTTAGGCTCATTCACAGGCATAGACCTAGGTCGCTTTCTATTCGGTGGTCCATAAAACACCGGATTAGAACTCGATGCAACATTTTCATCTATGGGTTCAGTACTCATAGACTCATCTACAAGTTTAGAACTTGTTACTTCATCCTCAACTCTTTTGCTAGAGTTAGGATCAACTTTATCCTTATTAGGATAGATATTCTCAAAGAATACAACATTCCTATATTCCATCGTTGTACCCACATGAATGTCGGATATATCCGATTATGTACAACAAACCGATACGCGTTGCTGTTCAGTGCATAACTAATAAAGATACAATCTACCGTTTTAGGTCCAATTATAACTTGTTTTGGCAAAGACACTTCAACCTTAGCTAAACACCCCCACACTTTGAGGTATTTATATGAAAGTTTCCTTCCTTTCCAAAGCTCATAGGGAGTCACGTCCTTCCCTTTGAGTAGAATCTTGTTCAAGATGTAGTTAGCTGTCAAAACAGCTTCCCCCCACATGTTCTGAGGTAATCCCGAACTAATCAACAAGGCGTTCATCATCTCTTTAAGAGTATGATTCTTACGTTCAGCAACGCCATTTGATTGTGGTGAATAAGGAGTAGTCGTTTGATGGATTATACCACTTTCGTTGCATAATTCAGCAAACGGAGCAACATACTCTCCACCTCTATCACTTCAAATCGTTCTGATTCGGCAACCAAGTTGATTTTCGGCTTCATTCTTGAAGTTTCTAAAAGCTTCAATAGTCTCATCTTTACTTCTTAACAAGTAAAGGTAGCAATACCTTGTGCAATCGTCAATAATAGGTAATAAAATACCTTTTACCACCTCTAGTTTGCACAAACTTTAAATCACAAATATCGGTGTGAATTAGTTCTAGAGGTTTGGTGCTTCGTTCAACCGATTTAAACGGTAACTTAGCCATTTTAGCTTCAACACAGACTTCACAGTTGTCTTGTGTTTTAGATAAATCAATATTTAACAAGTCCATGTTAGCAAGTCTTTTTATAACATTTAGATTTACGTGATCAAGTCTAAATGCCATAAATCAGAACACTCAAGCAAGTAAGCAGAGTAGTAGCTTTATTATCATTAGCAACTGCCTTAGAAGGCTTACAAGTACGAACACTCAACTTGAACATATCATCAACAATATGACCTTGTCCAAGAGTCTTATCAAACTTGCGTATGGTTATAAAATCACTACGAAGATCTATATCAAACTTAGCCCTAACTAGTTTGACACCAGACACCAGATTCTTGCGGATTGCCAAAGCATGCAACACATCCTTCAGAGTTATCTCCACACCGGAGGTGAGTTGGAATACAACAGTTCCAACTCCAAGAACAGGTGAGATACGATCACTCGCCTCGGTGACCAAGCGGTCTTGAACTTCCTTGTAGGTATAGAACAAGTCCCGGTTCATACAGATGTAAACAGTTGCACCTATGTCAAGAAACCAAGTAACAGGATTGGGATCCGAGACATGGTTTACCTTGGTGATCATGGCAACAAGGTCTTCGCCTCAAGTGTCGAAGTCCTTTTGGACATGGTTGACCTTGCCCTTTCCCTTCTTCTTCGGCAGACGGCAGTTTTTCGCCATACATCCGGGCTTATCACAGTTGTAGTACGTTCCAATGAACTTGGTCGGAGGTGCCACATCTTTCCCTTTGCCTTTGGCAGGATAAAGACGCTTCTTAGAAGGTCTGCCCCTACCATCGGTCAGATTAGCCTTAGCTTCCATTGGAGCCTTGGCCTTCAAATCTTGATCATGGAATTGAGCTTCAGTTTGAAGCTTAGCCACCAACGTCTCAAGGGTCATCTCCTTTCGCTTATGCTTAAGGTATCCCTTGAACTCCTTCCAACTTGGCGGCAACTTGTCAACTAAGAGCGCCACAGTATACGTCTCGGGCAGAGGCATCCCCTCGGAATGAATATCGTGTATAATATAAGAGTTTGGAACTCTTGTATTTGGGGCATCATAGGACGACTGTCCACCATTTGAAATTCGGTGAGCCTCGTCACTACGAACTTCTTCGTGCTAGCAGGATTAACACGGTACTTCAACTCAAGAGCATCCCAAATTTCTTTGGCAGTCTCCTTGATGTTGAACACATTAAAACCTGAACCCAAGTATCAGAATGCACCCAAGTATCATAGTCAATACGAACTTGTACATTCTTCTCGTCCTCAGTTGGGAAAGGAGGTCTTTCATCACGCAGGAAGCTAGCAAGCCCCATTTATGGTGATGTAGAATATCATCTTTTGGGACTATCTTTTGAAGTTAGTGCCCGAAAAAATGAGAGATTTCTCGGTGATAGGCATGAGCCGAGCAGCAGGTTGGACTGGAGCTATGGTTGAGCTCGAGGAGCTAATCATTCCAGAATTGGTTGATGGATTAGTGCCGGTGCTCGGATTGGTAGACATCTTTTCAGGTTGAACTTCAGTTTCAGGAAACACACGAACAAGTAACTTTCATTATTCTCGTCTTGCGATTGTTAGGAATCGGTACTTGCTCGTGCATATAACAATGAACAATACTTCTCTTATTGATGATCTTGAACACAAACAAAATTTGTAAGAATTACAACGAAAATTGAAGAACAGAGTTTAGGAAAATCAGATCGTCCGAAGTAGAACTTCTGCCCGCAAGACGAGAATACGCCCCGATAATGCTCACGGTAAGGCGGCTCGTCTCCAAAGGTTAAAACGATCTTGACGTCTCGACTGTAGTAGCACCACAGATAGAACCGAGCTCCGGCGAACTGGAACTGAAACGAAGACTAAACTCAAGAATGATATGTTATGCTATGCAGAATGATTGTTGAGTGCTCACGATAGTGCTCAACTTTTGCTCCGGTAGTGCTCACGTTTTGTAGAATGATTGTTGAGTGAATTCTGCAAATGAGGATGCTCCTATATATAGGCAACTCGGACATGTGGAGGGGCTCGTCGCCATTAACGCCGTCTTGATGGCTAGCGGTTTCTGGACGTGAAGAGGTGCCGGAAGTGAAGAGTCTCCGGCAGTTACAGCAACCAAGAGACATGGGCTTCCGGATTGGGCTCAACAATTTAAATGAATTGGGCTTGTGTTGTGGAGTTGGTCTAAAAATATAAGGCCCAAAGCACCAATTGCCAAGATTCAAGTCCAAGGCCCGAGCCCGGCCGTCCGAACGGACGTCGACATCGGCGGCGCGCGCGAGGGCACCCATACACATCCATACACACCAACCCAACAAGTTAGTAAGCCTATACAGATAGCCTTAAATGCAAGTCAAATCATCCACATTTAACCGATGTGGGACAACTAACATTTATTATAATTAATAACATGTTAGTTAGTACTTCAACATCCAACCTTTAGGATACAATATCTCACTCACCGGAAATCGGTTTAGAGATATTAAATATACTACGTTCATCTACTCACGACGTAGATTAACATCCAATAAATATTTTAATTAAATAATAAATATTTAATTAACAATATTTATCCTTAATAATGGTTCATACTTAAACCATTTCCAACATCTTCGTCGTCCGAATTTGGTCAAACTTATTGGATATAGCTTCAGCACAGAAAACAGGATTGTGGTATATGAGTTAATGACCAGAGAAAGCTTGGCTAATCACTTGTTCAACAAAATATGTATACGTTGATTACTCTGTTTCATAGGAGGGCATCAAGTGCTTCCTTGGGCAACAAGAATCACAGTGGCTGTGGGTGCAGCTAGAGCCCTCGCCTTCTTGCACGCCTTGGAAATACCACTCGCATCGAAACATTAAGTGTGATGATCTTCTTTTGGATGGCGTGAGTTCTTTACTCTGTTCTCTTGCTCTGCTCCTAAAACTGTTTTCGTCGATGAACAAAAACTCACTCGTTGTTCTTAAGATTGCAGGAATTCAACACCAAGTTGTCAGACTTTGGCGTTGCGAGAGATGGTCCTTCTGGTGACAGGACTCATGTTTCAACTCGAGTTGTGGGTACACGTGGATATGTTGCTCCGGAGTACATAGCAATAGGTTCTTTCATCTCAAATTCTTATCAAATCTCTGCTTATGCTCAAGCTCAACTCCTTTGTTCTTACTTAGGGGTGTTTACTTTGGACAATAATTTACTCAGAAAAATAAAAAAAATAAAAAAGTTTAATAGACTAATCCACCGCATACTCTGAGGGATTGAAGATTTTTGATGTTGTTTGATCGTATAATCTTTCAAATACTCGTTAGTATTACACCTGGCATGAACTCAACTCGAATTATTTTCCAAGCTTCAAAATTAGTGCCAAGCGCTTTTTTTCAATTCAGATCGAAAGTAACTTGGCTCATTTACTAGCCTGGTAGTCTTTTAAAGGTCGTCATTGTTTATGAACAGGTCGCTTGACCACAAGATATGATGTGTGCGGCTTCGGAGTTGTTTTCCTAGAACTATTATCGAGCCTTCGTGCTAATGATGAATTCAAAATTCACCCAATGGAAATGCGTAATTTGACTGATTGGGCAATACCTTATCTGGTATTTAAAAATACAATGTCTCTAATTACGGATAGCAGATTAGAAGGTCAGTATCCTTCCAAAGAAGCATGTAGGTAGCTTTGCAGTGTTTAAGTTCAGATCCAAGATTAAGACCAACCATATTTGAGGTTGTAACTTCACTTGAAAAACTATAATAACCAAGCATGTTTGCTTATGATTTGGATGCTTCCTTGACTTTTTATATTCATGTAACAAAATGGTCTTGAAATTGATAGATAAAATCGAAACTCATTTGTTGTTCTGAGGGTTGCAGGACTTCAATTCCAAGTTGTCGAACTTTGGCCATGCAAGAGATGGTCCCACAGGTGACGAGACTCATGTATCAACTCGAGTATGAGTACATCTGGAAATGCTGCTCCGGAGTACATCACAACAGGTTCCTGCATCTCAAATTCTTGTCCAATCAATTACTAATTACGAAGCATACTTAGAGCTGTAAACGAATGAGCTTCGTTTCTATACATAAGCTTGAGCCGGATTCAAGCTCTTACAATATACCTTTCAGACATTATGAGCTCCATATGAGGCTCAAACTCAGCTTATCTATGCTAATATAAAAAGTGTCTTGTTTTACAAAATTTGATTTGCCTAAAATATCCTTATTACTAATTTAATTTAAGGGCAATGATGTAATATGATAATAGGAATTAAACTTACCTTATAATTTAACATACGAGTTTATGACAGTAAAATCTAACTTAGCTTATAAATTAATATATAGATTTATTAGACTGTCTGCAGTAGTAGTGTCTCTAAAGGGTGTGTCTAAGAAATTTTTGGAGATAGAGACAATGAGTTGCAGTGGCACTGTCTCTAAGGGGTATCTCTAAGGAATTTCTGAATTTGTATTTTGCATTAATTTTAATAAGAAAATTCTAATTTCATTAATTTAAACAAATAACTAGTACAATATATTAATTGAAATAAAACAAATAAAAATATTACATTAATTGAAATTTAAAAAATAAAAAACATCCTACTCGTCAACCGACCCAAATCGGCTCCAAAGATGCTCGATCAAATTATTTGTAAGCTGATGATGCTTCCTTACATCTCTCAATGCGGCGTCCCGTTTGAGAAAATTCTTCCATGAGAGCGGAGCGGGGACTCGAGTAACATTACTACCCGGCGTTGTTTTTGTGTCCTCTCTCCAGTTCTCAGCTTCCTCCCTCTCATCTTCAATGATCATGTTGTGCAAAATAATGCACATAAACATGATGTTACGGAGGTGCTGTGTGTACCAGTTCCGCACCAGATTCCGGATAATTCCCCAGCGGGCCTGAAGAACATCGAATGCCCGTTCGATATCCTTCCTCGCCGCTTCCTGCATCTTCTTGAACTGAGCCGCCTTCTCGTCCGTTGCAAGCTGAGGAGCCTTGATGCTGCCCAATCCGGATAGATCACATCGGTTAAGTAGTAACCGCCGTCATAGTGCTTTCCGTTCACCACGTACTGGCACGGCGGAGCCCGTTCTTCAAGCACGTCATCGAATAAGGGCGACTAATTGAGGACGTTGATATCGTTGTTGGAGCCGGCTACTCCAAAAAAGGCGTGCCAGATCCATTAATTTTGAGACGCCACGGCCTCAAGAATCAAGGAAGGCACGCCAATATCTCCTCGAGTGCAGACAGCCGACCACGCCTTCGGACAATTCCTCCACGCCCAGTGCATGCAGTCCAGGCTACCGAGCATCCTCGAAAAGCCGTGCCTCTCCTCGTGCGTCCGCAGCAGCCGAATGGTGTCTTGTGCATTTGGCCTCCTCAAATATTCATCGAATGTATCCGGCGCTCCACCGGTGGCTAGTTGGCGAATGGCCATTGTGCATTTTTGCACCGACGTGAGGCCTCATTTGCCGGTTGCATCTTGCTTCTGCTGGAAGTACCGCATATTCTGCTTCAACGCCTCGCAAATCCTTAAGAACAGATGCTTGTGCATCCGACAACGCCGGCGGAAAAATGTTGGGCCGTACGTCTGGTTGTCGTTGAAGTACTCGACCATCAAATACTGCAGGGTCGCCTCCCGATCGCGATGTACGACCGTCCTCTTCACCTTCTTTTTTTCTTTTTGGCGAAGAGTCGAGCAACAGTAACTTGGAGGTTCATCACCATCGATATAATCCCGTCATCGGTGCCATAAGAAGAGTAGTCGGTTGAAGAGTCGGACGACGAAGACATTTTTTTTGGCAAAATAATTGAGAGAAAATAAAAGGAAGAAGATGAATTTGGTGTGAGAAAAATTGTGTTATGAAGTGAGGTATTTATAGGGGTGAATAAAAAAAAAATTGGCTGAATTAGCCGTTGTTACACCCGTTGGATGCAAAGTAGCCGTTGTTCGATTTTTTTTTATTTTTTTTATGTATGGCGTGTGCAATGCACGCGCCTATTTAAAAATAAAAATAATAATAAAAAACGCCAGCGCGTGGGCGCCATGCGCCATCTCGAGACGGGCTCAAGCCGCCCCTCCTTGCACCGCATTGTCTCGTCGCAGCTGGTGTCTCGAGACCCCTTCGAGACACACCGCTGCGTGTAGTCTTATGTTTATATATTCTAAATTGGTCAATGAGTTTGACGAAATAACTTATATTTTACAAATTTATTTGATTTTATTCGTTAAATTAAACTTCATTTATTTAATAATCAATAATATATAATTTCACATGCATGATTGATTGAGATATTTCGTTTTGTTACTAACTTGTTTTTACTAATTAATTAATTATATAATCCCATTATACTCATGAATAATTAGTTCTTAATAATAATTTTCATCAACTGTAAAAAATCTCAATTTTTCAATAAAAGGTTACAATCAAGTCCAATTACACTAGATGTCATAAACTTCAAATTTAACTCATTTATTAACAAACTTATTCAAGTTTAATTGCATAAATGAGACTTCTAGAAATATATATATATATATATATATATATATATATATATATATATATATTGTTATAGTAATTTACTCAAATATATATTCTATTATGGCGTTAATCACGCCCACATTGAATGCTATCAACATAAAAATTTGTTTAGATAACTCATGCACAAGTAAATAAAGCCTAAACAATCTATTTGATACGATTTGAGCCAAAATATATATTTTGTAACTACGAGTAGTAAATTATATTTTGTCGTCAATTGTCATAGTTAATTAATTTAAATGAAGGCGATGTTATCAAATAATCAAACAAAATTCATCATTTTGAAAAAAATACTTTAAAGTAAAAAATTATGAATTTATTTTAACCGCATCAGTAATTTTCGTCCTTTTATGAATTTTAATAAACTGTATATTTTGGGTTGTTGTAGATTTGATAGTTGTGATTTTTATTGATAGTAGTTAAAATACAATTCATCTAAGTATAACTAAAAAAATATAGTGGTAACGTGCACACAAAAATTAATTTGAGGTGACAAAGTTGAGACACCATAAAACTCTCCTTAATGAGATGGGAAATTAGTTTCGTGAGTTGTCACAAAAAAGAATTAAAGATTTTGCACATTATTTTTATAATATTGATGAAAATTTCATGTGTTATTGAAGAGAACTTTTGGCACATTATAAAGAGCTAGCTTTCTTTCACTGCCGAGTAAGTTCATTTTTGTGATAAAAATTTAAATTTTCTCACCTCATTCTCTCCCCGTTAGTAAATTTTTGGGAAGGATCTTGATAATTAAATGTATAAAAATTCTACTTCTACTTCTTTGTTTAGACTTTTATATTATAATTGCATTCGATTAGTTTTATCATTTGCTACCATTTTCTTTTTGGTTACTGGAGATATATGAAAATCTAATACTGCCTCCGTATCATTTCTTTATGCTCATTTTGCCTTATTTAGATGTATTATTTTATTAAGCCCATTTCCTAAAATGGAAATGCAACATATGATAATATCCCACTATAACTCATAAATTACCACATATGCCACTAAAAAAACTACTAACTCTCTTGTCTCTTCTATTTGATGTTACAAAAGTACCCTTAAAAAGTTACTTTATATTCTCTACTTTATTATAAACAACTCATTTTCTTAATATGTGTGCCCAACCAAATAGGTATAATGAAATAATACAGAAGGAGTAAGAGTTATGAAAGTTTACTGAAAGCAAGCTGATCACCATCAACACATTGGTTGCATCATTATAAGGAGGAAAAATAATTATCAAATTTCTTCAAAAAAGCAAAATATTCTAAAAGTAAAGAAATCAATTCTTCATACATATCACGCTTTATTTTTCAGTCTTTTTTAATTATTTCATACTCGAATATTATATTTTGAAAATTGTGAAAATTCAATAAAAAAATAATAAAAATCATAAGTTGTAATATAAAAATGAATTGACTCATAAATATTTATTTAGTATAATAATTGTTTTTAACGTGCGAGTGCACATTAATTATACTAGTCTATTAAAATGAGGCATAGATTACAAAGTATTGTAGCAGACAAAATTAAATATAGTTTACATCATCAGGACTTGTCTCCTGAAAACTTTCTTTCAAGAAAAATCCAAAACTTAACCCTAACATGTTTGATTATTACAGTTGTTCTAATTCAGCTACAACCTCAGCCATCGTTGGTCTTAATCTTGGATCTGAACTTACACATTGCGATGCTATCTTGCCAACTTTATATGCTTCTTTGAGAGGATATTGACCTTCTAATCTGCTATCCATAACTCGCAGCAGTCCTTTTTTCTCTCTCAGATATGGTCTTGCCCAGTCAATCAGATTATGCATTTCCACAGGCCGATTTTGGTCAAGAACTTGAAGCCCGGATATTAATTCTAGAAGAACAACTCCAAAGCTGTACACATCACATCTCGTGGTCAAGTGACCTGTTCATATACAACAATGACCTTCAAAAAGACGATCATACAAGTAACTAGGCTTTGAATTGAAAGAAAGCTCGTTTGAAATGCAAACTGTTCAATAAACGAGCTGAGCATTTTGGAGTTCAGACAAAAACTCGAGCTGAGTTCGTGCCTTAAGTGTAGAGGCAATCTCCTATGGGTGCTGAGCAGTGAGCTCCTCATTAATAAGATCTAATTGGAGATTAAAACCCTAATTGTGATTAATAAAACCTAATTAGATATTAAAATCCTAATTAGGGATATACTACTCAATTGGGGATTAGAAACCCCTAAATACCCTTAATCTCCCCCTAATTACAGTTATCAGTCCCTAGTCTCCCCTAATACCCCAGTGAGCATGGTGCGCACCTAAGTTTTTATCAAATGTGTATAATAAGAGCTTGATGAAGCTCAAGTCTAATTAAAAAACCAACCTCTTGGCAGATTGTTTATACCTCTATGTATGTTTGTATGCTTACTAATTAGTAAATGGACAAGAATTTCAGATTGAAGAACCTGTTGCTATGTACTCCGGAGCAGCATATCCATATGTACCCATAACTTGAGTTGATACATGAGTCTCATCACCAGTAGGACCATCTCTTGCAAGACCAAAGTCTGACAGCTTGGCATTGAAGTCCTGCAATCCTCAGAAACAAATGAGTTTCGACTTTCTCTAAAGGCTAGAGCAACTCAAAAAGTTCACTCAGATTTACCAAACTTACGCCATCCAAGAAAATATCAGCAATATTGATATTTCGGTGTATCACTGGTATTTCCAAGCCATGCAAGAAGGCGAGGGCTCTAGCAACGCCTATAGCCACTTTGATTCTCGTTGCCCAAGGAAGCGATTCATGCCTTCCTATGAAACAGAGCAATTACTACATTTGTGAAGACTAAAATACACATTCTAAAGAGTAAATCAAAACTTGCAATCAGGATATACATATTTGCATAGATTGACAACTTGAATACAGTCTAAATGGATGATAAGTGAGATCAAGTACATATGTGTAAAATTTACTTTTGAACAAGTGATTATCCAAGCTTCCTTTGGGCGTGAACTCGTAAATTAGTACCCTATTGTCTGTGTCGAAGCTATATCCAAGAAGTTTGATTAAGTTTGGGTGATAAAGTTGACCCAAATAATTTATTTCAGCCTGCAAAAATGCATATGGTTACGTATCCCTCTAAAGAAGTAAGCACTGGGGAAAAGTAAGAGAAGAAACACCCACCAACCACTCCGTATTGCCTCGAAATCCTTCATGTTTCAATTTCTTGACAGCAACAGCAATCCCAGATCCAGGATTTACCGCAGTAAGATACTGCTCGTGAAGCCATCCTTTATAAAAAAAAGCAAGTCCTCCAACCCCCCAAAACATGTCGGGGCGGAAGTTTTTGGTAGCTTTCTTTATCTCTTCATAATCTATGGACATCACATCACGGGAAAAGAAAGTGTTCCGAGTAGAGAGATCTGCAGGATTGACCCTCTGGCAGTCAGTTCTAGTGATTTATGAAGTTCATGAGAAAAAGAAAAGAGTTAAGTAGTTGTATGTGATTAGATGTAAAAGCAGAGAAACTTTGAACTTCCAAACTGTATGAATAGACTAAAAAATTGTTCATGAAATGAATTGACTACGTAATATGACGGAGCTGGAAAAATGAATCTCCATATACAGAACTCAATCTACTTTATGAGGAATATAAGTGATGTGTGACAATCTTACACCAGAATGAAACTTGGTCATTGGCAAATTACATGATTCTTTAAAAATACAATTTTAAGATTCAAGTGATAGTGTAACTGAAGTGAAGCATTAAATACCCTATAATATACAATTCAAGGGATTAAACTCAACATCCAATCCCTATCAAGCAAACAAAAAGATCTCCTAAGGAACACACACACAGACACGCACACACACACACATTTGTTGAGAAGGGGGATGAACTATTTTCATATCTCGCCTAGTTATACCCAATTCAAAAAATTAATTAGTAATTATACTAAACAACACAAATTTAAACTTGCTGTTAACAGTAAACAAGTAGGAATTGCAGTCGAGATCAAGATTACGTAAAGACAAAACAGAAATTAAATTCGCTTTATCACCATTTCCGACATTATTAAACCAATAAAAGGAAATGTAAACAACAAAATTACGAAAATACCAGGAGACAGTTGAGCATCTCCTACGAAAGGATAAGAACTGAGGCTGAAATGCGAGCTGAGATCAGATGAACTTGAGCTGCTGAAGCTCAGACAGTGCGCAAGATGGCGGTCTTTCTCTCTCCTCAGAACTGCTTCCACCAACTTCTCCCAGTTATCATACATCCTCGACATTCTATCTCATATTTCGAGTTTGATAATTTTCTGAGTAATTATTCAGATAATTGAACTCCTTTCTCGCATCAGCTCAATTGATATTTATGATGAACTCCTTTCTCGCATGAGCTCAATTGATATTTATGATGAGAGAGATGCACTTGCGTGCGGCACCGTTTCTCTTTTACTCTCTCTGTCCGCTCATTTTATCTCTCTTTCTTTAAACAGACGTACCACTCATTTTATCTACATTTAAATATAGACATAATGAGTGGGTGTAAGAGATTCTCTCTCATCCCCTTCCAATCTCATCCATTAGTTTATTAAATAAACAACTTTCCTTAATCTCCGTGCCTAATAATAAGGAGACAAAATGAGCGGGACGGAGGGAGTAATTTTTTTGGTACTATATCTTTATATTTAATTAATTAAAAGTCAATTAATGTTAATTGTATTTAATTGATTTTAATTGATTGGATTTTAATAAATTTTATTTACAAGTAAGAAAAATTTAATTAATAATTAATAAATTATCTATAATTTTCTTAAATCCTTAATTACATTTTTTTTACGTAATACCCATAATTCCATTTAAATTACTCCTTAACTATATAACCAAATTTTGTAAGAAGTGAAATTGTTAGTTAACCAAAGTTTTGTCACCTTCAATAAAAAGCGGTTTCTAATCCCAGCAGAGTATGACTACGAGTAGTAAATTAATAAATTAATTCCTCTTAAATGTCAACGAGGAGATGAGGATATTCATTGTAGTTGATAACTATAAGTCGAGAAAAAGTTCATTTCTTGACTTGTTGGCATATGTGTTCATGGTAATTTTCCGTAGAATATAAAAGGTGAAAAATTCCTGAAAATAATTCCCATCCTCACTTTTTACCCCAATAAGCATCCTGCAATTTTTTTTATGATATCTTGCTTTATAGTTACTGAAACGATGGATAATGGTGTTGTTAGTAATCCTGAATGCTAATTGGACACGACAAAGTCTTTATCAAGCTTTGTATTTTGACATTTAGGAACCAAGAAGGAGGCTCAGTTCCATTTAGCGTTTCTGCATATTTTCTGAATGCAAATTTTATGCATTTATCACATCATTTTCACATCCATGTTCATGGAATCTATCTTTGCTAGTAGGAAATATATGAGACCATAGTTGATTTTGGACTGATTGTCAGTTTTGGTAATGATATATCACGATGCAAGTTTTTGTATAGTTTCATATTTTGAAGTTTCTTCAGGGTGTTATCTGTAACCCTGAAGATGAATTGAGTTTGTTTTCAAGATGAATGTTGACTATTGTCTTTTATCATTTCATGTTCTGTCTTATGCTTTTAACATCTACTATCTTCTTTAGCATCCACGTCATCCAATGCATTCCGCATGGCTGACCACTCATATCATCGTCATTTTAGATCCAGCAGCTACGTCTAGCCCGAGCATTTTCGTTACCCATGATAGCATGAATTATGATCTTTCCGTGGCCTCAGATGAATTATTCATTCATATTGTACTTTGTTATTAATCAAGTACTATATGTTATATCAACAAATCCTCATGCAATTCTCAGAATTTGTGACCGATTATTAAGAATATCTAAAACTTCACAATGTTTATTGTTATGTTTCATAGGAGGACATCAATCTCTTTCTTGGGAAACAAGAAGCAAAGTGGCATTTGGTGCTGCTAGAGGCCTCTCTTTCTTGCATAACTTGGGAATAACAGTTACACACGAAGGTGTTAAAACTAGTAGTATTCTTTTGGATGATGTAAGCTTGGCAAAGTTTTATACTCATTATGTTCCTATTGATTTCGAATCATGATTGTTTTGGAAGGAGAAACCATAAATCATTTGTTTTAATTATTTTTTCATTTTTAATCTGTTGCAGGAATTTAACGCCAACTTGTCTGACTTCGATCTTGCAAGAGCTGCTCCAGGCTCAAGTAATATATATTCTTCAGTTATGAATCACTATGCAGCACCTGAGTATACGAATACAGGTTTTTGGATCTGAAATTCTTCTCTTTGATCTACATACCTTTCCTAGTCTAGTTGTTAAAGTTGTGAAAGGGTCTAGTTTTCATAATTGTGAAAGGCGCGTATGCCTCAGATGCCAGGCGCACACCTTCTCACCTTCAGAAGCAAAATGCAGCCACAGATGCCAGGCCCACAGTGTAATAGTCAGTAATCAGCCTAGTATAGGCTTTATCACATATAAACAGTAGTGGAAATTTTGCGTATTATCAAGACAAAATATACGTAATTTACCTACATTCTGATTTATGAATCCAATCTTAATTATCTCTAGCATTGATCTTCAATCTTTCCCTATTTAGCCATAGTCTTGGTCCTAAACGAATCTTCAATTTCTCCCAAAATCATCTCCCTAGAATAAATTTTCGATCAATCGCTATAATAAATCATCAAATGCCCCTTTGGTGTGGCCTAGCTGGTGTAACAAGTGAGTTTGCGGGCTATTTCTTATGAATGAAGTTGTAATTTTTATTTTGCCTCCGCATATCCAAGCGTCTCTCTCTCTCTCTCTCTCTTCTGACGCTAAAAGGTTCACCTTGTGCCTAAGGCTCCAGGAGCTTTTGCGCCTGACATGCTTCATGCCTTAAATACTTCTTGCTTATGAATAGGTCGCTCAACAATGGAATCTGATGTATATAGCTTTGGGATTGTTCTTCTGGAATTACTGTCTGCTGGGCTTCGAGTTCACGACCACAATCGGCCTATGAAAGAGAAAAATCTAGTCGTCTGGGCGAGACCATATTTAAGTAACAAGAGAAAACTGTTGCAGATTGTGGATACCAGATTACAGGAATACCAAATGATGGAGCATATAAAATTGGGAAGCTATCTTCTCAATGCCTAAGCTTAGATCCCAAACTAAGACCAAGAATGAGTGAGGTTGTAGACACACTTGAACAGCTTCCATGCCTCAACGCTAAAGTCAAGTTGTCATCTCCGCTATCCGTTAGCACTTGTTACCATCAAAATTCCATAGAGCAAATATCCCCCACAGGTGAGAATTGCATGTAGCTAATTCTTGCAACCCCTAATGATATTTCAAAATACTTGTTATCTGCATAACATTGTATTTATGTAGTCTTTAATGGTAATCTTTAATAAAAAGTTAAAATAAAATCGTAAGAGAAACCATGAAACAGTTGCTCTTGCTTGCCTCTCTATCTCTTCTCCCAGTAAACTTCTTTGGTACTTCTGAAACTGTCTAATATAGTTTTCTCTGACTGGATCTTTGGAAAATGATGTTGGTTTCCTGCAATGCTAGCGACAGTATCTCATGATAACAATGTCTTTACCTTTTTACATGATCAAGGCTTGTTGTGTGATTGATAGGCATTGATATACAAATGGATCAAGCTGGATCAAGCAATTGGTGTGTTCTCGGGCCAGGTAAGCCATCCTTAAGTTATATCATAAATTTTCTTGAACCGTTAATCATAATTTGAGTGTGTGAAATAATTTGAATAAATTGTTATGTGGTTAACATTTTAATTTGTATAGATTTTCATAGTAGAAGATGATAAAAATCATAATGCAATAAAAAAATCATGAAAAGACTAGCTCCTGGCTCTCCTTTCTGTTCCCCCCCAACCCCCAGTGAAATTCTTAGTAACTCCTATAACTGTCTAATATGATTGAATCTATGGAAAATGACATTGGTTTCCTGCAATGTTAGGCGGCAGTATCACATAATAATGTTAGTTGTTTTTGTTGATAAGCATTGGTATGCAAATGGATCATGATGGGTCAAGCAATTGGCCTGTCCTCGAGCCAGGTAAGCCATCCTTAACTTACATGATACCTTTTATTCAACCCACACCTAAGATAAGGGTATTCAAACCGTGGGTCAAAAAGTAAAATTGTGAAATTACATTTTTTCACCTGATAACCTTTATAATACGACCGAACTATCCGTCAACTTTAACATTTAGTTACAATTTTCTTCTTATATTATACATCTCCATTCTTCCATATGCCTGCACAAAGAAGAAACACTGCATCTGTTGAAGCTTCTTTGAACATCAATGAATTGTTAACATTGTGAACTTTATGGAGAATTAAGTTGCAAAATATTGGTTTTCATAAGTCCCCCTTCAGGTGAGAGGGTTATCCAACTTACATGATTCTCAAAAAAAAATAAAATAAAATAAAAAAAAAAAAAAAATCTTACATGTTGAATGCAGGAACTAGATATGGGACAAGTGGGGTACTTCAACACATGTCATGAGCAATTTTTAGTATATTCATATGTAATATGTTTCTGAAGTTTCTTTCAAGATATTATCTGATAATGACAGATGTTAGTTTCCCCTATTAAATTAGACGCTTGGCAACTATTTGCTTTGGATTTCATGTTTCTTAATGGCTCTACTTCGATTTGTTCACTTACAACATACTCTTTTTGTTTTCTTGTGAACTTTATAAGCCTCTAGATTTTCCAACCAGAAGTTTGATCCTGCAGATCTTTCTAGTCAGAACATTTTCTTATACCTTATCCATAAAAAGTTTTTATTGATTGATAGGCATCGATAGACAAATGGATCCAGCAGAGTCGTGTAATTTGTCAGTTCTTGGTTCAGGTAGGCTTTCTTAACTTATGAACTAACTTATCTTCAACTGACCCATGGGATAACTTACTGTTCATTTGATCATATATAAACTAGCGTTTTTCTAAACTATCAATATTTACTCTAAACTCTTAAGGATGCTCAAGCATGATCTTTTGAGGTAGGAGTTTCTTATTCTCTTTTAACGTGACCATAATATGTGGTGTATTACATTTTCGACTGGATTTACATGTTGTTCCATTTTCCTAATCCACCAAGTTAATTGGTGAGTTTATATATCATAAGCAAGTTGTACAGCTTTGACCTCTATAAGTTTTCTTTCTGGATTATATGTGATGAAATTTGAAAATAATATTAAGCATTTGGTCCAGCAGATTCTTCTAGCCTAAGTTTTTCCATTCTCCGCCATGCGATCACCATACAATTTGATGTAATAAAAAGAGCAACCAGAAACTTTCAACCTGACCTCTTTTTGGGCTAAGGAATATTTGGTCCTGTTTATAAAGGAGTGATCCATGAGCACCCTCTTAGTTCTGTGAAGCTTGAGTCTTGCATTTTTGTTGCTGTAAGGAAGCTGAATTTCAAACAAATTGCCGGGCTTCATGAGTGCTTGGTATGTTTATTTGTTAGTTTTTGTACTTGGAATCATTTTACCAACCGTCCAACCTATTGCAGGAGCAAATTAATCATGTGAATGAACTCCCCCACCACCATCCAAACTTGGTGAATCTTATTGGATATTGCTTTGAGGCAGACAACAATATTTTGGTATATGAGTTGGTGCGTCGCGGATGTTGGAGTATGGAGCCTGAAAGCAAGTGAATCATGCCACGATTTCTGGGCTGCCGTACAAGTGTATTTTTGGGCCCAGACGCGGTTTCCTAGTTGGGCTAGGATTAGGGCTCAATTGTTTGCTATATATAGCTGTTCTCTCATTGTAAATTGTATCCGAAAATTATAGTGAAAACCCTGGCTTGGCATTGCCTCCAGACGTAGATACATATTATATCGAATTGGGTAAACAATTCTCGTGTTCTTTGTTTTCGTGATTGTGTGTGTTAATTTCCTAACAGCGGAGGCTTGGACTATCACTTGTTCACGAGTAAAGTTTGCATTCTTCTTGACACCAACTCTGATGTGTGTTTTGAATTACAAATTTCATTTGTATTCTATGTTATCTAATGCACGAACTTAAGATTTTATCCCTTAGAATGTATATCTAAGTTGTCATTAAGGGAGAGTTTAGGGTGCTAGATTAGATTGACATTATATATGACTGAGTATTTGAAGGATTAAACAATCAAAGAAGCTCCAAATTGTTCAATCCATCACAGTATGCGGTGTAGTCTATTATCTATTTAAGTCATCACCCAATGTAAGCACCCATCATTGTGTTTCACAGGATGTGATCAATCTCTACCTTGTAAAAAAAGATTAAAAGTTTCTGTAGGTACTGCTAGAGCCCTCGCTTTCTTGCATGACTCGGTAATACCGATCCCATATAGGGATTTTAATAGTGGTAACATTCTCTTGGACGATGTAAGTTTTCTCGATTTGTTCTCTTGCTCTGATTGCATATTGTATGTCTATCACCAACGCATGCAACATTTATTAGACAATTTGGTCATTTCAAGTAGGTACTAAACCGACCGAATCAACCAAATTCCTATTGCATGCTAGGAAAAGGGACCCTCCAATAAGTCAATTGCTCTGCATCAATGAAATCTCATCACCCACACATAACGAATTGTACGGTATATTCATAATATATGAATAGTAAGAAATAGCATTCTTATTGAGACTATTGCTATTTGTTGTTGCCTAAGGCAAAATCCTTCAAACCTTTTCTAGGCATCTTTTCCTCTCGTCTAGGCTTGTGGTGGATTATGATTAGTAGCTTGTATTGGGCTTTCCTTCCCTAATATTAGTTGTATTGTCTGGCCCAATAACTGGTCCATCTATCTATTAGTTTAGTGGTTGTAACATATTCTCCCCGTCCTGTTATTTTTGACCTGTTTTCCTTTACGGGTTGTCTCATTATTCTTGTCTTATTTCCTTTTTTGAAAATAATTAGAAGATAATTAATTTACTAAAGAATCGACTTTACACCCTTCATCATAGTTTTCCACCTCATTTTCTGTGTTGTTCACTATTTTTCTTCTCATTCTACTCACTTTATTCAACTTTATTTCACTATTCAGTTTCTCTCTACCCAGTTTATTTTACCTTACCACTTTATTTCACTATCCACTCTCTCTCTATCCACTTTATTTTACTAAAAACTTTACTAAACATATTTTCTACACTTAATTATTTTCTCCTTAAATTCCGTGCCCAAAAGAAACAGGCTTGGCCTGGTGGGACGGAGGGAGTAACAATCAACTAGGTCAGACTAGGACAGACTCACCACTAGGTTTTATACCTAAATGCAACACAAAAAAAAATAAAAAAATAAAAATCGGTTATGTACCGCCAGAGTATATAGCAACAGGTTATTGGGCGTGCAATTCTTATCAAATTTCTGCTATTTAACGTTGTATTAGTCTAGTCATGGTTTTGATAGACATTTTTGTGTACAGGTCACCTGTATGCAAAATCTAATGTATACAGCTTTGGGGTTGTGTTGCTGGAATTGCTATCAGGGCGTCGAGCTTATGATAGAAATCAGCCTTTCAAGGAGCAAAAGCTAGTGGATTATGCAATGCCATATTTGGGAAGCCAAAGAAAAGTGTCGCATATTATCGACCTCAGATTAGAGGGTCGATATCCTCGTGAACAGGTATGCAAAGTCGCAAAGCTAGCTTCACGCTGCTCGAGCCAAGAGCCCAGAGGCACACCGAAGATGTCTGAAATTGTAGATGCACTCGTACAAATACACAAGTAGGCAGTGGTAGAGGACGTGAAAAATTTCCCTGTAGGCGGGCTATGTTCGAACTTCTCGGCAAGTCGACCACTATAAGTAGCTGTGTGAAATTAGGAATATATTTGTTCTTGCCACTTCTTTAAACTTTGGAAAGCAATTAGTTTGTATCTTATCCCATGTTTGGTTGGGATTGTTTGGAGCCTGGAAACAGATTTAGTAAACTAAATCCATTTATTGGGATAACCATTATCCTTACTTGAATGTAACTCAAACCTCCAAAAATTACCCTCCAAACGTGAGCAATAACAAAATCATTCTCCATCCAAAAAGGGGAATTTCTTTTAAATGATTACTTTACATTGTTGAATCAAACACTTAATAAATATAATAATTAATTATTGTTACACTACTTACCAAATAAGTAGTTGGAACGTAACAATTTCCATTTCAATTCTTGCTAGCTAGGCACTATGGGTGGTATAAGACATTATGTATTTAATAAAAAAAAAAAGTTGGTTTTATTTTGAGAAATGAAACTTAATTGAGATTCATGAATTTCGTAATACTAATAATATAATCTAATAAAATTGGAAGCTATTGATAAATATTACCTAGTGTGTAGCCCGTCGAAAATCGACGGAGAATTATTATTTATTAAAAAAATATTATTCGTTAATTATTAAGAGTTTTTCGAAGGTAAATCATTACATAGTTTTATACGTAAATTTTTATATATACTTGAACATGCATTTTTATATTCCGTCTGTCCACGAAATGGACGAAATGGTTGTCACTTTTGCCATTTAAATCCGTCCACGAAATAGTTATCACTTCTATTTATAGTATTAGGACTCATATAATACATTATATTTAATCTTTTATTTCTTACTACTTCACTCATATTTATTGTGGGAGTCTTATTCCACTCACAATAATACTTAATACTATTATTCACTATTATCTACCACTTTCTTAAAATCCGTGTCGTCCACAATGTGACAACTATTTCGTGGACGGAGGGAGTAGATAATTTCAAAGTTCTATTTCTTTTTGAAATTGATGTGGAGAAAATATTCGTATGAGAATATTGGTGGATCCTTTTGACATGAAATACATCTTTGTCCCATATTGATTTCGAGAAGAAAAGTAAACATAGAGATTATCTGTAATAATCAAATGACATTAAATATCCTACATGATGAAATTGAGATAAGATTTTTTTTTAAAGTTGAACTGCTAGCTTGAAATCGGCCTGTCTAACCCAATGGTTCGGGGTCAGAATCGTCCCGTCAACCACAATGTTAATTTTTGTGGGCAACTCTAAGTATAAATAATAAAAGATATAAAATTAAATTTTAAGTCCCCAATTCTATTGATAATTTTTAAAGTTCTCTTTCTTCTCAAAATCGATATGGGACAAAGACAAAATTGGCTTTAAAAAATATTGTTCCATGTCAATTCTTATGAGAATTGAATTGGGTCCTTTTGATAGCAACATTAATTTATAGAAGAAAAAGAATATTAAAGGTTGTTGATAACAATGAAGGTAACCATAAATATCCTACATTATGAGTTCAATATAAAATTATTATAAAAAAAATAAGTTAAACCATCAGTTCAAAATCAACTCGTCTACCCCACAGTTTTGGATCGGAATTGACCCGTTGACACGATTGATTTTTGTGGGCAGCATTATTACACACAAAAAATCTTACTAACAATAAAATGGATTGGATCAGAGATATGGTCGGGTGTCTGTTTTATTCCTCTAAATTTAATGAGGTTACACTTTTTATTTTTTCCAAAAATATTCAGAATTTAGATAAATATAATTTATATAAATGAGTAATTTGGGGGTGTCACGTAGGACTTTTGCAAAGCTAGAACTGTTTTCCTTTATATAATTGAAAATCAAATGTGGGATCGAAGATTTTATAATAGAAAAAGAATATGTGTAAATGTTATAAATGTCTATGCACCTAATTTATGGAGGAATTTGCAGGGTGTCACATATGATTTTTGTAAAGCTAGAATCATTTTCCTTTATATAATTGAAAATCCAATGTGGGATCGAAGATTTTATAATAGAAAATAATGTATAAAAAGGTGCTAAATTAGCATTAATCTCTTTATGTTCGTAAATTACAGTTTGAATTCAAAAAAATTGATAATTCAAATATTGGGAATTTCGATATGATAAAATATTGATTTTAAATTAAAAAAATTTGATAATTCAAATATGATAAATATTGATTTTAAATTCAAAAAATTTGAGAATTTCGATAAATAAGAATGAAGGGATTTAAGGGGTGCTATAAAAGATTTTTGCAGATAGAGTTGCTTTCATTTACATAATATACAGATAATAGAAGAATAAAAAATGAAAGGATTTTAAGAACAACACTTTTTTGATAGTTTTTTTTTTTTAATTTTAGCACTCCTTAGAAATCCTTTAAATTTTAGCACTTTTTGACATTTTTACCCTTACACTGTAACAGCTCGGCTTCCAAATTAACGGCTGACCCCACAAACCATCACAAGTCCTTTCTAGCGTGCTGTGTCCTCACTCGCACGCTTCCCAGGAGGTTAGCCATCCTAGTACTACTCCAAGTCAAGCATGCTTAACTTTAGAGTTCTTCTAGGATAGGCACCAGAAAAGAAAATGCATCTTGATGGTATGAGTAGCACCTATCAATTCATTTAAGCTCTCCTTGAATATGTCGTCCCATTCCGACATATTCTAAGAATCCCTCTCATTCGGGTATGTTTCGCACTACAAGAAAAATGGTAATAGACTACGCGTGATTGACGACGGGAATTTTACTCGCGTTGTCTATAAAATAATAGACGACGGGAGATGCTTATCACGTTGTCTATAAGCAGTTAAATAGGTGACGGTACACAAATCCCGTCGTCTATTACCGCTTTCGTACGCTGATAGACAACGCGAAGATTTTCCCGTCGTCTTTTTATGAAATAGACGACGGTATATACCCCGTTGTCTCTGTTGACCTCGGTTATAGACGACGTGGTTAAAAATCCCGTCGTCTATTACCGCACTTAAAAAAAAAATTCCGAACGACGTCGTTTACTCTTTATATTTTCTTTTTTTATTTTTCATTTTTATAATTAAAAATAATTGGAGCCAAATACCCTAATTTGAGTTTATAACTCCCGCTCGTCTGCTGCGCTGCTCTTCTTCATCTCCTCAGGCAAACTCTTCTCCCATCGCCGCCTACCGTCACCACAGGGGCCTCCCGTCACCACCGCCGCCTCCCGTCATCACCACCGCCGCGTCCCATCACCACTGCTGCCTCCCATCACTGTAACATTGTATTCTTCCTCCGCCGACACCCGCCTCCTTCGCCGCAGCCTCGCCGCCTCCCGTCACCACCGCCGCCTCACGTCACCACCGCTGCCTCCCTTCACTGTAACATTGTCTTCTTCCACCGTCGACACCAGCCTCATTCGCCGCAGCCTATCCTTCTCCTCCCCCTACCTCTAGTATAATTTTCTTTGCAGAGCGCGTACCATAAAAATGGTGGAATTGAAGTCAATATAGGGAAGCACGGACCAAATCAGCCACGCAATTAACCCATTCACTTCAAAATATTTACTATTATTCGTTGCAGAGCTCAAATTCTCGTTTCAGTTCTTCGAAAATGGTATTGTTCTCAATTTAAATGATCCAAAATTTGTATGATTTTTCTGTATAACGAGTTTGTTTTCGTCTCTTGTTGAATCTGGAAGATCCGGTTCATACTGTTGCAGAACAGGCAAGGGAAAACTCGATTGGCCAAGTACTACATTCTTCTCGAGGAATCCGAGAAACATAAGGTCGAGTACGAGGTAATTTCTTCAAGTTGATTTCGTGAATTGATTCGAATTTCTGTCTCATTTTTGAATTTCCTTTGTGTGTGTGAATTTTGAGGATCTTATTCGCTCTTTTGTTGTAGGTTCATCGTTTGGTTGTGAATAGGGATCCCAAATTCACCAACTTCGTCGAGGTGATTATTTCTGTCAATCTGTGTTTGTGATTCTCTGTTTCCAATTAAGTTTTGTGGTTAATTTAGTTGAATACTTTATTTTCTGCCTATCTCTTCAAATGTGGTGTGTTGTGTTTAATTTGAGTGAAGCTTAGATAGATGAATAAAATATGGGCTAATCTACTCCATATTTTGACAAATTGAACAAATTTGAGCTTGTTTGATCGTGTAATCCTTCAAATCCTTCATAGAAAACTTTTTAAGCATTTCATAGAAAACTTGTTGATACATGGATGATTATATGATGGAACATACTAGTTGTCTGATTTTCATAGATATTTGTAATTGTCTGATTTCTTATTTCTTTAACATTTTCTTCAAGTTCATCCTTTAATAGGTTAACATATTGCAAAAAGTTTATGATAATGACCAAAATTTTAGATATTCAGAAGGTGTTATTTGATATATAGTCAGGCTTATCATATGGGACCTTCTTCAGATCTAAGCTGAATAATTCATAGTGTGAGTCATTAATAAGTTTTTTTTTTCTTGAAAAAGGTGAGTCATTAATAAGTTAATGATTCCAAATCTCCTTGTTTCGGCCCCTCATTAGAGCATGTACGTGGAGAATTCATGCTCAGTTGAGGATGCAAGAGAATACGAACATACACATCTATATGAGGTTAATGCACTGATGCTCTTTCATTTTCCTTCCTTCCCGATCCTGATATTCTGGTATTTAATGCTGATTGTGGTTTCAATTTGCACTGAATTATTGCACCACCAGATACTTAGTCATGCAGATAGGTTCCAGAACAAAGCTATTCTTCTAATTCACTTTTCAGCTCGGTATCAATTAGATGTAAGTCCCATTCTCTTCTTCTCTGTATTATCATCTTATGTTTTGTCCTTTCTTTTCTTGGAAAGCATCTTCGTATTTCTGTGCACATACATTATGGAAATCACAATGCCTTGATAATTCCTTGCAACAAGCCCTGTTGTTATTGCCATACATATGCATAATCAAACTTATTACATCATCTAAGAGAAATGCAGTGCATGTATGAGGTCAAAAGAATCTTGTTTTCTTACTACACATGATAATTATCTGTGTTCTTGTAAAAAAAGGATGCACTTGGCACATCTCTGGAGGAAATATGCAAAGTTGTTCCTGGTGGTTGTCTGGTTTTCTTTCCTAGTTACAATCTTCTGGATAAATTAAGCACAAGGTGGAAGGATACAGGCCTATGGTCTCGATTAAATGCACAGATTTTGTTGGTAAGCTTCTGAATCCTGCCCACTAGAAACACAAATTTTTATGACTGGACGAAAGCTATTACATGCTTCCTTTCAGAACAAAGAGGAAGCAGCCAAGATTCTTTTGAGGCTACACTAAAGGAATATTATCATCACATACTCATGGCACAAGAGAGTCAATGGTACGAGGTATAACGATTGGCCTTAACAATAGCAATTTGGTGGAGTCCACACAAGATACTGAGCAAGAAAGGGCGGCTGTTTTAGCTGTCTGTCGAGGGAAGGTAATTTAGTCCATTCTGCTACATTTTACTAATTGTTTTTTTTTTTGTACATTTTACTAATTGTTAGCTGTTCATATGTCCTCAAGTACATTTTATACATTCTAAGTTAATGAAGTTGTTAGCAAGCTTTCGCTGTCTACAAATCATGAATATATAGCTAATTTAGATAGCCAAACTCAAGACCCTAGATAGCTAGTATTTGCTTCAGAAATACTTCTAAGAGGCATTCACATTTAGATATCATGATTACAGGTATCCGAAGGGATGGACTTCTCAGATGACATGCGGAAGGCTGCGAAAGACTATATGGAGAAGATGTGGGAGGAAGAAGAGTTGAAGTGGAGGAAAATTATAGTATGTTCAAAATTTGTGTTGACAATATTGTATTTTGGTAGTCGGTGCTATTATTGACTTGTTGCAAACTTATTTTAAGTGTAATGAATATGTTTATGTTGTTAATTATAATAAAATGTCAGCTTATTATAAATCCTCTAGGCTTTTTTTAATTTTTTTTATTTTTTTATTTTTGCTGTTATTATAGACGACGGGTAAAATCCGTTGTCTAGAATAAAAATACCGTTGTTTATTAGTCTCATAGACAACGGGAAATCACCATCGTCTATAGCCTAATTCCCCGTTGTCTATAATACTCATAGATGACGAGAAATTCCCGTCGTCTATAACCGCCCTTAATAGACTACGAGGCTATAGACGACGGGAATTTTTGTTATAGACAACGCGATTTTCCCGTCGTCTATAACCATTTTTCTTGTAGTGTCGGTTTATCCCTGCCCCCTCCGCTTGGAAGTCTTATCGGAGCCGCTCGTTGTCCATGCCTTGTGCACCGGCGATCACTCCGTACTTCAGCCCCGGGCGTCACAGGGCCACCAACTTCTGCTTGGTTCGTCCCCGAACCACACCGTACTGGAAGAGGTTCGGCTCTGATACCATCTGTAACAGCCCCACTTCCGGATTAATGGCTGACCCCACAAACCATCACAAGTCCTTTCTAGCGTGCTTTGTCCTCACTCGCACGCTTCCCAGGAAAACATCCTAGGAGGTCACCCATCCTAGTACTACTCCAAGTCAAGCACGCTTAACTTTGGAGTTCTTCTAGGATAGGCACCAGAAAAGAAGATGCATCTTGATGGTATGAGTAGCACCTATCAATTCCTTTAAGCTCACCTTGAATATGTCGTCCCATTCCGACATATTCTAAGAATCCCTCGCATTCGGGTATGTTTCGGTTCATCCCTGCCCCCTCTGTTTGGAAGTCTTATCGGAGCCGCTCGTTGTCCGTGCCTTGTGCACCGGTGATCACTCCGTACTTCGGCCTCGGGCATCACATCCACCACCTCCACCATCTCTCTGGTGACAAAAAAAAATTTATGACTCACAAAAAAATTTGTGACTCAACAAAAAAAAAAAAAATTCTACCACCATTTTTCCACCGCCGCCGCCGCCGCGTGGCACCACTGCCGCCATCGTGCCGCCGCCACTGTTTCCGTCACAAAAAAATGGAAAAAAAGTTGCGAAGTCACAAAAAAATGGAAAAATTTGTGAAGTCACCAAAAAAATGGAAAAAAATTTTTGAAGTCACCAAAAAAAAATGGAAAAATTTATGAAGTCACTAAAAAAATGGAAAATTTTGTGAAGTCACCAAAAGAATGTAAAAAATTTTGTGAAGTCACAAGAAATTCAACATTACAGATCTGCTTTTTTTTCGTGAATTCCGTCCGCCTGATTTTTTGCAAATTCCGGCCACGATACTTTGAATCGATGGTTGGGACCAAGACCATTGACTTCGCCTCATCATTTTGTACCTGTAGGTGGTGGTGATGAGGGTCAAATCTGCTGGAAGTTACAAATCAGAGAGAGAGAGAGAGAGAGACAGAGAAAGAGAGAGAGAGTACATCACAATTCATAAACACAGAGGAGGAGAAAAAGGAGGATAAACCAGCGGAGGAGAATGCTGCGGCGGCGGCTAGCCTCCTCCAACACCGCAGTCATCGACTGAAGCGGAGCATCCACCAATCACTCAACAGAAACTCGTGCAGAAGAAATCAAAGAGAGAGAGAGAGAGAGAGAAGAGCCACTGGAGGTGGCGGCGACGAGAAAGAGGTGGCGGCGGCGAGGAGGTGATAGAGAGAAAGAGTGAGAAAGAGAGAAAATAAAAAGGAAGTTAAGAGAGAGAAAAGAAGAAGATGGGATAAGATGGGAAATAGAAAATTAAAGTGAGGGTAAAAAAGAGAGGAAGTGCTAAATTTTTAAAGCATTATAAGGGGTGCTAAAATTTAAAAAAAAAATCAAAAAAGTGCTTGTTTGGGGTATTTTTTCATAAAAAATTATGCTTATTCATATTTTTAATTTTCTTTTTGTAACTCCTTCACTAAAAGAGTGATGTTCCAAGTAAAGGACCCAGGTAACATCCCGTGTTGTAGTATGTTGGGAAAATTAGTAAAAGGTTTCGAAAGATACCAAAACTCCAACTGACCCCAATCGAGTAGATGAATGCCTTTAGTCTGATCTTAGCTAGAGCTCACTGTTTGAGCATAGGGGTTTTATCTTTACAGGTTTCAAGCAGAAGAAGTCAGTCGGACTAAAGAAGGAAGTTCGTAAAGAACTCAACTGAGGCCCAGACTCAGCTGAGGTCCAGTCCAGACTCAGCTGAGACTCAGACTCAGTTGAGATATCAACCTCAATTGAAGCACAGACTCAGTTGGACAGCAGCTCAGTTGAGGAGTCAACTGACCCATGCAGCTGAAGGCATATAGTTCAAGCGTGAAGAGAAGTTGTATCGAAGTCAGACGTCGCAAAGTGGAGAAGGGAAGACTTTGAAGATGGAGATGTTGCAGTCCAGATTTGAATATACTCAGAAGCACAAGTTAGCTGGAGAACTTACCATAAATGGGCCGATAACAGCGACGTGCAAAAAACAAAGGTTGTAGTTACCATTTTGGAAAAGTTTTCAAAAAAGCAGGTGGAGTGTCATGCTTTTGGCAGAGGTCTAACGGCTCTTTCCAACGGCTAGTTAGTCTCCCTCTATAAATAGAGATATAAATAGAGGTCTCCACATCCAAGTTCGGTGACGCAAATCATCAAATTAAAGAGTTGAGAGAAAAGAAAAATGTGAAGTCGCAGAAGCAGTAGACCACCGCTCTCCTCAACAAGAAGACCTCCGATGATGTCCAGTCGAAGTAGAGTGTTCACACCTTCTCATATTCTTCCATCTAGCCTCTCAAAAAGCCCCTTCTTTGATTGAGTCTAGAGGTCAGGTTCTTGCGTGATTTGTGTCCTAACAGACTCTCTCCCAAGAGATCGAGTTTGTTGTCTTATGTCGAAGCCTCTACTTCTCTCAGTGTTGAAGGCTTCCCAGTTGGAAATTCCTACACTCCAACCCTTAGGTCTGACTTTGAACCCCTAATCAAAATCATTAGGTCCTTGGAACCCGTAACCCAATACCAGGTCCCTTGGAACCCGAAATCCAAAAACAGGTCCCTTAGAACCTAAAATCTAAGACCAGGCTATACACTTGCCCGGAAAAAGTGTTGTAAGGTCTAGTTCGAACCAGTAATCGAACTGGTTAGGTTTACTTGGAACCCGTAATCTAAGTGGGGCGTTTGGTAAGCACGCTTAAGCTTATCTAGTGGATTACTTCCCCAAAAAGGAAGTCGTGGACGTAGGAGGTCAATCTCTAAACCACGTTAAAATACTGTGTACTTTACTTTCTACATTTTACATTCAGTATTTTAAATTCAGTTTACCTAACGAACTGACCCAACATTTTGCATACAAATTGCATTTAACAAACTGCACTAATTTGGGAACTTGACCTTCCCCATTTTCACAATGATTTTAGTTTTTGTAACGAGTTTAAATGCCACCATTTTCCGCAACGCAAAACTAATTAAAACCTCAGTTGGTGCATATAGCTGACCTTCAGACATAGGAGCCAGTTGTGCTGCCAACTGTGTGATCAGCTCCAACTGAGCAACTCAGTTGTAGAGCCGCTCTAACTGACTTTCTCAGTTGTCGAGCCAACTGACCTAAGCAGTATAACTCAGTGAAAAGACTTTAGCAAAATAAAAATTGCTACTTGTGTATTCCCACCTCCCTCCATACACCAGATACTCATCACCGAGACCATCAAGTGGTATCAGAGCAGTGGTTCAAAAGGCCGCTATTCCTGATTCACAAGGTGTGAGTCGAGTATATTTTTTCAGTGGTCAACTGAACAGATCTTTTCTGAAATCAATTAGTGTATTATGCTGCATATTTTTGTGTCTATCTTTTGTGGTGTGCAGGAAAGATGAACCCAACGCTGCTAAGAAGCTTACCGGAGTTCTCCGTGGACCATTATCCTACATGGAAGTTTCGCCTGAAGATGGCACTGACTGTCATGCATCACAGGATGTGGGAGACCATAGAAAATGGTCCCATCCAGGTGACTCAGTTCATGTTGGTCCCTTCAACCACTCCAGGGGAAGGAGAGATGATGATGAAGGAAGAACCCAAATGCGCCCACCAATACACCAAGGAAGAAAGAGACATCGCGCAACTAGATGACATTGCCAAAAGCGTCATCTCTTCCACAGTCCACAAAACCTATCTGCCAAAAGTTATCAATTGCTCCAAAACAAAAAATATGTGGGAAGCCTTAGCTGCACTCTGTGAAGGCTATAATGAGATTAAGGAGAACAAGTTCACCTTAGCTTGTCAGAAGTACGAGAACTTCCTCAGCTAACCGGGGAGTCCATGGACAAGATGGATCTCAGATTCACAGAGGTCCTAATGGACACTGAGAGTATTAAGAAGGGTAAATACTCTCAACGTAATATAAATTTGAAAATTCTCTCCGCTCTAGGCAAAGACTGGGCAGTCTATAGAATCGTCCATCAAAATCGGAGTGACCTCAGTTCGATGACAACTGAGAAGTTGTTCTCCATGCTCAAGGCAAATGAGTATGACATTCTCCAATTGAGGCAAGGCAAGCTTCAGAAACCAGAACAGACCGAGCAGAGCTCAGCTGCCAAGTTAATGGCACTTCGAGCTGAATCGGGCAGATCCAAGTTCGCTAGACCCTCACGGTCTACTGACTCCTCAGTTACGGATCGACCGAGCAGGTCCGAACTTCAGAAGAAGGTCCACGAAATGACCTAGGAACTCAAGAAGATGAACTCCAGGATCGATAAGTATAGGAGGATCAACAAGAGCAGGCGAAGCTCAACTGATCCCTCTTCAAAGAATCATAGTGAAGGATGCTTTGAATGCGGAAAGCCAGGACACTTCAAAGCCAATTGTCTTGACCTCTCCATGAAGGAAAAGGAAGCCCTCCAAGGAAAGGCTAAGGAGAAGTCCAAGGCCACGATTGTTGAAGAAGATGCCGATGACACCGACATATTCGCCGAGTCAGAAGGAGAAGAAACTGACTCGCCATCTAGCTCAACAGGAAAAGATCAGTACTTCATGGCATTGTCGGAAGAGTCAACTGATGAGGTAAACTCTTCTTTCCATCCCTCCCACGATGTTTCTTCTGTAAACCAACGCACAGGAGAATTTGATGAGGATATAGAGCCGTCATGGGATAAGGTCGAACACTTTAGCAGACTGTGCACCAAGACAAGCTAAATAATGCAAGGAAAGTGTGACAACTTGAGCAACGAAGTGATCATGAGCGATCACGACATGGAGAAGCTCATGGAGAAAAACCGCAAACTCTATGAGGAAGTTGCTCAGTCTACCAACAGTCAGGTTATCCACTTGATCCACATGACCAGGACTCAGACTGAATACATATCTCAGTTGCAAATGGAGCTGAAGTTTACAAGTGAGAAGATAGTTTCTCTTCATCCCTCGAGCTCAGCTCTGGAGAGCATGATCAGCCAGCAAAGACCTCCTAAATGTGTTGAAGACCCTGAGGTCGCAGAGCGAGGGGGAACTGACAAAGTGGACCGTCGCAGCCAAGGCAGCAGGCCAAACTATTCAGCTTAACATTATCTGCAGAGGCATCCAAACTGGAACAATCCTCACTTCTTCAATCACACGTTCCCAGTGCCTCTCCACTACCAGCAAGCATATCAATGATAGGGAAACTACGGTAATCAGTTAAATGGTCCTAGTTATCCTCAGTTCGGATATGTTTAAGGAGCAAGACAGTTTGGGTATCCACCCAGACAGTTCTCACCAAGAAAGAATCGACCAGCTCAGCTGAGTTGAAACCAAGCTCCTCAGAGACAAGGTTATCCACCAGTCAATTGGATTGCATGCGCACCCAATGAATTTTAGTCACCAGTCTACGTGGATAATGACGGAAAGATGATCTAAACTGATGACTCAGTTCGGGTCTTCTAAGAAGCTTTAATCTTCAATCCAACTAAGTTGGATAAGGAGTTCATCCTACGGGCTGCAGGAACAGTATGAACTCAGAGCAGACTATCATGCAGGGTTAGTATGCATTGTTGGGAAAATACATGTTGATTTCGAAGGAGTTTCAGAGATTGGAGATCACAAGTTGAGGGAGAATCTCAACTTGAGGGGGGAACTGAGATAGTCGGTGATGACACAACTCAACTGAGGACATGAAGATCAAACCTCAATTGAACAAACAAATTTGAGTCAGTTGAGTGCATGCTGATTCAGTTGGGATCCAGATCAACTGAGAAAATCCAAACCCTATTACATCTGATTAAGCATGAGTTTTGAAATGTGATAAAAAGATCTCATCAAGAAAATTCAATGCAAAAGCATATCTCATTCATTGGGCTACACTTTTGAGACTTTGAGTAGGCTGACATGAACACCCTTTCACGTCTCATGCGCGAGTGACTCTAACCGCCCAACCCATGATCATTCCCATGATTCCACGTTAGTGATCATGTGAAACGACCCTCGATCTCAATCGAAGATCCTTATTGAGCGGGAATGATTCCTCACCATTGATCTTTTCCTCACCCCAACATATAAGGATTTTTCCAAACCCTTATTCCCTTTTCACAGCCCATTCTCAGAATTCCCAAATCTTCTTTTGCAATCATTCATCAAAGCTCTTCTCTCCCAAGTCCGTAGAAAATCTATACACCTCCTCAATGGCGTACTCTCGAACTCCCGCACCTATCTCTAAAAACTTGCTAGGAATCTCTAGTAAACTCTCAAGTATTCGAAAAGTCATTGTCTTTGAGAATGTTCTCTCTGTCGCACAACAAGAACATGAGGAACTGAAAAAGGCTCTCCATCAACTCAATCGTGCCAACCTTCTTAAAGGGGTGATAACTGAACCAAGATATCTTCTTCCAAGTGCAGCCGCGGAATTCTTCACCTATCTGAAAGTAGATGACCAAGGAAAGCTTTCGACGAAAGTCCATCTACCCATAAGTGATGGAAACGAAGATTTCCATTGATATAGATGAATGCTTAGATCAATTCTTGCAACTTTGAACTGAGAAGAAGATAATAAATGATATCAAAGATAAGGAAGTTGAGATGTTCATTCAGAGCATCAACCATTGATGGACGCAAGTTCAAAGCAGGAATGACCAGATCTCTTCTCAAACCAGACACTTGCCTGATATATGATATTGCAACGAACTGCATTCATGTATTGGCTGGAGCTAAATGTGATGTGAGCAAGCCTAAAATGTGGATTGTGCATGCCATTCTCAAGGAAGAAAATATTAACTGGAGAATGTATGTGAAAGATCAACTTATAGGAGAAGTTGCTAAAATCAAGGAAGAAGGCACAACTTCGTCAAACAAAATCATGTTTGAAACAAAGGCCAGTTGCATCATTATTTATGCCATGAAGAAATAAGGAATTTAAGTGGATTGGGGGCACACTGACTAGGAAAATGTCTATGACAATGATCGACTATTTGATTCTAAGGATAGAATTAAGTATGTCCTGAATTTAGTCTAAGCGGGAGACTCTACATCAAAGCAATCGAAAAAGAGAGGTAAAGCAGTTCAGACCAGATCGAAGTTTAAGGAAGATATTCCGCAAACAGAAGATGAACATGTCTCTCCATCCAAGAAAGCCAAGTTCTTCAAGAAAAAGGCCAAGATTGTTGTTGTTCATATAGACGAAGATGAGTATATCGAAGACCCAATGATTGTGCCTCTCAAGACAACAATAAGAAGATTGATCCAGGCAAAAGAAACTGAGAAAAGAAGTGACCAAGCTAAACATAGTTAAGCTAATACAGTTGATGTGGAAACAGATGAAGTTGCTGACGACATCACAACTGAGGAACATGCAACAACGTCAGTTGCTCACCATCAACGAGTTATTTCATCTAGCTCATCCTCAGGTTATAAGAGTCATGAGAAGGAATTTGAAGATACTGTGGAAACTGTTGATGAAGATTAGTTTGACAAACAACCACTCTCAGTTAGTGTGATTGCTAGTGAGAAAAGAATGGCTTCTTCCCAGGGTGAGAAAACTCCTTCCAACCCTACAGAACAACCAACAGAGCTGAATGTTGAAAAGGAAAGGAACCCAGAAACGAAATCATCTTAATTTCTGATGATGTTTCTCACAAGGATCCCCAGCCCACAATTCAATCGACAGGTGGTGAGAACCGGTTAGTGCAAACATCGACCGAACCAGATACTTCACTGGATCTTCTCCTCCTATGCAACACGGTGGAAGACCTCCTCTTCTTTCCCACGTTGAAGCTGAACTGAAGGCAATCGAGTAATCCGCCCACAAAGTACATCTGGAAGCTGTTAAGAAGGCATTGACTCTATTTTCCGACAGGAGGAATAATCTCGAGACACTTTTCTCCCTAGTGGACTTATTTCAGTACATCTCAACTCTGTCTGGGAGACTGTTATGTTCTGGGAGATTATCTAAAGCTTCATGACATCTAGGAGCTTCGGATCACTGAAGGACGACTGATTGACACCTTCAACTTCAAAACAAAGCTCGAGCTGATTCAGAAAGAAGGACTCATCCAAGCCTGTCTGGAATCTCGCTCAGTTGCAAGGGAAAATGACCCACATTGTGATGAAGTTGATCCCGATGTTGCTTCCACACTCCGCAAACATATTGAAGCTTGTGGATGGACACCTCCATTGCAATCTGACGTATGTATGGTGATATCTGTTGAGCAGCCAGCAGGAACTAACATCACTCCAGTAACACAACACCTAGTGCCAGAGTCAGAGCAAATGGACTTGGGTCATATCCAGAAGTCCATAGAAGAATTACTAGCTTTTTGAACTAGAGTCCAACAAGACACTGACTCGTTTAAAGATAGAGTGCGGAAATATTTTGAGGAGAAAACTCAAACTCTTCTCAAGCTCAAAGAACTGCTTGGAAATGTCCGTGACCATTCAAGCATTCGCATCAAACAAGTTGCTGAGAACATGACTACCTTGTACAACACGACGATTGATGACATGGATGACACACTTGCAGCTCAAGTGTCTATTCTTACAGTTGAGATCGAGTCCAATCAAGAAAAGTTTTTCACCAAACAGGACTTCCAAGGCCTTTCAGAAAAAATTCATGCCAACAAGTTGCCCTTAGAAGACCATGAGACTCAAATGACTCGTATGGAAAGAGAAATCGCCACCTTGCAGAAGAAAGTCCAGGAGCTCAAGACTAAAAAATTCTCTGCTCAAGCTGATGAGTTGAACTCTATTCAGCTCACTCAATCTCTGACTGAGACCTTCCATCAACTACGCAATGAAGTGGATATCCTTAAAGACTGAGACCTTCCATCAACAAATAAATATTGACCTCAAACTTGGACAACGAGATGGTTGTCATCAACAGAGATCAATAACTAAAGACCTTTAATAACCAACAACTTGTTATTATCGATAACAAATTGGGGAGAGATTACAGTTACAACTGAGTTCTTGCTAAACTACAGTCCTAACATCTAACCTACTCTAGGTCTTCGTCTCATCCACCTCCTTAAGGAGGGTCTTCAGCTTCTTCAGCTACACCCAAGGTTGAGCTGACGTCGGTTGAACGTATTCAGCTTTTACATTGAATACATGTCTCGAGCCACGGGGTGAGACTTAGATCACTTCGTCAGCCTTCTCCTCATCAGCCTTGGTCTTCTTTTTCCTCGCTTCTCTGAAGGCTCGAGGCTGAGGTCAGGTCTGTTTGAATGCCTCAAGCAGCATTCTGAGGCGCCTGACCACCATTCAACACTCCCCTTTAGCCTTTACTATCTCATTCCTGCCGGTCTTCCTGCTGGGGTACTGACACAACAAGACTCTAAACAAGAGTTAGCCAACTTTTTCCCCATTTTTGGCATCATCAAAATGTAAAGGAGGGAGAAGGGTTGCAGGAGGCATTCCAGGTTCCACCTCTTTCTTCAACGATTCGGTGGAAGGAAGCTCGACTAAGACTTGTACGGTATAGTCTTAATACGGTATAATCTATGAGGATGAGCATGTACGGTATAGTCTCAGGAAGGAATGCCTAGGTCCGATCGGGACTCCTGATACACAGATTACTATTGACCTATTCTTATGACGTGGGGTTGTAGATCTTCATTCCGTAGATCTCGAGGAGGTTGAAGCAGCGACGGTTTTTCTTGAGATCGCGTTTGAATGAAATGTCGGATATTTAATTGGAAGAACACCTCAGGGATCCACAATAGCTGGTTGACACCAAGAAACACTCACATCATTAGTTGTCCTTTGAAGTGTCTACGTCTCCTGTAGCCATGAACATAGCATTCTTGCTAAACCGATTATTTCACTGGTTCAAGGCTTACGGAAGGAAAGAACCGTTTTGCACAGTGGGAAGGCATATTCTCGATCTGGTAGGTTTTTCTGAACATGAAGTTAAACTCTAGCAAGAGAGAAATCCACTAAGCAAAAATTTCATGAGAGAAAGGCAGTAAATCTTTTGGAGTGAGATACAAAATCTGGGTTGATATGCAAACTGAATTGCAAGGCCCCCAATTTATAGGGGAGATGAGATCTTAATCAACGGATCAGATGAAGTCATGCAGTTTCTTCGGGATAAATGGCAGATTTGATGCACCGTTTTAGAAAAAAAAAACTGCTCCCAGGAATGACGGTGATGGAATGCATCATGGGGCGGTAAGGGTCACTCGTGCGCATGAGGAGATTAGGTAACGCTATGTCGGCCCAATCGCGATCTACAAGCATGGTCTATTGGACTAGACTAGCTTTTCAATGAATGTAACCGCTTGGCTAATTCAATATGAATAACTTGTAGCAGATGTTTGAATTTATTTCAAAAAAACCCGCCTTAGCAAAAAGGACGAGTTAACATAGTACCGCTCAGTCGGCGTGGATCTCAACTGTCTCCTTTACTCAGCTTACACTCAACTGACTCAGGTCGTCAATTCAGTTAAGGTTTGACTCCATCAAACAGCTGGACTGAATAGGAAGGTGTACTCGCTTAGTTCCCCCTCAAGTTGAGATTCCCCCTCAACTTGTGATCTCCATCTTCCTAGCTTCTTCTTCGGTTAGGTTGAGCAATCCAAGGAGTTGACACAGCATCTTGAATCGAGCTTCCACCAAAGGCTTTGAGAAAATTTCAGCTCTCTGAATGTCAGTGTGAATTTTCTCAGCAATGACAACCTTCTTTTTGACATGGTCACGGATGGAGTGATGTCGAATGTCGATGTGCTTGGTTCTAGATTGATGAACGGGATTCACCGTGATGGCTATAGCACTTGAGCTGTCACAGAAGATGGTTACTTGACCTGTCTCCACTTCATAATCTCTTAGCAGTTGCTTCAGCTAGAGAACTTGCATGCAGCAGCTTCCAGCTGCCATATACTCCGATTCAGTTGTGGAGGTAGCGACGCATACTTGCTTCTTTGAAAACCAGGATACTAATTTGCTTCCCATGAACTGACAGTATCATGAGGTTGATTTCCTATCAACTCTGTCTCCAGCTAGGTCAACATCTGAGTAGCTTGTCAGTTCAATGTTATCATCAGCTGGGTACCACATTTCCATATAAACTAATCGCTTGAGGTACTTGATGATATTCTTGGCTGCGTGCAAGTGAGCTTCCCTAGGCTCAATTTGAAATCTTGCACAAACTCCAACTGCATAGGATATGTCCGGTCGACTAGCAGTTAGATACAGCAGCGAGCCGATGATCCCTATGTATATCTTTGCATCGACGAGCTTCCCTTCCTGGCCGGGGTCAATCTTTCGGTTGGTGTTCATTAGGATCTTTGTTGTTCGGCTTGAGTTCAGTCCATACTTAGAGATTAGCTTCTTTGTGTACTTGGACTGATTGATGAAAATTTCTTCTGGCCACTGCTTCACCTGCAGCCCAAGGAAATAATTCATCTCTCCCATCATGGACATCTCGAACTTCTTCTTCTTGGGCTAGGAGAATTTCTTGCACATATATTCGGATTTGGATCCAAAGATGATGTCGTTAACATATATTTGCACCACCAGGATATCTTCTCCGACTTTGATGGTTAATAACGTTTTGTCGACTAAGCCTCGAATTAACCCTGACTCCAGTAGGAAGCTGAACAGTGTTTCATACCATGCACGCGGAGCCTATTTGAGTCCGTATATGACTTTCTTCAGTTTGTAGACTCTGTCGTCACCTGCTTCGAAACTGGGAGGTTGTGCTACATAAACATCTTCTTTAATGTCGCCATTGAGAAACGCTCACTTCACATCCATTTGATATACCTTGAACTTATGGAAGGCAGCGTAGGCTAGGAAAATCCGAATTGCTTCTAGACGAGCAACTGGAGCGAAGGAGTCTTCAAAATTTATTCCTTCTTGCTGGCAGTAACCTTGAGCTACAAGTCTAGCCTTGTTTCTCACTACACATCCAATGGCGTTACGGTTATTCTCGAATATCCACTTCATGCCAATCACCTTGATTCCTTCAGGTCTTTGAAAAAGTTCCTATACGCAATTTCTGAGGAACTCGTTTAGCTCTTCTTGCATGGCTTGGGTTCAGGCACGTCTACTACAAAGTATGCAATCATGCTTACATCTCCTGCTTGCTCTAGCTTTCCTAGTATCTTGAGCTCATCAGCATTTGGTGTTTCTAAAGTTGGTTCATCATCAGTTGAGGTTCCTAACTGGGTTGACTGTGTCGGAACGTAAGTTGTGAGATCTACAACTTAAGCTGATCTTCTGGTTCGGACAGTGGCTTGTAGATTTCCTATCACGGGATCTTTGACATGGTCTTCATACCAACGTTTGTGCTTCCTTGCTCACTTAGAAGATTCAAGCATAGTGATGGAATAGTTCGGTCTTGGAGATGTTGGAGGTGTCGAGCTTGGTGTTCTGACTTTTGGTGCATTTCGATCCTCAGTTGGAAATGAAGGATGAATTGGGGAGCTCGCTGGTCTCGGACTGGAAGGCTGGTCAGTTGTTGATGCTGGCTGAGTGTCAGTTGGAGGTGACACTTGGTCAGCTGACTCTGAAGTTCTCCCTTGATCTGTGATGGGATCTTCATCCTCTTCGTCAGAAGAATATACATCTTCTTCCTCAGTTAACCAGATAAGTGGCTCTGCAAGATTCTTTAGTCTTTGGGCTTGAGATCTTGTCTCAGCTGGTTGGGCCAGTGTGCTTCCTTCAACTACATGCAGTTTAGCTTGTTCCTTGCACTCAAAAGTAGATTCATAAAAAATAACATGAGGTGTTACCTCCACAATTTTGGTGTTGGTGTTGAAAACTCTATAAGCTTTAATCTTTGCAGCATATTCCAAGAATATGCCTTTGACAGAACTAAGCTTTCCCATTATGGATATAACACTTAGAACCGAATACACGAAAGTAGGAAATATTTGGCTTCCTGTTTCTCCACAGTTCGTATAGAGTTTTTACTTGTGCCTTCGTGAGGAGGGAGCGGTTCTGTGTGTAGCACGCTATGTTGACTGCTTCATCCCAAAAATGTTTTGGCAGGGCCGAGCTGGTAAGCATGCAAATGGTTGCATCTTTCAGCGTTCGATTTCTCCTTTCAGCTACTCCATTCTGCTGTGGAGTTCTTGCAGCTGAGGTATGGTGAGTTATGCCTTTCTTCTCGCAATACTCAATAATGGTCTTATTAAGGAACTCAGTTCCGCGATCAGTTTTGATGGAGACAATGGATTTTCCTTAATGGTTTGCAAGTCTATCCATCAGTTTCGGCAATTCTTCTCTCGTCTCATTTTTGTGCGCCATGAAAATCACCCAAGTGTACTCGAGTAGTCATCGATAACTACAAGGGTGTACTTGTTTCCACTCACACTTTCTGGAATGACCGGACCGAAAAGATTCATGTAGATCAATTGCAGAACTCGATCCGTGGAGAGCATCATCTTAAGATGGAATGATGCTCTAGCCAATTTTCCAAGATGACATGAACTACAGTGATGCGTCGGACTGTGTTTCAAATCTGGTATTCCAACTGCATGTTGTTGGCGAGCTAGCTTGTTCATAGTTTTGAAGTTGAGGTGGTTGAGTCTCTTGTGCCACAGCCAACTTGTCTCTAATCTACTTTTGGACATGAGGCACGTTTCTGGAAAGCTACTCGACCAGTCAGTGTAGTAAACTCCACCTGATGAAAATCGTCTACCATGTAGAAGAATCTGCTTGGTCTTGACATCTTTCACCCTGCATCCCTGTGCATCAAACTTCATAGAAAAATCATATCGCACAGTTGGCCTATGGAAACATTGTCGTGATGTTTGTGAGAAGATTTCTCTAACGTGTCATGTGCCTGGAGCATCCGCTATCCAGCACCTAGACTAATTTTGCAGCTCTTCTCTTTCTCAGTACATCTTAGTCCTGCAAAACACAAGAAGAACTTTTAGGTACCCACACTCAGTTGGGTCCTACAAGGTTAGTGACTTTTGTTTCCTTGATGACTCGAACTGAGGGATCCGTTTGAATCAATTTTCCTTCTTTATCCACATAAACTGTTAACTGAGTTGGTTTTGAATCAAGAACAGTCCATTTTTTTATGGATATCTCTATCTTAATCGAGCACGGTATTGACGAGCCCAAATTTCGTGCTCTTTTTAGTGTCTTATTTAGGATTAGATCGAGTCTTTTTCCTTTGTTTTGTGTCTTTTTGTGTTTGGGAGAACACATTGGGTGGCAAGACAGAGAAAAATGGTAATTGGGCATAAAGAGGACGAAATCAAAGCAAAATAGGCCAAGGCAAGAAATGTTGATCAAAGAGGGAAGAGGAAGAGAAGAATGGTCACGAAGAGCACCAACGAGGTTACCACGTTTATGTGCGAGGCCATCACGATAAAGCGGTCAGAGGTCAACATATTTTCATAAAAGGAAAGAGACCGTTCTGACCGCATCTCAGTGGTCCAAGTTGAAGCAACTTGTAGGACAATAAAAGAAGAAGGAATGCAGAAGGGCGCTGGAGGTCCCAAAGAGCTTAAAGTCAAAACTTTGCCGGAAATGGAAAGAGCATCTCTGACCAGGACCACAACTTCTTCAACGGTAACCTCTAGCAGCAGTAGAAAGGCAACCAATAGGAATAAAGAAAGGACAAATGACTGAAAGTGACATGCCAGCTACCAGGGGACTAGGCGGACGCCACAGAGGTCTCTACGGATTTGAAAATAGTCAAAACCCTACTTACCAACTTGGAGCTGGAGTATAAATAGCCATCTCCTTCACCATTAGAGGCAATTCTTTTCGGACCTTAGAATTTCCTTCATAGTTATTTGCAGAGAAACAACACAGTCTTTTAGTTTCTATTTTTAGCCCTCTCCCCAGGGGAGAGGACATTGCTTTCTTTTTCGGCGACGTTGGTGTCGGCCATGTTTTGTAATTATTTCAAGTTTAATAAATCTTTAGTTATGTTTCATTTTTGTTTCTTCTTTATATTCCTGCTTAATTAGTTGTTCTAAGCTTGGTTTGGGTGAGAGAAAGTGAGGGGTGCACGGTGATCACCGGGAGGTCTAAAATTCTTGAGATACGTACAAGCTCGTTCCCAATGCGCTGGGCTTGATTCCAAAGCGGTGGAGCCTCCACAACTCCTGTGGTGGCCAATGGAGGAGCGGCGGAGGCGAAATTTCTCACAATAATGGGCAAAGGTGTAGGGTTTCCCCTCATCTCCAGTCGTGTTGCGGGCACTGGAGTGTGGTGTATGGTGCAAACCATGCTTATAGCCATCTTGGGTCTTCTAGATCCAAAGGCTGCTGACACAGAGGGCTTAATTGGTGACTTTTCCAGATGTGAGCTAATTCTGTGGACAATAAGGTGGGCTCCCGAGTTGACTTAGAGGGCTCGATACTGAAAGAAAGAGCTGGGGCCGAAATGCTCACGTGCGTGACATGGTGACAGTAAAGGGGCATGAGTGTCGAGACCCTATAACCGAGAGACGGACATGTATGGTGAATATCATGGCACCAATGACCGAGACGTTGTTCGTGCTGATCTTGACCAATTCTATTCCAAGCTAAGGTTTATTTCCTGTTATTTTCTATTTCAGTATCTTTACTTTATGTGTTGCCCTCTGTGGCTCCAATAAATAATTGCCACTAGTTGTTCCTAGTGGTGGGCACTTAGGAAAATTACAAATATTTTTTGACGCGCGTGTGGTGCCCTCAACGATGAATATAAAATCGAAAGCAAAAATCGCGCGCCGTCAGGTTTCGACTTTGCTGAGATGGTCAATTCCTTCATGGTTGGAACTGTTTGGGTGGATGCCCAAACTGTCTTTTTCCACGGGCATACCTGAACTGTGGATAACTTGGACCATTGAACTGATCTCTGAAGTTTCCATGTCGTTGATATGCTTGCTGGTAGTGATGAGGCACTAGTAATGTCTGATGGTAGAAATGAGAATAGTCCCAGTTTGGATGTCTTAGCTGACGATGCTGAGCTGAGTTTTAGCCTGCGCCTGGGCTGATTCTGCCTTAGCTGCGAAGGTCCATTTCATCGGTTCTCCCTCGCTCTGCGACCTCAGGGTCTTGACTTCCTTAAGAATCTCTCAGCATCCTTTGATGTACCAGATTCATGCTCCTAAGGTTCTTCAGCTAGAACCTTCTTTCCTTTATCCTTCACAGGAGTCTCGACAGTTTGAGGGATGACTGGAGTCTCTTGAACTGTGACTTCGACTGAGTTCAGTTAAACTTGAGGTGTCTCAGTCGGGGATCCAGCTGCCTTGACGAACTGAGCTAATTGACAAATTGATCTCCAATGTCAATTTCCAGATTGTATCCTAGACCTTCAATGCATTTGGGAGGTCTTTGCTGGTTAATCATGCTCTCCAGAGCTGAGCTCGAAGCATGAAGGGATACTATCTTCTCATTTGCAAACTTCATCTCCATTTGCAACTGAGAGATGTATTCAGCCTGAGTCCTGGTCATATTGATCAAGTGGATGACCTGACTGTTGGTAGACTGAGCAACTTCTTCATGGAGTCTGCGGTTTTCCTCCACGAGCTTCTCTACGTCATGATCCCTCATGATCAATTCATTGCTCAAGTTGTCACACTCAGCTTGCAGTTCCTTGCACTGTGCAACTTTTCTAGTGCACAATCTGCTAATGTGTTCGACCTCATCCCATGACGGCTCTATGACTTCGTCAAATTCTCCTTATACCTTGATTAACAGAAGAAATATTTGTGAGAGGGATGAAAACAAGAGTTTACCTCATCAGTTGACTCTTCCGACAATGCCATGAAGCACTGGTCTTTTCTAGTTGAGCTTGATGGCGAGTCGGTTTCTTCTTCTTCTGACTCTGAGAATACATTGATGTTGTCGATGTCTTCCTCAATGATCATGGCCTTGGACTTCTCCTTGACCTTTCCTCGGAGAGCTTCCTTTTCCTTCATGGAGAGGTCAAGACAGTTGGCTTTAAAGTGTCCTGGCTTTCCGCATTCAAAGCATCCTTAGCTTTGATTCCTTGAGGGGGGTTCAGTTGAGCTTCGTCTGATCTTGTTGATCCTCCTATATTTCTCGATCCTAGAGTTCATCTTCTCGAGTTGTTTGGTCATCTCATCAACCTTCTTCTATAGTTCAGACCTGCTCGGTCGATCCCTAACTGAGGAGTCAGCGGACCGTGAGGGTCTGACGAACTTGGATCTGACCGATTCAGCTCGAAGTGCCATTGACTTGGCAGTTGAGCTCTCCTCGGTCTGTTCTAATTTCTGAAGCTTGCTTTGCCTCAGTCGGAGGATATCATACTCATTTGCCTTGAGCATGGAGAATAGCTTCTCAGTTGTCATCGAACTGAGGTCACTCTAATTTTGATGGACGACTCTATAGACCGCCCAGTCTTCGCCTACTGCGGAGAGAACTTTCAAGTTCATCTCACACTGAGAGTATTTTCCCTTCTTAATACTCTCAATATTCATTAGGACCTCTGTAAATCTCAGCTCCATCTTGTTGATGGACTCTCCAATTAGCTGAGAGAAGTTCTCGTATTTCTGACAAGCTAAGGTGAACTTGTATTCCTTAATCTCATCAGAGCCTTCATAGAGTGCAGCTAAGGCTTCCCACATATCTTTTAATGTGTAGCAATTGATAATCTTCGGCAGGTAGGCTTTGCCGACGGTGGAAGAGATGACGCTATTTGCAATGTCATTTAGCTGCGCGATGTCTCGTTTTTCTTTGGTTTACTGGTGTGCGCCTTTCGGTTCATCCTTCATCATCATCTGTCCATCCCACATCCTTTGATGCCTTGAAGTCAGTGCTATTTTCAGGCAAAATTTGCACGTGGGATAATCATCCACAGAGAACTCCAGTAAGCTTGTGCTGGCAACGTCGGGTTCATCTTTTCTGCACGCCACAAGAGACAAAAATATGCAGCAGAATGCACTAATTGATTTCAGAAAAGATCTGTTCAGTTGACCACTGAAAAATCTAGTAGACTCACACCTAGTGAATCAGGAACAACAGTCTTTTGAACCACTGCTCTGATACCACTTGATGGTCCTGGTAACGAGTATCTGGTGTATAGGGGGATACACCAGTAGCAAATTTCGTTTTGCTAAAAGTCTTTTCACTGGGTTATACTGCTCAGGTCAGTTGGCTCAACAACTGGAAAGTCAGTTGGAGTGACTATACAACTAAGTTGCTCAATTGGAGCTGATCACACAGTTGGCAGCACAGCTGGCTCTTCTGTTTAAAACTCAGCTCTGTGTACCGACTGAGGTTTTAAATCAGTTTTGCGTTGCGGAAGATGGTGGAGTTTTGACTCGATACAAAAACTAAAACCTTTGTGAAAATGGGGAGGGTCAAGTTTCCAAATTAGTGCAGTTTGTAAATATGCAGTTTGTATGCAATATGCTGGGTCAGTTGGTTAAGTAAACTGAAAGTAAAATACTGAATGTAAATGCAAAAGGTAAAGTACACAATATTTTAACGTGGTTCAGAGATTGACCTCCTACGTCCACGACTTCCTTTTTGGGGAAGTAATCCACTAAATAAGCTTAAGCGTGCTTACCAAATGTCTCACTTGGATTATGGGTTCCAAGCAAACCTAACTAGTTCGATTATGGGTTCGAACAAGACCTTACAATACTTTTTTGGGCAAGTGCACAACCTAGTCTTAGATTTCGGGTTCTAAGGGATCTAGTCTTGGATTGCGGGTTCCAAGGGACCTGATCTTGGATTGCGGGTTCTAAGGGACCTAGTGACTTTGATTTTGGGTTCAAAGTCAGACCTAAGGGTTGGGATGGGGGGATTTCCAACTGGGAACCCTTCAACACTGAGAGAAGTGGAGGCTTCGACCTAAGGCGTCGGACTCGATCTTCTGGGAGAGTCCGGTCAGACACAACACAAGCAAGAACCTATTCTCTAGACTCAATAAAGAAAGGGGATTTCTGAGAGGCTAGATGGAAGAACAGGAAGAGGGATGAACACTCTACTTCGACTGGACTTTGGGTGAGGTCTTCTTGCATGGAGAGAGAGAGGTGATAAGCTACTGCGGCTTCACTCTTGATTTTGTTTCTCTTTTTCTGCTCTTGTGTCTATATTGAGCTTTGGTGTGGAGACCTCTATTTATAGAGGGATATCTAACTAACTATTAGAAAGAGCCGTTTGACCTCTGCCAAAGGTATGGCACTCCATCTGCTTTTCTGGAAACTTTCCTAAAATGGTGATGGTCCCGATACGAGTTACTGGTGTATGGGGGGGGAATACACCAGTTAGGATTTTTCAACTTTCGAAAAACTTAACACTTGAAATCAACTTCAACTGAGTGAGAGGACTCAGTTGGGATCTCACAGCTGAGTAAGCAACCTCAGCTGGAAGATTGGTGCTGTGCGGAATGTGGTGGAAAATAAACTCGTAAAATTAAACTCACGCTTTTATGCACGGTTGGTCAAAACCAAAACTGTTGTTGTGAAAGTATGCAGATTGTATGCGGTTAGTTTGTCAGTTAAGATATGATAATAAAGACTGAACACAAAACAAAACACGACACACAAGATTTACGTGGTTCGGAGAGAACTCCTACGTCCACGGGGAGATGTGAGTCCACACACCTCAGTCCAAGTTCTTCTGGACAAAACCACTCAGCTTACGCGGGCTGAGCAACCGTTACAGTTTAGTTTCCGGGCACTAAACAGCCTAAGTCAAGTTTGCGGGTACTTGACGACCTGACTACTCAATTACAGGAAGAGTAAGGTCCTAGCACACTTTTTAGGGTGTGAGAAAGGGTAGGATTTCCAACTACAGCTCGATCAAGAATGAGAGCTGGATCTAAGGCTTGAACGAATAAACACTCAACCTAAGATCAAAAACAGTTTCGAATTCTAGGAACCCTCAGCTACTAATGTTCTCTCAAATTGGAACTCTTAGCTGCTGATGCTCTTAGATGATGATGTTGCAGATTTGCTTTGATTTCTCTCGAGAAAACTCTTAAATTTTTCGTCGTCTATGTGTCTATCTGCATGTCTCTATTTCTCGAATGAGAGGATGCCTCTATTTATAGGCGGAGAGAATCAACTAGCCGTTGGAGGAGCAGTTGATCTCTGATCGGTTGAAAGCGATGGCTTGTCTCTCATCTCTACAGACTTTCCCGATATGGCATCTGTGCTCTTCTGCTTTCCATCTGAGACAGCCTTGTGTTGGGCCAGATGGGGTAATGACTGAACGGTCAAACCCTCATGTGACTTCCTTTTGAAATTCAAATCTTTGACAGTCAACTTCGGTTTGTCGGTTGAAAGTCTTGACCTTCATCTGAGTGATCTTCAGCTGATGTTCCGATCTGTCGAGTTCTCAGCTGACTTTGAACTTCAAAACAGTTGAACTCCTTGATCAAATTCTATAACTGAGGTTCTGAAACTGAACCCTCAGTTTTCTTCCACTTCTTTACTCAGTTGGGTTTGAACCCTCAGATGATTTCTTTTTCATCTGATGTTCTCTTCCTTTCAACTGTTTCTCATCTGATGAACGCTCAGTTGGTTTCCTTCAACTGATGTTCTGAAGACTTCCCCTTGTTTACATCTGAATAAATGAACTCTCAGTTGTCTTTCTTCACAACTGATGTTCTGTCTGAGTGACGCCTTGTTGCCATCTTCAGCTGGAGACCTGTAAAGATAAAATCTTAACTTTGCTCAAACAGCGAGCCTAAATTCTAACATTAGGTACTGGCAACATCTACTCGGTTGGGGTCAGCCGGTTTTGGAATTCATCAAAACTTATACTAATAAATTTCCCAACAATTTCCCCCTTTTTGATGATGCCAAAACCACTTACAACTTGAAACCACTACTGATCTAAACCTCACTAACTTATCTAAAATCTCAGCTGAAATTCTAGACAGTCTATAAGATAAAACATCAAAGGGTTAGCACAGTTATAACATGGTATTTAAAAGACTTTGTGATTCAGAGCTTGGACAATGAGGGATTGTTCATCAAGGTGAATCTTATAACTGAATAGTTTTCATTACAACTGATTGTTACAAAAGATAGACTCAAAAATCAAAAAATTACAACAGTTGCTAGAAAACTAACTGAGCTAGTATTGTAGCCCATACTTGCCAAAAATCCTTACAAAAATTTCCCTCTTAGCAGGTGACTCCTTAGAGATGTCCACTCCATGCTCCTTGCAGACCTGCCTCGCCTCAGATGCAATCTTCTGACGGTTCGGGTTGCTGGAATCCGAGAGAAGAGGTGGCCGATAAGTAACCCTCTTGGGAACTGGAACAGTGTTCAAGTCCAGGTTGGCGTCAATCATGGCCCTCTTGAATTGACTGAACATGCCCGGGTCACCTGAGTGCAACTCAGTCAGCGCCTCTTTGAACGCTCTCCTTGGGTCGTCAGTTGCGTAAACCTTCCTGTAATAGAAGTCGTTCACGAACTCCTGCTTGAACATCTCCCAATCCTCATTCCACTCGGTCGGCATCCACTTGTCAGTATGCCTGAACCGACTCTCAACCTTGGACTTTAGAGGCAACCTTTGTTTCTTCAACCGAGCTTCCGCCTTTGATTGGATTCTGTTGATGCGGCGTTGGCTGCGGGAGGCAACGTTGCGGTCCAGGTTCTGAGAAACCTTCTTCAGCTCAACCTCGAACTGGTTTACCCTCCTCGCCTGGCTGGCGGCAAACTTTCTGATCCAGCTCGGGTTCATGTAGTCCTTCTCCTCTACATCCATAGCCTTGGCCGCTGCAATGCACTCTTCGGTTGTTATCCCGTCGAGTTCAGAATCTAGCTCGGCTGCGATCTCGGCTATGGAGCTGTAGAAAACTCCAATCTTCTTTGCCTGCTCCAAGTCCTTAGACATTTCGGCTCCACCGACTTCGGTTGTCTTGGCAGCAGCAGACTTCCTTCTCCTCAGCTGAGATTTGGATGGTTGAGCAGCTGGCACTCCTTCTTCTTGGGTCTCTTCTTCTTCCTGTGCTTCACCCTCCTTCTCCTTCTCTTCCCCCTTTTTGGCATCAGCAACAAGGCTTGCTACTGAACCGTCCAGAGAGTTGAGTTTGGCCTCGGTGGATTGAACACGGTTGAAGAGTTCATCGACCGCACACTCCAGTTCGATCTTCTTCGCCAGTTCGGAGTCCTGGCACTCTTGTTCTGCCTTCTTCAAGACAGAGAGGTTGTCGTTGACCTCTGTCTGAAATGCAACGAACTCAGCCCAACGCGACTCGAACCGGGACTCCCATTCAGCATCCTGCGTCTGTTGGGACTTGGCCAGATTTGAGTCAGCCAAGGACTTGAAGACATTCACTTCCGACTTCAAGCCCAACAGAGTGGATTTCAGTTCCGACACGTCCTGACTGGTGGAGGAGGAGAGATCATTCATCTTCATCTTCAGCTCGGCATTCTCCTCCATCAGTTGTTGATACTTCACTTCTTGAGCTGCCAACTCCCTCAGCTGGTCATCGTGTTGGTGCTGGAGGTTGGCGAGCAGCTCGGTCCTCAACTGGTTTACCCTCTCGGCCATTAGCTCGCAGATTTGTTCTGTTGAAGGAGCGAGTTGAGCAGCTGGAGAGGCTTGAGCAGACTGAGCTAGAGGCTCAGCTGTGACCATGGCTTGACGGTTTGCCAGGTACAGCTTCAGGTTCTCCTCCTCTTCTTTTGCAGCGGCGACTGCTGCATCGACATCTTCAAGGAAGTCGGCTGATTTCACCAACATGCTGTGAAGGAAGTCGACACACTCCTTTTCAGCTGCCTCCCTTGTGTCCTTCCCTTCAGCCAGACTCTGGTCCAACCGTCTAGTGAGCAACGCGATCCGGTTGTTGTACGCCACCTCCAAGTTGGAATAGTTGAAGTAGGCTCGGATGCGGGACTCGTCAGATTTCAGCCTGTCCCAGCTCAGTACCCTGATCGTGTCTTCCTTGACATACCACTGGCTAAAGATCAGGTGGAACTGGTACAGTAGCTCGGTTCCCAGTGTGGCGAAGATGGGCATGTCGCGAGCCGCAGGGAATAGACCCAACAGCTTTTGAAAGCAGTAGGTCACCCTGCCTTCGTGCTCGTCAGCAACAGCCTGCAGGTCTTCCGCTTCGTTGATCGGGGAGGGGGTGAAATTGTATGGTTCGGGTTCAAGAGGTTCATCGATGTTTGCCAAAGAGTCGGTCACAACATCGACATCGAGCTGAGAGCTCGGAATTTGGGATTCAGTTGGGGAAGAGGGTGGAATGGTTTCCTCAACATCGGCCGAAGGAGAGGTCACGATGTTGGCATCGAGCTGAGAGCTCGGAATTTCTGGCTCGGTTTGGGTAGAGAGAGCAAGAGGCTCTGGGGGCGGTACAGCATTTGCTCCAGCTGTGGGGGAGGTGGTAGCATCTTCGAGGTCCTCAGATGAGGAGGATGTATCCGACGTCTCCATGCCCTCAGCCTCATCAGCTCCGGGGCCTCGAGGTGCGATATCGAATGATGCGGTCTCAGCTGAGCGGCTGGATTCGGAACACTCCTCAGCAGGTGTGGACTCGACCTGCGCTCCCTCCTCGTCTGGAGCTTGTTCCTCAGCTGGCTCCTCAGCTGGAACCTCAACTGGCTCATCAGCTGACTCGTCAGCTAAAACATCAGTTGGCTCATCAGCTGGCACCTCAGCTGCCTTCTTGATTGTCTTCTTGAACCTTACCCTTAACTTTTTCTGGGCAGGTTCATTAGTCGACTCCGTCTCAACGTCAGCTCGGTGACGTGAGGCTTTGGATTTTATGGGGCGAGCAGCAGCTTGTTCTCACTCAGCTGGCCTTTCCGACTCCCTCTTGTCCTTGGGAGTATAGACACTCCTCAGCACCTCCTGTGCTTTCTTGGCCATCGGGAACAGCAACAGCTTCTTCAGCGGCGTCTCCTCGCAGTCAGCCCAGACCATGTTGCGGTCCTTTGTTGCGAGGAGGATGAGGGCGGAGATTTTGCATCCGAAGTTGAGCGTGCCCTTCACACTCAGCAGCTTCTCTCCAGACTCAGTCGTAGTCTCAGAGATCTTCGACTTCTCCATCATCAACTGGTTCAGAAAATATTGGAACCAGTTGATTTGGTGTTGGTTCTCCAGGGCCAACAGCTGTTTCAACTTGGGTCGGCTGATGTCGCCGAATGCGCCACTGTATCCGAACACGACCTTCGACACGGCGTCGAACAGCAGGCGGTGTTCAGGCTTCAGCTTAGTCCTTTGCATGTTGCTCCTCAACCGCTCTGGCTCGATCAGAGCATCCTGTAGAAATTCATCCGCCTGTTCGTCGGTAATATTCTCCAGGAACTCGGTGGCGGTGTGGTTGATTGGTATGATGTATCGGAGGACATCGGACACGTCAATGGAGAAGGAGACACGACGTATTGTCCTTGCCGGAACATCCCTTTGTCGGCAGGACACCGTCGTAGAAACTCCCTCTGAACCGTCAAGGGGGCGAAGAAGATTGACGTAGAATTCTCCGACTTGACGCCTGAGCAAGTGAGAGGGACAGAGCTTGGCCCATTCCAGAAGTCCGTTCTCACGGAGAGTGTTGGCGAGAGGGGCTAGGACCGGCGACTCTAGATCCTCGTCGGAGAGGATTTGCTCGAAGTGAATCTTCGATACTAACATATCGAACGACTCTTCATACGTTGTAGGCACGAGGGAAGGTCCAGATGATGCCATTCTTTTGCTTTTGTGTGCCATTAAATCACTGCAAAGGTAAAATATATAGGGGAGGAAGAAATCTATTTGCAGAAAAGGGTTAGGCAGAAAAACTGGAAGATGATGAATAGTATGATTGATAAGCACGAATGAGGAAAGTAGGAGATATCTTCCTGATTTTTCGCCTTATATAGGTCTTTGACTTGGATGAGATCAACGGCTGGGGTTAAATGGCGCGAATCCATCAACGGCTGGGATTACGCAACTGTTGACTATCTTTGACTCGACGTTTTGATCCGAGTTCCAACCAGCGCGTGAGAAGGTGTACAGTTTCATGTCAGCCCAGTCGCACTATAAAGTAGGCTATGGATGCTCAGCCGTACTTTACATTTAATGCGACATGATGGCTATTTTAATATAACTGACTAGCACAAGAATGTTTGAATTTATTTCAAACATTCTCATTTAAGAATATAACACCTTCAGTCATAAATGATACCTGCCAGCTGATGTCTGAATCAGCTGTGTTCATTAGTCGAGTTCCTCAGTTGCCGCATACCATCAGCTGACTCGAGTTCGTCTGTTCAGCTGACGTTTGACGTCTTCAGTTGGCAATCAGTATCTGATATTCCCCTTTCAGCTGAGCTTCCCCCTTCATCTGAGCTTCCTCCTTAAGTCGATATCCGATTCTTCAGCTCGGATGAATCCTTATCAGCTTGGATGACTCTTCTGCTCGGATGACTCTTCAGCTCGGATGAGTTTTTAGCTCGGATCCAAAAGTCCTAGAAGATCACACAGCATCTTGAACCGGGCTTCAGGAAGAGGTTTGGTGAGGATGTCAGCTCTCTGAATCTCAGTTGGGATCTTCTCCATGGACACATCCTTCTTCTCAATATGATCTCGGATGAAGTGATGACGAATATCGATATGCTTAGTCCGAGAGTGATGAACAGGGTTTAGAGAGATAGCTAAGGCACTCGAGCTATCACAATGTATGGGAACCTGTCCAGTTGAGACTTCATAATCTCTCAGCTGCTGCTTCAGCCACAATACTTGCATGCAACAGCTTCCGGCAGCCATGTACTCTGACTCGGTTGTCGAAGTAGCAACACACGCTTGTTTCTTGGAGAACCATGAAACCAGCTTGCTTCCCATGAACTGACAGTGTCCAGAAGTAGACTTTCTGTCCAACCGATCTCCTGCTAGGTCGGCATCTGAGTATCCAGTCAGCTGGATATTGTCATCAGTTGGGTACCACAATCCAACATTGACAGTTCCCTTCAGATACTTAATGATGTTCTTTGCTGCCAACATGTGTGCTTCTCTTGGTTGGACTTGAAAACGAGCACACACTCCAACTGCGTATGAAATGTCTGGTCGGCTGGCAGTTAGGTAGAGCAGCGAACCGATGATCCCTCTATACTGGCTGGCATCAATGAGCTTTCCCTCAGCTCCTGGTTCGATCTTCCAGTTCGTGTTCATAGGGATCTTGGTTGTCTTACTTGTCTGCAATCCGAACTTGGTGATGAGCTCCTTTGTATATTTGGACTGGTTGATGAAAATCCCTTCAGATGACTGCTTCACTTGTAATCCAAGGAAATAATTCATCTCGCCCATCATTGACATCTCGAACTTTTCCTTCATAAGATCGGAGAATTTCTTGCACAGCTCCTCCGACTTGGACCCGAAAATGATGTCATCAACATAAATTTGCACGACAAGTATATCTTCTCCAACTTTGATGGTGAACAGAGTTTTATCAACTGAACCTCGTTTGAACCCCGAGTCCAGAAGAAATCCACAAAGAGTGTCATACCATGCTCTTGGTGCTTGCTTTAGACCATAGATAGCTTTCTTCAGCTTGTACACTCTTCCATCTCCAGTCTCAAAACCAGGAGGCTGTTCAACATATACATCTTCTTTTATATCTCCATTGAGGAATGCACACTTCACATCCATCTGATATACTTTGAACTTGTGATGTGCGGCATAAGCTAGAAAGATCCGGATGGCTTCCAGCCTTGCAACTGGTGCAAAGGAATCTTCAAAGTCAATTCCTTCTTGTTGGCAGTATCCTTGAGCTACCAACCTTGCTTTATTCCTCACAATGAATCCAATGGCGTCTCTCTTGTGTTTGAAAATCCACTTTAGTCCAATCACCTTGACACCATTTGGTCTTTCTACCAACTCCCATACACAGTTGCGTAGAAACTCATTCAATTCTTCTTGCATGGCTGTTGTCCAGTGGACACAATTGAGAGCTTCCCCAACATTCTTCGGTTCTGGAACATCAGCTACATAGCAAGAAATCATGGCAACATCTCCAGCTTGCTCGAACTCCTCTAGAACTGCCAATTCCTCAGCATATTGGGCATAAGTGTTGGATTCTTCCTCGGTTGATTCTGGATTTGCAACTCTGCTCCGTGTGCGCACACCCTCGATTGGATCTCCGATGATGTCGTTGGTGGAATGAACTTCATACCATCTTCGGTTGCGTCTTCCTTCTTCTTCTAACAGTGGCTGTTCAGACATCTGAGTTGGAGTCTTCAGAGCTGGTGATTGATCAGTTGTTGAGTCTGGATCCTCAACATTTACAATAGATTGAACTGAGTTCGGTTGGGCATCGGATGCTGATGCAGTTGGAGGGACATCAGCTGAAGTTCCCCCTAGGGACGAGCTGAGGTCTTCGCATTCATCTTCAGAGGAGTATGGGTCCTCATCCTCAGTTGCCCATACCAGTGGTTCAACTCGGTTCTTTTCCCGAAGAGCTTGCAATCTGGTGAGAACTGGTAGAACAGCTGGATCCGCGTGTTGTTCCTTTACCTGTTCCCTGCACTCGAAGGTAGATTCATCAAAACTAACATGAGGTGTTATTTCCACAACACAAGAGCTGTTGTTGAAAACTCTATATGCCTTGATCCGAGCTGCATATCCAAGAAATATGCCCTTCGAAGCTTTGGCATCAAAAGTTTTCAATTGAGTCTTCCCATTGTTGTGAACATAACACTTAGATCCAAAAACACGAAAATAAGAAATATCTGGCTTTCTGCGTCTCCACAGCTCGTAGGGCGTCTTTCCCAACCGCTTGGTGAGAAGAGATCGATTCTGTGTGTAGCATGATGTGTTGATCGCTTCAGCCCAAAATCTCTTAGGCAGTGCTGAGCTCGCTAACATGGATGTGGCTGCATCCTTCAGAGTTCTATTTCTTCGCTCAGCTACGCCATTCTGTTGTGGAGTACGCGCGGCTGATGTCTGATGGGTTATGCCATTCTTTTCGCAATACTCAATGATGGTTTCATTTAGAAACTCTGTTCCACGATCTGATCTGATAGATATGATCTTCATCTCTTGTTGGTTCGATATCCGATCCATCAGCTTGGGCAGCTCATCTCGGGTCTCACTTTTGTGGCGCATGAAGATGGTCCACGTATATCTTGAGTAGTCATCAGTTACGACCAATGTATATTCGTTTCCATTAATGCTTTTTGGTGTAACTGGCCCGAAGAGATCCATGTAGATCAGTTGTAACACTCGGTCAGTTGAAGGAGTTGACTTCAACCGGAAGGAGGTTCTAGCGAGCTTTCCCAGCTGGCATGCACTGCAGATGTGTGTTGTTGAAAACACTCGATTAGGTATGCCTCTTGCATGTTCTTGTCTGGCAAGTCGGTTCATCGTCTTGAAGTTCAGATGGTTGAGCCTTTTGTGCCACAGCCAGCTCACATCCGAACTGCTCTTTGACAACAGGCAAGTGTCAGGGAGGCTGCTGTTCCAGTCAGCGTAGTATACATTCCCTGTTGGAGATCGATTTCCCAACAATATCACCTGCTTTGATCCGACATCTTTAACTCTGCAACCCTGTGCATCAAACTTGACAGAGAACCCATTATCACAGAATTGGCTGATGGAGAGCAGGTTATGCTTCAATCCATCAATAAAAGAGACATTAGAAATTGAAACATGATTGGTTTCAAGGGTACCGTAACCTCTGGTATAACCTTTTGAGTTATCACCAAAAGTAACTGATGGACCTTCTTTCTCCACGAAACTTCCAAGCAAATCCTTCAGATTTGTCATGTGTTTCGAGCATCCACTATCCATCACCCACATTGTTGTAGACGCCTTCTTCTTCCTCAGCTGTTTCTCCTGTACCTGCAAGGAGAAACTCGCTTAGGTCCCCAATTTCAGTTGGGTCCTGGAGGGTTAGAACCAGTTCCCGCTGGAACCGTGCGTCGCTTTTCTCTGTACACTCGAATAGCCTTGTCATTCCAAATGATCTGCCCATTTTCATCAATTATGACAACACCCCGGTTATCCTTAGGCTTGTTGTTTGAAATGATGCTCTGTTTCTTGGGAGGAGTTGGATTTCTCCCATGTTGGGCTTTAGGAGGTGAGGCTTTCCCCCTATTTTGATGGCGATTCTTATCCTATTGAGTTTGTCTGTGAGGTCGGACGCCATTGTGGAATCTTCTTGGCTGATTCTGATTCCATTGCCTTGGCTGTTGACGATAGCTGTTCATGCCCGAATGTTGATTCATGTTGTGGCATGAGTAACCATAGCTGTCGTAACTTTTCCACATAGGTTGACTCTGTTGGAATCTCTGATCGTTGTGGTGATGGAACCGTTGTTGATTATGTCGGTTGAAGCTTGGTCGGTTCTGTTGGTTCCATCTCTGCTGTGGTTAGTTTGTTGGTCGGTTATCACGTCGGTTCTGAGCTTGGATATGTTGTCGATTTTGAGCTTGATTGCGACTCCGACGTCTCCGGTTCTTCCGTTGAGTCTTGGAACATTCCCCCTCGGTTGTAGACTCCAGGGACTGTTTCGTTGGTGCTCCATCTGCAGCTTCTTTGCCTTTCTCAGCCGTAGTTACCTTTATCGGTTGTGAGGGTGTTTGTTCAGTTGCATACTCAACTGTGTTAGGTTTGGCAACCATGACTTCCTCAGCCCTGGTGAAGGTAGCTGGTGGAATTCCAGTGTCCTTTGCCACGTCGTATCCGAGTCCAGACACATCATCCGTTTGTCGTCTGTATTTGATGAGATTCTTGATGATCTCGGATGACTGATATAGCTTTGTCAGGTTGTCCTTCTCAGTTTGAAGATCCTTGAGAAGAACAGCTATATGCTCGGTCTGGACATCTGATGTCTTCATCAGCTGGTCGATCTGAGCCTCTTGCTTGTTCGACTGTTCGTTCTGTGCCTTGATCTGTTCCTTCAACTGTTCATCAGTTGAAGCCTCAGTTTGGTTGGCTGTACTCAGTTGACTTTTCAGCTGGTCAATTTCTTCAGCTTGTCTCTTGATCAGATCGTCCTTTTCGGTTAAGGAATCTTCAAGCTTGGCGAACTGAGCTTGAAGACTCTTAAACTCAACCGACTGCTGATGCAGTTCCTCACTGAGTTCTTGAAGATCATTCCAGGAGGGTTCCAACTCATCATTCATAGATTCCTGCATGTTAGAAGTATTGGAAGAATTTAAGCGAGCAGGATTAGATTGTACCTCAATATCATCTTGGTCGGTTCCAAGTGCCATGAGGCATTGATCCGGACTGATGACTTTGTTGGTAGAGGTCAGGTCATCCTCATCTTCAATGTCTGTGAAGATGTCCATATCGTCAGCTGCCTCTTCAGCTACCATGGCCTTATTCTTTGCAGTTTGCTTCGCCCTCAGTGCTTCTCTTTCCTTCTTTGAGAGGTCTGGGCAATCGGCTTTGAAGTGTCCTTCCTTGTCGCATTCGAAGCAACCATTGGTGACTGGCTTCGAACTGTCTCGAGTTCGGTTTGATTTATAGAAACGTTTATATTTGCCGAACCGAGTATCCATATCGGCTAACTTCTTTGACAACGCTACAATGTTCTGTTGCAGTTCTTCTCTGCTCGGCTCCTTTGCAGTCGTGTCAGCCGACCTGGTTGGCCTTGACGATCTCGACTTTGAGTAGTCAGCTCGGAGGGCAACTGACTTTGATGCTGAGCCGACGTCCTCAATTCTATTTGTCTGACTTGAGGGCTGCGACCTCCTTCTGTTGACCTTATACTCATTTCCTTTCAAGATTGAGAACAATCTTTCAGTTCCCATTTCACCTAGGTCAGCTCGGCTCTCGTGGATATTTGTGAAAGTATCCCACTCAGCCAGTAGAGCTTGCAACACTTTGAGGTTTATTTCTCTTAGAGTGTATTTTCCTTTTCGGATGGATTGGATTTTTCTGATGATGTCCATAAACCGGAGCTCTAGCTGATCTATAGTCTCATCAGGTCGCAGACTGAAATTGTCAAAATCTTGACATGCATGCGAGAACTTGTTTTCCTTTGTCTCGTCGCTTCCTTCACTTAGCGAGGTTAGGATGTCCCACATCTCTTTTGCGGTCTCACACTCCTCTATCCAGGGCAAATAATCTTGTCCAACCGTGGACATTATTGTGCTCTGAGCCCAGATATCCAGCTGGCTCACCTTGGCCTCCTCCGGAGTGTAGTCCTCTGGCTGTTTCTCCACATACTCCACCACTGCATCTCCATCGATGGGATTTGTGGGAGTGCGAAGTATTCTGTCTCGTATGACGATTGGTCCAGATGTGAGAACTTGTTGCATCCTATGATGCTTGGACAAAAGGATCTTCTTCATTCGAGTTCTCCATGATGTATAGTTGACAACAGAGAACATGACTGTGATCTTGTCCTTGACGTCCATCTGCACAAACAAAAACAGGACAACAAAAATGCGAGCAAGAATGCACTAGCGTGAAAAGATCTGTTCAGTTGACCACTGAAGAAAATTCTCGAATTCACACCTCGTGAAACAGAGTCAGTAGTCTTTTGAACCACTGCTCTGATACCACTTGATGGTCCCGATACGAGTTACTGGTGTATGGGGGGGGGGGGGGGAATACACCAGTTAGGATTTTTCAACTTTCGAAAAACTTAACACTTGAAATCAACTTCAACTGAGTGAGAGGACTCAGTTGGGATCTCACAGCTGAGTAAGCAACCTCAGCTGGAAGATTGGTGCTGTGCGGAATGTGGTGGAAAATAAACTCGTAAAATCAAACTCACGTTTTTATGCACGGTTGGTCAAAACCAAAACTGTTGTTGTGAAAGTATGCAGATTGTATGCGGTTAGTTTGTCAGTTAAGATATGATAATAAAGACTGAACACAAAACAAAACACGACACACAAGATTTACGTGGTTCGGAGAGAACTCCTACGTCCACGGGGAGATGTGAGTCCACACACCTCAGTCCAAGTTCTTCTGGACAGAACCACTCAGCTTACGCGGGCTGAGCAACCGTTACAGTTTAGTTTCCGGGCACTAAACAACCTAAGTCAAGTTTGCGGGTACTTGACGACCTGACTACTCAATTACAGGAAGAGTAAAGTCCTAGCACACTTTTTAGGGTGTGAGAAAGGGTAGGATTTCCAACTACAGCTCGATCAAGAATGAGAGTTGGATCTAAGGCTTGAACGAATAAACACTCAACCTAAGATCAAAAACAGTTTCGAATTCTAGGAACCCTCAGCTACTAATGTTCTCTCAAATTGGAACTCTCAGCTGCTGATGCTCTTAGATGATGATGTTGCAGATTTGCTTTGATTTCTCTCGAGAAAGCTCTTGAATTTTTCGTCGTCTATGTGTCTATCTGCATGTCTCTATTTCTCGAATGAGAGAATGCCTCTATTTATAGGCGGAGAGAATCAACTAGCCGTTGGAGGAGCAGTTGATCTCTGATCGGTTGAAAGCGATGGCTTGTCTCTCATCTCTGCAGACTTTCCCGATATGGCATCTGTGCTCTTCTGCTTTCCATCTGAGACAGCCTTGTGTTGGGCCAGATGGGGTAATGACTGAACGGTCAAACCCTCATATGACTTCCTTTTGAAATTCAAATCTTTGACAGTCAACTTCGGTTTGTCGGTTGAAAGTCTTGACCTTCATCTGAGTGATCTTCAGCTGATGTTCCGATCTGTCGAGTTCTCAGCTGACTTTGAACTTCAAAACAGTTGAACTCCTTGTTCAGATTCTATAACTGAGGTTCTGAAACTGAACCCTCAGTTGTCTTCCACTTCTTTACTCAGTTGGGTTTGAACCCTCAGATGATTTCTTTTTCATCTGATGTTCTCTTCCTTTCAACTGTTTCTCATCTGATGAACGCTCAGTTGGTTTCCTTCAACTGATGTTCTGAAGACTTCCCCTTGTTTACATCTGAACAAATGAACTCTCAGTTGTCTTTCTTCACAACTGATGTTCTGTCTGAGTGACGCCTTGTTGCCATCTTCAGCTGGAGACCTGTAAAGATAAAATCTTAACTTTGCTCAAACAGCGAGCCTAAATTCTAACATTAGGTACTGGCAACATCTACTCGATTGGGGTCAGCCGGTTTTGGAATTCATCAAAACTTATACTAATAAATTTCCCAACAAATGGAAACTACGAGCGTTGCTTTTTGCACATTGCTGTTTTCGGTCCATTTATGGTAAGTTCTCCAGCTGACTTTTGCTTCCGAGTAGATTTGAATATAGACCGCAACTCTTCCATTTTTAGCGTCTTCAATGTCTTCTCTTCTCCGCTTCTCGACGTTTGATTTCAACACAACTTCTCTTGACGCTGGAACTGTATGCCTTCAGCTGCGTGGGTCTGTTGAGGAGTCAACTGAGCTGCTGTCCACCTGAGTCCGTGCTTCAGTTGATGTTGAGGTCTCACCTGAGTTTGAGAGTCAGCTGAGTTTGGGTCTCAACTGATTCTGAGTCTCAGCTGAGTCTGGATCTCAGCTGAGTTCTTCACGAACTTCCTTCTTCAGTCTGGCTAATTTCTTCTACTTGAAACCTGTAAAGATAAAATTCCTATGCTCAAACAGTGAGCTCTAGCTACTTCAGACTAAAGGCAATCATCTACTCGGTTGGGGTCAGTTGAGGTTTTGGAATCTTTCGAAACATTTTACTAATTTTCCAACATGATGGTGTTGAGGTCTGGGAGATTTTTTTTACTTCAAAATTCAAGTCATCATATGCATCGACTCCAAAAAATATTACTTAGTTGAGGACATGAGGAAATCAGAGGTTGATGATAATGTTAATAAGTTGGTTTATGATGCTGATCATCATCTCCTTTACGTGCTATAATGTTCTCTCCACGCCTCATTAGCAAGATTGATGTCGATGCAGTCAAGCTCCAGAAGGTGTACAAGAGTGATCGGACTTAGATGTCCATTTGTGATAAGGAAAAAAATAGTGTATGTTTTTCCAGTACATCGTCTTTTTATTTTTTACATTTCGGATCTTGTATACTGGATGGTGTGTTTAGAACAACATTTTCGATCTTGTTATGTCTTAATATACGGTGTTAATTTTATTATGTTTGTGTTTTATGGTGAGAAATAGTCTGCATTGTATAAATTTATTTCATATATAGTATTCACTGACTAATATTTTGATTAGTTTCTAATTATATGTCTTGTCTTAGTAGATTGCACAAATCATTCCCAAATGCACCATAATTTATTGCTAGATGCACTATGATTCATTTCTAGATGCACCACATACCAATGATAGATGCACCACATAGTTTTTAAAGATGCATGTGACTAATGAATTACTAGATGTACCGCACACAATTGCCAGATGCACCACAATTTATTAACAGATACATACATTGGAGCATATTAATAAACCCCGATAATCTTGTGTTTTGTAATCTATAACCATAATCTTCAAAACCAAGATGCACCAACACTAATAATTAAATAGTCGTAACAATTCATCATCATACTAAAAAATAACATATCATATCAACCTTCCAATCATTCACTAAAGATTAAACAAATTATTTCAAAACCAAAACCTACATTGTACGAATTATTTTAAAATATCACATTTAAGTGTTTCACGTTTCATGCATTTTTCAGTTTCTAACATTCCTAATATGTCTATAAGAGCTCTGGAACTAACTGACATCTCTAAACTCAATCTAACAGCCACTTCTACGCATTAAGATCTCGCTTATTACATGTTTCCTTGTATTAGTAATGTGCTTCTGTTGTAATTCTCTCTTGTATCATATACTTCTTGCAATGAATACCTAGAATTCTTCTCGTTTAGTTGCAAGACTTTTCGGTTTTTTGATAATAAGTTTCTTCCCTTTTTTTTCTGAGAATCTCTACTTTCTTTTGCCTTCTTATGCAGCACCATATCCTCTTCATCCCCATCGTCATCATCATCATCATCATCATCATCATCTTCATCATTTTTTACATGTTTCTTCTTTTTGTCAAGCTTTCTTTTTTGTTTTCTCTGATGCAACACAAACCGAGAAACTTATACGGTCAATATGGAAATCACATATAATTAAATACACAACAGTTACTATTAAGATTCACCATATTAGCTATTGAGATGCAAAACATACTAGTATATCAAACACTAAGTTGTACAAACATGTCTTATCCAACACTATGCAATACATATATGCACCATAAAACCTATCCACATGCACCACATTCACCTTTCAGATGCACCAAAATGGCTACTCAGATGCACCAGAGTGACTAATCAGATGCACCACAAACAAATACATGAATACATGTATTATGTCTCATGCATCACAACATGACTACCTAAATGCACTACATTGACTACTTAGATGCACCAGAGTTACTAATCATATGCATTACAAACAAATACATGAATACATGTATTGTGTCTCATGCATCACAACATGACTACCTAGATGCACCACAATAACTACTCAAATGCACCACAAACAAACACATGAACACATGTCGTATTATGTCAGAAGAATCAAAATTAACTACCTAGATGCATCACAATAACAGCCTAAATACACCACAATGATTGTTCAGATGCACCACACTACAAATTTAGAACGAATTAACATTGTTCACAATATTACCTAATTTAGATAGATCACAGTTTTTCACCTACTTTCATTCTAAAGCCCAATGTACAAAAGTTAAAACTAGCAGTTTAATAGATTAATATTGTACTATTTAACCATCTGATGAAAGTTTTTGCATAAAATGAGACAAATAAAAGCAGCATAAATATTAGTTTTGCATCAAGCCCAACACATCCAAGAATGAGATTTCACATCCCAATAAATACTCTAGTTACACTAGGAAAAACAATATGTACCACAAATTATTCATAAAAAAAGATGTATCAAACTATTTGGCAATCAATACATGTATACTTAGATTAATGCATTATGTATAAGCTTCTCTACATATATACATATCATAGTTTTCAATTGCTTGGAGAAAATTAGAAAATCACTGAAAATTCCTAAATTTTGAAATTCTCAACTTCTCATAAATGTGCATAAAGAACTCTGGAAATAAGTAATATGATAGATCGAAAGTTTTATCAAAAAAAATCACTAACCTTTGTTCGATTATTATGTTGACATTAGTTCTTCAATTTGATCTCTTCTTTCTCCGAATCAGATGTCTTTGTGCAAAAAAATAATCAATCCATAGATCAATTTGATGTGCGAAGAACTGGATTTCACTTGTAATTCTTTCTTTTGCGATTTCTATTGGATAGATCTTGACGAATTTGGAAGAACATATTCTGATTTTGGTGGAAAAAAATCTTCCTCTAAAATCTGGGCTGGAGAATCCCGCTTTGTGATTCAGGCAGTAGAAGACAAAAGCGCCAACAAGTGGTATGGCGGGGCCGGTAAGTAATTTACGCATGGAGGGAGAGAGAGAGAGATATATATATATATGAGTACGTGCGGGATTTCTCTCGGGAAGAACTGTTTTAAATGGCACAAATACCCTTTCGGCCCTTTTCTTTTTAATAAATGTAAAATTTTAGGATTAATATTGACCATTGACGAAGCGCTGTCGTTACACTCTTCGCACAAATAAATTTATAAACACCTCTTACCCAACAAGATAGTAGTTAATGGCAAGTGAGGTCGATCCCAAGGGACTTGGCGTAGATCTGCTCTTCAAGTCGAACTCAACAAAAGGGGTTTTGACTGCAATGTATCCTGTAACTCAACAAGTAACAATATCAAATAACAAAAGAGTTTGGATTGGGTTTCGAATCCATGATCCTAATTACTCATCACTCGTTCATTGGTGCAAAGATATTCAATTAACTGATCTTATCACTTGGTTTAAGACAAAGATTAGTTTATACCCTAAAGGTCACGAAGTCACGATATAAACACACTTAGCCTATGTCTAACCAATTTTACAGATCTTGACCAGAAGACAAGATCTCCTCTCTTGATCAACAAAGTCACGAAGACACTTCAGTAACGATGTTGCCCAACAGGTATTAAGAATAAACAGACCCAAGACAACCAAGGGGTAAGTCAATACCGACTGCTCTCCAACACTCTTTACCTTTTTGGGCACGAAAGACACTCTCGAGTTAAATTCCAATTCCTGTTAATGCCTTAATATCAATATCTAGATGGTGATCAATCATATGTAAATATCAATTAAGTCTAGAATTATTCTTAAGTGTTTCGGGAACAAAATCAATTAACGAACTAACACAATTCGACCTCACGATTTTAGAACGAGTAATTTAAGATCACTTCATCTACATCCAACCCAAACGATAAATTTAGCTAGACATAATAGTAAACGAAAGCACAAAATATATAAAAGAAAACATACTTATCATAAAACTGAAAACGGGTTGCTGCCCAAAAGCTTAGTCAGCAACCAAGGTCTTGGCTTCACGCCAACAACTAAACTACTACAGAAAATATAAAACGAACGTAAAAGTAAATTGCCCGTAGGACTTGTTACTTCCTCACTTCCTCTCAAACTAAGAATGCAGAACTAACTATGAACTAACTATGAGTATCCGACACGGGTACGGATCCGAGCGTCGATACTATTTTTTCTAAATTTTTGGATACGGCGACACCGTCATAACTTTAGACACGGGTACGGCGATAAGTCATTAACAAAAAATATTAAAAAACATATACACATTTATATCTAATAATATTTATATTAAGAACCAGATTATAGATAAAGAGTTCAAAAGAAAAGGTTTGGAGATTAGAGATTAGAGCGATTAGAGGCATAGAGCAGATTTGTAAAGATAATAGAAAAGGTTTGGAGATATATCAATTATATATGGATATAGTTCACGTTACGAAGAGTTTTTAGATATGAAGAGTTTAAAATATAAAATATTTAATAAATAGAACAAGTCTTTCTCCAAATCTTTAGATATGAAGAGTTTTGGGATAACTAAAAATCTTTCTCTCCTTAATAAAACAAGTCAGAAATTGCGGCTCTCCATTCTCGAAGAAAGAAATATCAAACTTCAATCGTCAAATTTTGGCTGCCGTATCCGAAGGAAATTAAGGGATCTGATACGTATTCCTTACCAGTATCCGTGTCGACTTGTATCGACACGAATACTCCTCACAAATTGCCTAGTCGGGGTAACACAGGATAGAAGATTAGAAGGTCAATATCCACCCAAAGACGAAGGAAAGTTTTTAGGAGAAACACATGATGATGTCATATAAGTAGTTCGTATATATGTTTCAATAATATAAAAGTGACAAATGAAAAAAACAAAGAAAAGTAGTGTTCTCTCCATTCACCAAAATGTGTCCTATTTACTCATTTTCTTTTGTCCATAAAAATGTGTCATATTCCACTTTATTTACCATCATATTCTTCATTTTTTTCATTATTTATCAAGTTTTACTTTTATTTCACTCACAAAAACTTTATTTCATCACCCCTTAACTCTAATTTTATCCCACTCACAATAACTTTATCAGTTTTTCATAAAACCCGTGCTAGACACACATTAGAGCATATTATCATGGACGAATGAAGTAATATCTACCCCAAATCTGTCTGCCACTTAGTTATGAAAGCATAAATCATCAAAATAGCAGTGTTAGATTGAAGTCGTTCTACTTTTAAATTTTTATTTGGTCCAAAATATTTAAACCACAAAACCTTACTTTCCTCTTTTACGCACAAAAAAATAGTAATAATAATAAATAAATAAAATAAATAAATAATAAAAAAATCGCTTCCATATAAATTTATAAATAAAGCATGAAAACTGCATAGTAAAAACCATATGTTTTGTATAATTCAGAGTTACATCATCAGAATTCCATTTGAGATCTGCAGCTAAGTGCAACGTCTCTTCTTCTAAGCAACCATTCCATTTTACAAAACTTGAAAACATAAGAATTTGAAAAATTATGTCATGACGAAGGCGTAGAGCATCAACTAACGTACGGAAGCTTACATACACAACAAAACGGAGTGTTGGAAAGGAAGAATAGGACAGTTATGGAGATGTCAAAGTCTATGCTTGTAGAGAAAGGATTGCCAACAATGTTTTGGGCGGAAGCGGTCTATACTTTAGTCTACCTGCTAAATCGATGTCCAACAAAGGTGGTTTTAAACAAGACACCAATCGAGGCATGGTCGGGACAAAAGTCTTCTGCCAAAAGGTCTTTGGAAGTATTAATTTGCTGCATTATCTTACTACCCCTACTTACTAACTTTTACCCCACTCAAAACAACTTTATCAGTTTTCTTAATTTCTGTGTCGCACATCAAATGAGCCATCATTTTGTGAACGGAGAGAGTAATTAATATCATGAAATGTAATATTTAAAAAATATTACTTTTCTCAACAACAATGTTTACTTTTATTTACGATAATTTGTACTTTTAGTTATTTTGTCAAGTAAATATTGTTTCGATGAAAAGTAATCATTGACATGATAAAAGGTAAAGTTTCACAAATATTACTTTCTCAATGAAAATGTTTATTTTTATTCACAACAATTTGTACATTTAATTATATAGTCAAGTAATTATTATTGTGATGAAAAGTAACTATTGTTATGATGAAAAGTAACATTTTATAACTATTACTCCCTCCATTTTATAATAAATGTCCTACTTCACCCTTAAAATCTATTTCCCAATAAATGTCCTACTCTATTTTTTTTAAAATATTACCCTCTTTAAATCATAAAATTACTACCCTTTGTCATTAAGGGACCCACCTTTTACCCCACTAAAATAACTTTATTCCTACTTTTTAGTCAACACAACAATTTTGTTCCTACTTTTTGATCAATACCATTTTTTTAATCATTACCACTATTTTTTATCATTATCTCACTATCCCTACATTTTAATTTTACCCCACTAAAAACCACTTTAACAGATTTCTTAATCTTCGTGTCAACACCACAATAAGACATTTATTAGAAAATGGAGGGAATACTTTTCTTAACAACAATGTTTACTTTTCTGAAAGACAACTTGTACTTTTTATTATTTGGTCAAATAATTATTGTCGTTAATAAATGTAGCTATTGATATGTAGAAATGTAATGTTTAACAATCATTACTTTTATTATGACAATATTTATTTTTATTCACGACAATTTGTACTTTTAGTAATTCGATCAAATAATTATTTTCGGGATGAAAAGTAATTATTAATATAAAGAAAGATAACGTTTCACAATCATTACTTTTTCTTAATGACGATTGTTATTTTTTATTTATGACAACTCGTACTTGTAATTATTTAGTTAAGTAATTATTATTGTAAGAAAAGAAATGAAAACAAAGAAAGACAACAGAACAAAAAAAACCAACAAGAAGAAAAAGAATAAACGAAGGAGTAAAAAAGAATAACTTACTGATGCTCATACGGAGGTTCAAACCTCTCCCGCTCACTCATGGACCATAAGTAGCAGTAAGTGGCGCTACCGCTAGGCTCAGATAGTGAATTCTATAAATATACTGAAGCCGCGTTTTTTTTTAATAATTTGAGTACGGGCGGGTCGGGCAATGCGGGTTGAACTGGTTGCATATAGGGATGACAATCGGGTACAGCGGGTACGGATAGTGAATATCCATACCCATACCCACGAGCCAAACTCATACCCATATCCATACCCGCGATGGGTATTTTTCTCTACCCATACCCACCGCCCGCGGGTACCCGCCACCCGTCGGGTACCCGCGTACCCGCCACCCATTCTAAAAAATATAGTACTGTGGATTCCAAAAACCACATTCTATCCGTAAATACATGTTGAAACTCATTAGCCCTATAATTATAGACATAACAGAACTATATATAGAACTATATAAAGTGGACTCTAATTTCAGCTAATTAAATTTGATTTCGTTATGTAATTACAGTAATTCATTATTACAAGAGGTTAAAAGTGGAAGAGCTAACCTTTAACCTTTAAATTGAATAATCTTCCGAAGCTTAATTGCACCACAACAGCTCCGACATCACTTCATTCACACTAGTATATTTTGACAAACACAATTATGATCTTAAGTATCCATTGAGTTCCATGTCTCCAGATTATCTAATTATTGCTATGTACAAAATTGAAGTGAGGAAATATATATATATATATATATATATATATATATATATAGGGTGTGGATCTAGTAGGAACCCTCTCTTAAATGAGAACTAGGAACCATCCACAACCTTTGATTCTCATCATCCGACGGCCGAATTGAAAGCCGTGTTAATTAAAATTCATACAGATACTTCGCAACTTTCTTAAGCAATCAATAATAGAGGGGTAGAAAAGTAAAATAGAAAATGAACAAATCAGTTTCACATTCTTTATTGGAAAAACTTAGCGAAGAATCTGCGATAAATCACGATCCTTCTTCATTGTCAATTCTCTTCCTTTCTTTTGTGGTTTTTGCACGTCGTCAGTCGTCGATTCGATCAATCCAAAACACATGATTAATACCTGCAATTAATTTTTTGCACGTCGTCGGTCGCCGATTCTGGTTTTGGTTTTTCAATCTCCAAAAACTTAGCGAAGAAATCTCGCTTTGCTGTTTCAATTGTAAAATTTTTTTGCTCAGATTTCGTGGAAAAAGCTAGCGGAATAGAAAGGGGAATCAAGAAAATATGAATCGAAAAGTTGAAGGTGTGTATATTTGTGGATTCTTCCAACATTTAATATTTTGATTTTGAATATTGATTCGTGCATTTTATACCCGCATGTACATTTTATAGGTTTTGGTGAAATATTAGTATTTTCGATTCAATTTGAAGTAAAACAATGGAGTTGTGTGGTCCTCCATGTTGTAGATTCACAGAGATTCAATTTGTCGCATCTTCAAACATGTAGGCTATGGTTGCTAAATGTAGGATTATTTTGGCATTATTTTTGGTATAAGTATCTGAGTGGTGTAAAAGTTTTATAAATAATCTGTTAATGATGCATTACATAGGATTAGTTTGTGCAGTAAATATGATGGAATTGTGCATTAACAATCTTGCCTATTATTGTATTATGAGAGAGAACAAAAAACAGGCATGACAAAGCTATTCGACGCATAAACGATGATGATTTTGTGGATGATGATTTCGTGGAGATCACTGCATCTAAAAAACAGAAGATAATTGGCAAGAAGAGGGTGGGAAGGCCTTTAAAAATTTATAGATTGCTACTGTGGACAAATTACTATTCTCATGAATAGAACTTATCTTTTCGAAATAATTTACATGTTGTTACTGTAGACAATTTAATTATGAGTGTGCTTAAGAAAGATTGTGAAAATGAAAATATGTGTAAGAAATACATATTATTGTTTTATTTTGTATGCTTGTAAGAAATAAATATTGTGAATTAATGCATTTGTTTTAATGTATTGCTGCATCTGTTTATTATTGTTTCTGCATTGGAATTTTCATACCAAAATTAGGTGAATAAACAGGGGGCCGATGAACTGGTGGCAGTATCTGAAGAAACATTAATTTTGTATGAGCAATGGAAAGCATTGTTGTAATGAATGATACTACATGACAAAAAAATACGCAATGTAATGCATATATCTAAATCATAAAGTGCAAAATAAAGATATACTGAATGATTCTACATGTAAAAAAAAAACTTATACAATATAATGCACAAATCTATAAATGTAATGCACAAATACCATACATGCAATGCATTAATTGTTGTAATTTAGTTTTCCTTATTGTCCTCCATTTCAATATTGTCTCGTTTATCATGATTTATTATGTAAATGTAATTACTACTACATCTCCTCTAGCTAAGACTTGTTCATAGTAAACAACTGACTTTCTTTTCGATTTTTCAATCTGCTGTCATTGCCCTTAATTTTTACGAGATCAAGTAACAATATATTGATGCTTTTCAGAATAGTGATCCATAATAATTCTCAAACAATATTTGTTTTTTTATTACCAACACAATATTGGGTGGTCAAATTATCGTACTTGTCGAGTAAGCCTCTTAAATCGGCCAATAATTGTAGCATTACTCACATTCCTCTAACATACTCAAGGCTTCCAAGAATATGTTCACTCCCTTGAATAATAACAAATTTAACATTGAGAAGACAATACATATTAAATACAAGATATATATTTTCATATAATGCATTAAATAATTTAGTACAATGCACAAATATGTACAAAATAATGCATTAATACTTTAACACATGTCGAAAACTAATCAAACTATTCAAAATTTAGAATGTTGCAGCAAAAAACGTAAATCCAGAACAAATCTCATTAAAATCAATCTCGAAGACATTGCAACCTCAGTAATCGTCATCTTAACGATACAAAAACACTAATAGCAACTACAATTTCTTGCTATATACATCTGAATATATTGTTGGTATACACAAAGGCATCATGTTTCTCAGTTGATAACTTTGTCTGAAGATTTAGAAAGTTAGTCTAATCATTGAACCGAAATTCAAGCCAACACCAATTCGCGGGCCACATTCGAAAGGGAGAAAAGCTCTGGGATTGTTGTTAGTAGTTGAACGACACGACATTTTTCTTATTTTTGATGAAGAATTGGCCTGCCTAACTTCTAATACACCACCTTCAACATTCTTCTCACCTTCACGGTTGCACAAAACGTATCGAAATAGAATTGTTCCATCTGCAGCCCTCTTAACAGTCGTACATCAAATCCACATGTTGCACCATATTTAGTATAACATTGCACGCCATCATTTAATGTAATAAACTTCCGACCAACAAAAGGCTTCAAATCATTCTCACATTCAGGAATATAAACAATATCTGATTCTTCGTTAGCTCCATCATGATCACTATCTTGACAAAAAACTAATAAGAGAATGATGACAATAATTAATACTTGCACAATTAATTCATTTCTCAGTTAATGCATTAACAGATATAATCAACTGCATAAATCCACATGATGTAATGCATTAAGTAAATAATAATAACATTACATAAAAATAACAACATTCCAACAGATACATACAAACCACATACGAATTCAATATATAAAGATAGAAAATGAGCAAGAAATTGAAAGTCACAACTACTGATCGGACTAACATATATATGTATAATAAAGTAGCTAAATTCATCATCTCAAGCATCTGTCAAATATTTTAACCCAATTAATAATTAGAGATCGAAATTAAGGATGTTGATAGAAACTACAATCACAATAAACTGCAGAAAAAACAAAATTCAAAATCAACAAAAACAATGATGAACGAAATCTGTTTAAATTAAGGAAAACAAGAGGAACGTGAAACTTTTTCCATCTTCGCGCCTCTAAACCCAGAATAATCGAGAGAATCGAAGATAAATGGAGAAACCAGAAGAATTAAGGATGACTTGCAGAAGAAGATCGACTGCAGTATGAAAAACTTAGCATTGAATGATATGCGTAAATGAATTAAACGATAGCGCGAGGAAGAAAACATAAGGGGAATGACCATAGTACCCTTAATGAGCAAGATTTAGTTTAAATTAGTGATTAAATATCAGCCTTTGATGAAAGATAATCAAGGGTTGAGGTTGGTTCCTAGTTCCTATATAAAATGTGGTTCCTATACGATCCTATCCCTCTATATATATATATATATATATATATATATATACTAGAATCTAGTATTGCTATAACTATACATTCAAATAAAATTCAATCATATAAAAACAAACACATCCATATATATCACTAGATTCTAGTCACAATAATTTGATTTTGTATCTAATTACAATAAATCACATTTGATTAACAAAAGGTTAGAAGTGGAATGGCCAACCTTTAAGAGACCAAGCGAATAAGCTTTCAAAAGCTGCACGATCAAAATCCCACAGTCAACTGAGTTATACAAGCTTAAGACACTAATGATTAAAAATTCCAGTTCGAAACTAAATTCCAGTTCTATAATTGAACAAGAGGAGACTAAAAACACACTAATGATTAAAAATCTCACCGGAGAATTAGTACGGCGACGGCGAGAATTAGTACGGCGACGGCGAGAGGAGGCAGCAGCGCGGCGGCGACGCGGCGGGGGCGCTAACGCGCTAACAAGCCCTGTCGGTGCGAGAGAGAGAGAGAGGCGTGTGACTGTGTGAGAGGGATATGCGAGAGACAGAGAGGCGCGAGAGAGAAGAGAAGCCGACGTCGAGGATGACCGATGGAGAGTGGAGACTGGAGAGAGAGAATAGAGAAGAGAGGCGGACTGGCGGAGGGCAGCAAGTCGGGTAGTAGCAGTAGGGTTTACCGGTTTAGTGTTGTGAACTTGTGATTCTTGTGAAGACAATTAGAAAATGGTTTGGGCTTTTCTAAATAATTAATTAATATTTGGTTGGTAGGGCTTTTTTGGAGTTGGGCTAAATTTATATAATTTGTACTATTAAATAGATATTTGGCCCAAATATATATTATATATATTATATAATAATCGGGTAGTAGTCGGGTATTTCGTGAATATTTCTCGGGTATTTTTAGCGGGTAAACGGGTATCGTGGGTATGGATAGTAACTATCCATACCCATACCCACGAACTAAATGGGTAGTATTTTCTAACCATGAAACTATCCATGAATATCAAATGGCCCTCAAACCCGCACCTATTAGGGTCGGGTACCCGCGGGTATCGGGTACCCACGGGTAATTGCCATCCCTAGTTGCATAGAGTGCAACCGGTTGCATGGAAGTGCAGCCCTTTAATTTATTATTACTACAATTAAATGGTTAAATTTACCAAAAAAAATCTCTCTATACAAGTTTGATTTCAGTAAACCGGTCGGTAATGTAATTTCAATTTAAGTGATGTAAGTTTAATTTCATTAATGTAATTTTGATTATTATTTATAATTACATAAATTTATTTTATCTTAATAATTTGTAATATTAATAATTTCAATTTAAATATGCAATCAAAGATATACAAAAAAACATAAAAGTAGCTATGCAAATAAAATTAGAAAAATTCTATACGTTAACATTGTGGCCGGCCACACGCATTAAAAAAGATAAGTTAACCGTAAAAATGGAAATAGTCACATTTTCTTTTAGAGTTTATGATTTCCCAATCAGAGTATATTTCCTTTTCTTTAGTTTGTACGGTTGGTCACTGTGTGTCCAAATAAAATTAATTGAAAAAATATATTCTCTCTGTCCTGTTTATCTTGTAACATATTCCTTTTTGGGATGTCTCATTTATCTTGTAACATTTCATTTTATAGAAATAATTAGAATATCACTTTATATACTTTATTTACTTTAAAATCACTTTATATCATATCAGTAACACTTTAAATATTCACTTTATATCACTTTATATCACATCAACAACACTTTATTTACTTTTAAAACATTGTATATCACTTTATTACTACACTAATCACCACATTTACTCTTAATACTCTTTTTCTTAATATCCGTACCGAAAAAAATATTACATTAGAGATATAAAGTAGAAAGTATTGCAAGTAGGACCATAATTTTATTAGAAGCTGAGTTGAGTGTCTGAGAAGATTTTTAAGAAAATGATGTTAGATTCCAAAAGCTAATGTGATGCTGGTGTGATAGATTGTAAGCTGGAAATAACTTTCAATCATGGGAGTTGTCCTTAGAGATGCACTCATGTGTCGTGGACCGCACCGCGGTTCGGCATACTTTTATAGTATATTTTATTTTTCAGTTAATTTAGTAGGAACTTGCTAATATTAATTGGAGTTTAATAAATTTTAATTAAAATTCAATATTTTAATTGATGTTGTAAAATTATCGTTAATTATTCCTTTACGTTTTCAAAATAAAAAGGGAAATAACCCTTTTTTTTTTATAAAATAGATAAAATTTTATTACCAAAAGTGAATTAAGAAGAATAGAAAGTAGAAACTTTACAAATAAGTCAACTAAAACTCTAGCTAATTTCTCATTAAATTAGCTATTTTGGCAATTCTGGCTCCTCTAACTGACACTCTCTTATCACAGCCTCCACACTACAATACTTGATCCTTGGGTTCCTCTCTTTCCACGCATTAAGCTAGCGTAGCCACAACAAGTTTATATACAAGTTGCTTTCCAGTTTTTGAACCACAATGCTGCAATATGATCCTTTTCTCTCTTACCCAATCATTAGGGTGATCATGTAGTCCACTCTATATAGCTATATTCTGCCGAACTTGTGAAGAGAATGAACATTAAAAAAATGGATGAGTCAAGGTCTCATCCTCTCTTTCACACAAGCAACACAACTTATCACAATTTAAGCCAATCTTTTCAAGTCGATCACAGGTTGCTAATCTCCCCAAAATAGCCAGTCAAGTGATAAACAAACATTTTGGAGTAGCTACATTCTTGACCCCTCGTTCTCAAATGTAATTGTCTGATAGAAAATAACCTTTCTTTACATGAAAGCATTGAACTTTATAACCACAGGCGAGGAGACGACCAATGGGACCCGCGAGTAAAGTTAGATTGCAAAGAAAAGGCGGACAAAAAAAGAAAGGGTCTTAAGTTCACATTTGCTACTCAACTAACTTTCCACTATGAATAAATTTGCATCTGAAACATAAAGAAAATCATTTTCCGTATCTTACAGAATGTCAAAGATCTATGATAGCTGGGAGAAGTTGGTGGAAGCAGTTTTGAGGAGAGAGAAAGACCGGCGAATTGCGCTTTCCGAAAGCTTCAGCAGCACCAGTTCAGCTGGCGTCAGTTTACGTTTCAGTTTCGATTCTGCCGCCATTGATGATTCTTCTGTTGCTGATTTCAGTTCACGATTCAGTTTTAATCCTTTCGCGGGAGATGTTCATCTGTCTTCTGGTATTTTTTTTGTTTGGGTTTAATATTGTCAAAACTGTGATGAAGCCATTTTGGATTTAATTTTTATTTTTTTTTTGTTCAACAATCTGTTATCTTGATCTTGACTGCAATCCTTATTGGTTTACTGTTAACAGCAAGTGCTAATTTGTGTTGTTAAAGTAAATTGATCAATCAAAAACTATGCAATATGTTCATCCCCTTGTAAATTAACAAATCTGTGAGTGAGTGTGTGTGTGTTGGTGAGCTTAGGAGCTGGTTTTTGTTTGCTTGGTAGGTGTTGATAAACAAATCAATCGAGCAGGACAAAGCAATTGGAATGCTGAATTTCAGCCGTTGAACAATATGATCTCAGGTACTAATCCTTTACTATCTATTGTGGATTTAGTCTTTGATGGTGATTCCTTTTATATCATGGGCAATATTTTACTTCATTCACATTTTGGAAGTTCAATGTTTTTTTTTTTTTTTTTGCCTTTATCCTTTAATCTCATATATGTCATACTCTTGTTTACTTGTGAACTCGATAAGTCTCTAGAAGTTCCGGCCAGAGAGACGATCCTACAGATGCTTCGAGTCGGAGCAATTTCTTTTTCCGTAATGTGATGGCCATAGAATATGAAGAGATAAAGAAAGCTACCAAAAACTTTCACCCAGATGTGGTGTTGGGTGAAGGAGGATTTGGTCGTGTTTATAAAGGATGGCTTCACGAGCACTATCTTACTGCCGTGAAGCCTGGTTCTGGAATTACTGTTGCTATCAAGCAGATGAATCTTGATGGATTGCAAGGACATAAGGAGTGGGTGGTGGGTGTTTCTTCTCCAGCTTTAGTTCTGGTGCTTCATTCCTTTTTAGTGGGATGTTTTCACCAACCATATACAGTATATATGTTACTATTGTAGGCTGAAATAAATTATTTGAGTCTTCTTCGTCATCCAAATTTGGTCAAATTGATTGGATATAGCTTCCACACGGACAACAGGATTATGGTATATGAGTTCATGCCCAAAGGGAGCTTGGACAACCACTTATTCAGAAGTAAAAATTTACATACTTGATTAACTCACTTATCATCTCCATACTTTTTTGATTTAATATTTAGACTATATTAGACAAAATGTATACATTGATTGCTTGCTTTCATAGGAGGGCATCAAGGGCTTCCTTGGGCAACAAGAATCCGAGTGGCTATAGGTGCTGCTAGAGCCCTCGCCTTCTTGCACGACTTGGAAATACCAGTCATACATCGAAATATTAAGAGTGGTGATATTCTTTTGGATGGTGTAAGTTTGACTTGCTCTGGTCTTAGATTTCATAGATAAATTGTAACTCATTTGTTGTTCCGAGGATTGCAGGACTTCAACGCCAAGCTGTCAGACTTTGGTCTTGCAAGAGATGGTCCTACTGGTGACGAGACTCATGTATCAACTCGAGTTATGGGTACATATGGATATGCTGCTCCGGAGTACGTGGCAACAGGTTCTTGTATCTAAAATTCTTGTCCAGTTATTCATTAAGAAACACACTTAGGGATCCAAACTAGCACAACAGAGTTTAGCACATGTCTTGCTCGAGCTTGCCTAGTAAATGACTCTTTAATCAAAATAAATGAGTCTAGCTCGAGGGATTATTATATCACTCGTTTATAACATAAATGAGTCTAGCTCAAGCTCTCATTTCTATGCATATGGACTGAGTCCTACGTTAGAATTGTGAAGCGTGTAATTAGATGGAAGATTATTAGGCATATAAAATGAGGAAAATAAATAACAGATGAATTAGTTTGAGCTTATGAACTAGCTCGAAGACATATAACTTAGGCAATGGGCTTGTGAACATATGAATTAGTAAGTTCGCAGACTGATGATTCGAACACCTCTAGATTGAACTTAGCTCAAGTTCAGCTTGTCTACTGAAGGGTTTCCGGATTTAACACCACTTTTGCACTGCTTTGCAATTTTTACTTGACATTTTAATTGTTGCAATTAAAACATTACTTTTCAATTTTATGCTATTTGAGCACTGTTTTAAAATTTCTGGCTAAACTAAAGAAAATTACTCTTCTATTTTATGGCTGAAGATGTATTAGTACCTCATAATTCAACATGTGAAAGTTGTAAATAGATACAATTGTCGGATTTATCTAGATAGTGGAAATTGTAAAAAAGTTGAAAAGTGGTGTTTTAGTTACAATGATTGAAAAGTCATGAGAAAACTTCAAAATGGTGCAAGAAGTTATGTTAAATATGGCAATTAGCCCTTTATTAAACAATTGAATTCAGGACGAGCCTTTTCCAAATCAAGAGTTCATTTACATCTCTAAGTTTTTTGCTTGTCTGGTTGTCTTCTTAATTGAAGGACATCGTTGTTTATAAACAGGTCACTTGACCACGAGATGTGATGTTTACGGCTTTGGATTCGTTTTGCTAGAATTAGTATCCGGGCTTCGAGCTTATGATGCAAGTCGGCCTGTAAAAATGCGTAATCTGATTGATTGGGCAAGACCTCATCTGGGAGCCAAAAGAAAACTGTCACGAATTGTGGATAAAAGATTAGAACGTCAATATCCACCCAAAGAAGCATATAAAGTTGTGGAGATAGCTACGCAGTGTGTAAGTCATGATCCAAAATTAAGACCAAATATGTCTGAGGTTGTAGCTGCACTTGAAAAACTCTAATATCACCTACATTTGGCTATGTTGGAAGCTTCTGGAAGGAAAATTTTTAGGAGAAAAGAGATGATGATTTTATGTTGCAACTACTCATAGCTAAATATGATTACTTTGTATGTATTATTCAACTAAACCAATATGTCCTTTCATCTGAATTAAGTCTGAACAACAAGGATGTATTAGGTTATACTATATCCGTCCCTTAATAAGTGTCTCAAAACCGCCAAAATGTGATGTGCATAGCTTCAGGGCAGTTTTGCTGGAATTCCTATCCAGGCGTTGAGCCTGAGGCAGCCCATGGAAGAGCAAGATCTGGTGAAATGGGCAAGAAAATATGTGTGACGCGCGCAAGAAAAATGTTGCAGATTTATGGAAACTAGATTGCGTGGCCAATGGCCGATACCCTCGTGATGAAGCGTATATAGTTACAAGGTTAGCATGCCGGTGCCTGAGCAGAGTGCCGGAGGATGAAGCTGCATAATATCTTGTTGGAAAGTTTATTCAGTTGGCTTTGCAAGGCCACCAACCATGCATGAATCAGACTTCTATAGAAATAGCTATCACCAATGTAATACTTACTGCCACTTTGACCGAACTACTACTTTCGGCGTATAGTTTAAAGCAGACCGAAACTGCGCTGCATGATTTTTGTATTGACATAATAATTTTTAAGACTTGTTGACCTCAAGTTGATCCGAGTCAAGCGAGCAACATCCAAGCAAATGCTAAGAAAGAAGGCTCTCTTTTCAGGAGACGTTCCATTATATCAATAATTACGCCCTGATAAAAAGTCAAAAATTAGAACTTGAGATTGCTAAAATGTCAAGGATTTATGATTATTGGGAGAGGTTGGTGGAATCAGTTGTCAGGAGAGAGAAAGACCGGCAGCTTGCGCTTTGTCTGAGCTTCAGCAGCTCAAGTTCATCTGATGCGTTTCAGTCTCACTTTTAATCCTTTCGTCGGCGATGCACAACTGCGCCTCCTGGTATCTTATTAATTTTGTTGCTTACTTTTTTTCCGATTTAATGATGTCGGCAATGGTGATCGTAAAGCAAGTAATTGCTAATGACCAATGCAAGATTGGGTTTAGCTCTGGTGATTCCTTTTTCCAGCTCCATCAAATAAATTGCTCATTTCATTTCATGAAGATTTAGGTCTATTAAAGTATGTGTGTGCCTCTATGTTAAACCACATATAACCACTTATATTGTTTTCTTTTGTTTCCCCCTTTTCTTGTGAACTCCAGCAGTATCTACAAATCCGGGGCAGAGGTTAAATCCTGCAGATATTTCTTATCATAACATTTTCTTTTCTCGTATTGTGATGGTGATAGAATATAAAGAAATTAAAGAAAAAAAAAAAAAAAGTTCACCACAGCTTGTTGGGGGAAGGAGGATTTGGTCGTGTTTACGAAGGATGCCTTCACGAGCTATCTTACTGCCGCGAAGCCTTAGTTCTTTAGTGGGATCTTTTCACAAACTACATGCAGTATGTTACTATTGTCGGATAAAATAAATTATTTGAGTCATCTGCGTCATCCGAATTTGGTCAAATTGATAGGATATAGCTTCGGCACAGACAACACGATTGTGGTATATGACACTACAAGAAAAATGGTAATAGACTACGCGTTATAGACGACGGGCAATTTATTCGCGTTGTCTATAAGTAAATAGACGACGGGAGATGCATATGACGTCGTCTATAAACAGTTAAATAGACGACGGAACAGATTTCCCGTCGTCTATTACCGCATTCGTACGGTTATAGACGACGGGACACATTTCCCGTCGTTTTTCCGTATAATAGACGACGGTACGTTTCCCGTTGTCTACTATACCTCGGTTATAGACGACGCGCTTTCGAGGCCCGTCATCTATTACCGCACTTTGAAAAAAAATATATATAAATATATATCGAAACGACGTCGTTTAACCCTTTGTAATTCTTTTTTTTTTTTTTAAAGTTGAAAAACCAAAATCCCTAATTGAACTACCGCTCGTCTCTCCCGCTCGCCTCTTCTTCAACTCCCGCTCTCCCTTCTTCAATTCGATTCGTTCTTCTCCTCAGGCAGCCCGCCTCCCACCGCCGCCTCCCGTCACCACCGCCGTCTCAGGGAGTGGAATCATGTTCTTCCTCCGCCGCACACTCCCCTCCTAGCCGTGCACCCTCTCCTCCTCCTCCCCTACCTCTAGTTCGAGATTTACCCCCCACCGCCGCCTCCCGCCACCACCGCCGTCTCAGGAAGTGGAATCATCTTCTTCCTCCGCCGCGCACCCTCTCCTCCTCCTCCCCCTTACCTCTAGTTCAACAACTCTGCCGCCGCAGGCCTCATCTCCACCCTAGCTAAACCGAAGATGATTATTCCCGTTCGTTGCTTCACTTGTGGAAAGGTAACTGATTGATTTCTCCTTGATTGTGAAATTAATTTACCTCCTAAACTAATCCGAAGGCTTTCAATGAAATTCAGATTTTTCTTTCAGTGGATTAGGTTTTAAGAAAATTGTATCACTAGCATCCACTGTAACGGTTTAATCAATAAGTTTCTTATCATAGAATTGAAGAGAGTTTTCAACTTTTTTTGCTTAGTTATAGCTTAGCAATTTAGCGTTGCATATATATTATCTGTTTATTTATTTGTTGTAATATGTTTGCTGATTAAGATTGTTGGGTTTGTGTGCATTTGGTTGGATGATACTAATGTCGTGATTAGATGCTAATGGTGATTGAAAGTGAGCAAACTGAGCTGTTGATCCTATGATCCATGAGTTTTATTGATGATATTTGTTCCCATGTTTGTGAATCATATATATATATATATATATATATATATATATAGAGAGAGAGAGAGAGAGAGAGAGAGAGAGAGAGAGAGAGTGGAAACATGTTGTCTCTAAAGCTGAAGTTCATACTTCTCTTGGCTAAAAAATTAACATGTTGTCTCTAAAGCTGAAGTTCTTGAAAAATTAGTTCATTACATATGGAAACTCGCATAAAAGAAAAGTCGAGTGGTTTCTATTGCAATTTAGGCTGATCTTTGTGGTTCCTATTGTAATTTAGGCTACTGATCTTTGGTATGAAGATATGACTAATGGTAGTATTCCTTTTTCAAAATTTTCGGTTCTGTAAGTTATAACCAGTCAGTTATTAGATGATTATAGCCAACCAAGATTAGCCGTAATTCGACTATTTGTTTGTTTTGTAGAATGAACAGGTCCGATCTCCCTCTCCTGAAGAATGTGTGTATCACAGGAGTCCTGCCTTTGGCCTTGGATTAACGGCAGCTGTTGCTCTCATGATTGCTCAAATCATCATCAATGTTGCAACTCGATGCGTTTGCTGTACAAAAGGTCCCCATCAGTCGAATTCTAATTGGACTACAACGCTAATCTGCTTTCTTGTTTCCTGGTAACTACAACTTCTTCCCTAATGTAGCCAGTAATAGAGCCACACAATCAAAAATCAGAATTCAAGCTTCAGCTATATTACGAATACTGTTTGACTTTGTTCGCTTACATTATCAATCCTTTTTGTGCCTAATTGCATGTGCAGGTTCACATTTGTCATTGCATTCCTTCTGTTGCTAACTGGGGCAGCTCTGAATGATGAACAGCACGGTGATGAGAACTTGTATTTTGGCAACTACTATTGCTATGTTGTGAAACGGGGCATTTTCGCTGGAGCTTATGTCTTGTCACTTGCTAGTGTCATTCTGGGGATAATCTATTATCTAACCTTGAATTCAGCAAAGAACAGTAACAATGCATGGGGTGCAGACATTGCAATGGGACAACCTCAGTTTCCTCCTCAAGATCCCCTTTTCGTGCACGAGGACACTTACATGAGGCGCCAATTTACATAGACAGTCTCTCTCTCTCTCGTGTCTCGGTTTGTCGTCGTGACTATGCTGATCGGATGGAATTGAAGATGTGAAAATGGTTGATACTCAAAATAGAATGAAAGAAGAGCACAGACTTGCGAACCAGTATCCACGGAATTCAAGCACGAACCGGTGTGTGTGTTCCAGAACTTGATGCATCTCTCTCCACCACCTCCACCGGAGGCCAGTAAGTTGCTCTGAAAGGGACACCATGCGAGTGCTTTAACAACAGCGGTATGCTCCTCGAGCCTGTGAAGCCACTGAGTCTGAGCATTCGCTGCTGCCATGGACCTGTCCCATATGTGGAGGACATTGTCATTTCCACCACTAGCCAACTGCTGCCCAGATGCAGACAATTTAAGCCCACACACTTCTTGATCATGACCTTGGTACGTTTCAACGATGGGCGCCCTTATTCTCACATTGTTGTTGATTATCTGACCATCCGCACCTCCCGTTGTCAATATGTGACCGTTCCAGTCCATAGCACCAACTCTTGACCTGTGCCCTCCTTTCAAAGTTCGCAGCTGTATCACCACCTCCATTATTCAACAAAGTCAGTCAATATTCGATTCCTCAAAAGATGAAAACAAGATCTCAGTGACACTCGCCATTCTATTGGAGGTGGAATCCCAAAGCTGAACTTCAGAGTTGTTAAGACCAACAGCAATGTGCCTTCCATCAGGAGCCCATTTGACACTGGTAACTTCAGGAGCCCATTTGACACTGGTAACTGGGCCACATTCTTCATCAATAGTAACAAGCTCTGAAGTAGCTCCATCAGAAGCATCCCACAGATACACAGTGTGTGAAAGGGAAATGGAAAGAACATTGTTGCTGCCCCAATCCAATAAATTCACTCGATTCGTACCTATCGTTTCTGATTTTTGTGCTTTTTATTTTTTTTGCAATTATTTGCTTAGGTTATTGGAAACAAATGGGACATGTACCTTGATTTGCTCCAGGCAGATTACAGTGAAGGGTTAGTATTTTTCTTCCTTTTCTTTGGCTTTTCTGTTAAATTTATTGTCTACTGGTATGAATTGAATTTCGAGAATTTGCCTTTGTTTAGGGTTGAAATTTGCAGTTTTTTGGTAAATTGGGAAAGCAGTGTGTGTGTGTGTGTCTCATGGACATGGAAATAGCTGGCATTATCAGAATTTAATTCCTTTTTCTCTTGTGAATAAATAAGAGGAAGTTTTGCTTGAGCACTCTTTTTCTTATTGTTTATGTTGTATGGATTAAAGTGAGCTTGAGTTAGTTTGATTCATTGTTTAAGTGTTGTTGGACTTAGTTAAGAGGATGGAATTGAAGGAAATTAGGGTGTCGAAAGGTATCGGGCTGTGACGGCGAGTCGTTGTAATGTGCCGTTTGATGTTCTGCGGTGATCATTATTGCTAATAGTTTTCTTCGTAGTCAAATTAACTATTTGTTTTGAGTTAATTTTTTAATCATAGGAGAAAAGAAATTTGATAAATAGTTTGATTTTGCTGCCGCTCTTAGAAGAATGCGTCTGGCGTATGTTTTTTCTTTTGGATATATGCGACTCTTCATTGCACTGAGTCCAAATTTCTATTTGCAGAGATGCCCTTGATGCATTAGTCTTGGTTCGTTACTGCTGCCGAAGGACGTTGATGACCCACGTTGATCTGATCGAGAAGCTCCTGAACTATAATAGTCTCTCTCTCTCTCTCTCTCTCTCTCTCTCTCTCTCTCTCTCTCACTCACACACACACACACACACACGCACACACACATTTACTCCTCAATATCTATCTTTCTAATGCTTGTCAATTTGGTCATGAAAAGATTTTTTGTCGAATGCTGTCTCTTTTTGAAGAACAAAGCATGTTTATGTGATATTTCAGTTGTGCCGTTCTCTCTCATTTACTCTTTCTCAATATCTATCTTTATAATATTGTCAATTTGGTCATGAAAAGGACTTTTGTCGAATGCTATCTCATTTGGAAGAACAATGCATGTTTATGTGAAATTTCAGCTGTGCTGTTGCTAGTGTTGATAAATAGGTCCAATTCCTTGATTGAAATTTGCACTACAAATTCGTGAATCTAGGCATGGTGTGGTTTTTCTTCAGAACATTTGATAGCTCTGTGCTATGCTTCGATTGATGCGAAGACACTGATATCACCTTCTTACTTGACAACTATGTAATACATTGTTTACACGATCTCCGCATAATTATTCACACTTACATGGATTCTATGTAATGCGTTGCATGAAAGATATCATTGAAAATGAAGGATCTAACTCCCTCATCCCAATGTCTTTACTTGTAAGTTTATTTTACTTTCAAGGTTCAATTTTATTTATGATCTAATTTTATTTGTATTTTTATTTATTTCTAGTTTAACAAAGGATATTATTCAAGAAATGAAATTGATAAAGTGCGTATGGAATGGGCTGATTTTGTCAACGAATTTACCGAGTGATGATGGTAAGTTTCTTAGCCTTTTACCTTTTTAATCATTTTCATCTTTTATGAAATTTAGAGATATGAAAATGAAGTTGTGATTTTCATTTAGATCATGTAGATGGAAGACACTTGGATGCATGAATGGATGGATGGCTTGGTTGAGTTTACAACGGAATTTTTGGAGACATTATTATTGTTTTAGAGAGTAAGACAATATAAATATTTATATTTTTGTATTAAGACTATTTGGAGACATTGTTATTGGTTTAAGGCTAGTTTTACAACATGTAATGAAAGTGATTGTATGACTTTGAGTTTAAAATAATATATTTTGATTTTATGATTTGTGATGTTTATGATATTATCATTTGATTGAAAAATATTAATGTATTTTAATAGACAACAGGACATAGTAATAGAATAGACAACAGAAAAATACCGATATCTATATGCATAGACGACAGGAAAATAGTGTTGTCTATATCAAAAAACTGTAGTCTATAATATATAAATGACAACGGGAAATTTGGTTATAGACGACGAGAATTTACCGTTGTCTATAAGCTATATAGACGACGGGATTTTACCGTCGTCTTTATAGGTAATTTCCCGTCGTCTATATGCCTTATAGACGACGCGCATTTCCCGTCGTCTATTACCGCACCAATAGACTACGAGGCTATAGACGACGGGATTTTTTGTTATAGATGACGCGAAATGCCCATCGTCTATAACCGTTTTTCTTGTAGTGTGAGTTCATGTCCAAAGGAAGCTTGAACTGTCACTTGTTCACAAGTAAATGTTACCAACTTGATTGACTCACTTATCATCTCCATTTGAAACAATATTTAGACTAGTGCTATTTGGTCACACGATGGTCAGCCACGTAAGCTGAAAAAGGTAATATAGGGGTTTGAAAAATAAAATATACTATAAATGGAGAATCATAAATGTGGCTATTTCCATTTTTATGATTAACTTTACTTTTTTTAACGCATGTGATTGGCCACATTGTGACCGAATAAAATTTCCCTTCACAATCAATTGCTTTGTTTCATAGCAGTGCATCAATGGCTTCCTCAGGCAACAAGAATCCAAGTCATACATCGAAATATTAAATGTGGTGATATTCTTTTGGATGTTGTAAGTTTAGCAAAGTTCTTGACTTGCTTTGGCTTAGATTTCATAGATCAAATCGAAACTCATTTGTTGTTCAGAGGATTACAGGACTTCAACACCAAATTGTCCGACTTTAGCCTCGCAAGAGATGGTCCTACTGGTGACGAGACTCATGTATCAACTCGAGTTATGAGTACAACTGGATATGCTGCTCCAGAGTACATCACAACAGGTTCTTGTATCTAACATTCTGGTCCAATTCATTAAGAAGCACGCTTAGGGCTCTAAACTAGGGGTGTACTCGAACTGAGCCTAGCCGAATACTATCGTGCTCAAGCTTGGCTCAAGCTCGGCTCATTTATAATCGAGTCGAATCTCGAATTTTGTTTATCGAATATTTCGAGGCTCGCGAGCTTAAGCTAGTCCAAATGAAATTTCTAAATTTAGCTTTATGTTTTAAATATTCATTATTTTTATTCAAAATTAATCATTTTATTCGCAATAACATACTATATTAATTAAATTTAAGTTTTGTTTCTTATAACAAATAAAGTTCGTTAAATATTCATACAATTACTACTGACTAGAGTATAAAAATATATATCACGACTAAATAATAATATATATGTTCAATCTTAATCACTAAACGAGCTTGCTCACGAGCTTACGAGCCGAATAGTGTCGTGCTCAAACTCGGCTCGTTTAGCAAACGAGCTTCTCTAAACGAACTCAAACGAACTTTTATCGAGTCGAGTTTCAAATAGTTCATGAATAATTTAGCTCATTTACAACCCTACTCTAAACTAGCTGAACCGAACAATACAGTTTTTAGCTCAGTCTTGCTTGAGCTCACCAAGTAAATGACTCTTTTACCATCGTAAACGAGTCTAGCTCGAGCTTTACTATTAGATGACTATTTTATCAACTAAAACTAGTCTACCTCAAAGCGCGGACGCCTATTTTATCAGCTTAAACGAGATTGGCTTCAGCTCTGATCCTACGTTATAATTGTAAAGTGTATAATTAGATGGAGATAAGTTTATTAAGCATATAAAATGAGGAAAATAGAAAACAAACGAATTACTATTAATAGTTGTTTATGAACAGGTCACTTGACCACAAGGTGTGATGTGTACAGCTTTGGAGTCATTTTGCTAGAATTAGGGTGCGTACACTTGGAGTGAAAATGAGGAAAAACGATGTATAATATTATTTTACTTCTTCATATATTGTTTGATTTCGATTTAAGAAAAACCCGAGCATGATGTATAAAGTTTTGGACAACCCCTTATCCCTTGCTTAAAGTATAAATTTATACCTCCAAAGTTAATATTTAATATTATACCTCCAATGTGTTTTAGATATTTTATCATTTATCCATCAATTTCATTCCAAGTGAACTTGATAAACATTGTAGTCCCCCCTTGAAAGTAGAGAGATAAATATATTATCACTCCAACCAAACAAGATATAAAACTTATGCTCCCACAATGAAGTATAAATTTATACCTCATAATATTACCCTTCCATTTAGAAGTATAGATTTATAATCCCAAATGAATACACCATTAGTGTCAGGCTTCGAGCTATTGACATTACTTGGCGTACTGAAATGCGCAATCTGAATGATTGGGGAAAACCTTTTCTACGAGCCAAAATAAAAATAAAAATAAAAAGAACTGTCACGAATTATGGATGTAAGATTAGAAGGTCAGTTTCCTCCCAAAGAGGCATATCAAGTTTGCAAGATAGCTTTGCAATGTGAAAGTTCATATCCAAAATTAAGACCAAATGTGTTTTGAGGTCGTAGCTGCACTTGAAAAACTCTAATATCCATCTACGTTTGGTTAGATGCTTCTGGAAGGAAAGTTTTTTAAGAGAAAAGCCATGATGATGTAATAGTTTTTATGTTGCAACAACTTATAGCTAAACATATAATTGCTTTTTAGTTTTTACTAAAATTATATTATATACATCCCTTCCTCTGAAGTCAGAACAGCAAGGATGGATTAAGTTGTACTCCCTCCGTCCCCTAATAAATGTCTCTAGCGAACATAGTAGAGAAGAATACTAACAAGTTTGGGTTATGAGAATGAAGGCGTTTCTTTTCCAGTAGCATTGATACCTTAGACTTTCCTAATCAGAATAAACAACTTCTGATCAAGCTCAAATCTAGCAGCAATGGAAGGGTCACCCTTGAGCATCATCAGAAGTCCACCGAACGAGACATATATATCCCTGGGTCCAAACCAGTAAACATATTATAACCGGAATAATAGAGAAAACAATGCTCAAACAAACAGCCACAAAATCCACAACCTCGTTGAGGTGAAGTAACTACTGTGTTAAGGACAATAGATATAAGGAGAGATAATATTATACTGTAATGAATGCAGGACAAGGTATGGTACATACGCTTTGACTTGCTTCTCTCTAGATTCCTCGGAGATTCTGTACAATTTTCCCAGCATAACATAGTCGAACTTATCTGCAAGTGATTTCTTGTTACCCTGAAATCAAAGAGCAATAAACTTATGTCAGATTGTTAGTAATCAGATATTCAGATTAGACTCAACATTTACAAATGTAATCGAGGATGTCATAGCTATTAATTCACTATTGGAAATGAAGAACAACGCCATGGCAATAGCTAAATCATTCAAAGAAGAACAAAGGTTGTGTACTTTGATTTCAAAAGCAAAACCGCTTCAAAGCAATCATGGTTTGAGCCATAGCCACCAATTACAAAGACACCAAGCTCTGAAGTAAATAAATGGGCATTGCTTATGCAAGGTTACTCTACATAATGCGTAAACCTCAATTCCTTATTTATTTTTTTAAAAAGATAGCAGCAACATTTCAACATAAAATCACACAAATCAAAGTCAAAGCTAACTATAAATGTCATAATTTCACTATGGAATATTTTGAGGTCAAACTACATACATATATACATGAATGTGTATTTGAATATTTCTTCCCAAACTAGTTGGTTTTTTCCTTGCCATCTAACTAAATAAAATAAAACAAATATAATTCATCATGAATTGCCAGGACTCGTGAACTCAAAACACATGAGATTATGAATTTACCGGAGTGTAATAACCAGAATCGGGCGTTCCATCCAAGTTCAGAGTGGATGCTAATACCATCATGAATTTCTCCCCAGATCGCATAGGATATATCTCAGTATTGATATCAAGGTGCATCATCATGTCAAACTGCTCACTCCTAGCAGAAATGCGAGAGACTAGAGAAAAACTATAAACTCGTAAGAATCAGAACAAGTCCATGGTCGAAAAAAGTTCAACTACAGGACACATTTCAGAAGGACTGCAGAGAGAAACTATTAAGGCAACAATCAAGTTATTAGATAGGGCTCGACTAGCAGTTTAAAATGCAAATGAAAAAAATCAAAATAATCTCATCTACTCGATCAACCAAATCCTTTTTAATTTAATCACATCAAGCATGATTTACCAAAACAACACAAAATAACATACACAAATAGATGGTCAATGATAAACTTCTAGAAACATGCTTGATGCTAATTATTTTTTTTATCAGTGATGCTCCACAAGGATTATACAAAACAGAACTCCTCTGCACAAAAGTGGCAGTAATATGGAAATAAGAAGCAATAAGCAATTCAGTCACATTTCATTGGACTAGCAACTTCGAGAAAAACTCATGTGAAATGGAGTAAGAGTTACATTTGGTCTACTCAATATGTCTGCTTATTTATTTTTAAATATACATACTGCATGAGAACATTGACAGTTTCAAGATGTCCGATGGTTTTTGCCAGAAATACAAAATAAAGCATAAAAGACAAGAAATTATAATTAGAGCAGGAAAAAGGATGAACTTAATAAAATCATACCCCTATCGAACTTCTTTCCATCTGGGTCTATTGCATCAATTCGAAATATATCTTCAAAAAGTGTCTCCACCATCTTTACAACACCCAGAAGAAGCTGAGTCTATAAAAGTGAAATAAAACCACTTAAATGTTACAGAAGTGCGAGTTGTTAGTTATTGCTGTTGATTGGGTATAATAGCAAATCAAAATAACCAAAATGAAAAAGAAAAATCACATGTTTTATCTAGATCATCTGAAAAATGGATAGTATTTCTATGCTAGAAATTTTTTAGTCAGCAAAACTAATCAAATTTAGTTAAATACCACAAACGGTGAAGATAAAACAATAACACACCCCTATCCAGCAAAATAAAAAATATTAGGAGGCTGAGGAGCAGTTTCCTAATCCTAAAATTGCCCAAAATTGATTAAAAATAAAATAAAAAAAATGAAAAAAGAGCCCATGAAAAAACATTATTTTCTGACCAAATTGGAAGTCATGAAAAAGAGCCCATGAAAAAACAATTAATCAACTTCCAATTAGCTCAATATTTTCAAAAAGAGGATAAACAGACCCAAATTTTGTTAGTGTCGAAAATGTGTAGCTTCCAACTTCACTATGTTTTACACGAATTCCTGCTGATTTAGCTACGTCTCATTAATTCGAAAGTCGGTTCGGTCGATTTTCATAACCGATCCCAAAATTAACAAAAATCGCGAAAAGAAAAGGGAATTCAAGCATATTAGACAAAATTTGAAGAGATTACACGAAAGTCAACCAAAACCCTAGATTAATCCCCAAATACATCGTAAGAAAAATAAGAGTATTAGCGAAGCAGCTGCGATCAAGCCAAATCCTGTAATCTACCTCGATGCCTGAAGTTTTTGCCCTAGAAATTGCGGAGAGCAGAGCAAGCAGAGAGAGAGAGAAGCGATGTTGCTGTGACTGAGTCTGTGTGTGTGACAAGACTAAACCGGATGAAATGGAAGCGGAAGCCAAAACATCAGCTAGGCCAGCAACGACTGAACCGGGATGTGGACCGGACCGGACCGGACCGGACACGTGGCTGACTTAGCTTAGGTCTTCATTTGACAATGTTAATAAGGTCAAGTGGTCAACCACTATAACATAGAATAAAAATAATTATATTAGTGTATAATCGGTTGCTATTATATTATAACTAGTGTGTAATCGATTGAAATTCCACGAGGTTACTTGATATTATAATATTTAACTTTAAAAACACAATAAAATAATTTGTTTAAAATTATATTACGACCATGAATTAGTAAGAGAATTGTTAAATTACATACAAATAAAAAGAATTCAAGTGAAAAGAGGGGTAGATTAACTCAATTACCAAGTTCTTTCCACTGCAAGAAAACCAAAGAAATTCAAAGTAAATAGATGAATAAAATCAAAATAATCAATTTTCAAAGTAATTGATTTTGTAATTACCTCACAATTTACCGAAAATTTCACGATAAACCACATTACTTGTTATGTCATACGCCATACTGTCATCGTCACGAGTAGTATATATTTTTGATCCATCAAATATCGATGGGATTTCTCATATTTTATATAATATTTATATAAAAAAATAGATCCAACAATCGTATAGAAATAAATACCCGTTAATTAATCACATAGCATTCATATCCAATTAAAAAGTTAAGTTTCTTCACATATTAAGCCCGTAAAATAATGTTATTATATTTTATAAATGCTACAATCATAAAGTAAACATTAATAATATTGTATAAATGTACATTTAATTATATATGCCCGTTACCTGTTGCAACTCGATTAAAAATAATTTTACATGTTTGTTATTGTCTAAAACTCGGATAGTAATATACGTTGAAACCTTGAATATTATATTCTATCTCAATCTTGTCGTACCATATATAGTAATGTCCGTTAGTGATTTTTGAACCTGTTTATTTATTTACACGTACCCAAATTAAAAATTTCACGTCTTAAACCTCCATATTAATACCCGTTATTAGCTATAAACTTGTATGTTAAAGTAAACATTAGTAATATTTAGTATAAATGCTAACATAAATATTAATTAATTTTAATTTCACGTACAAACCCAAAAAATTTACAATATACAAAATCAATTTAAAAATTATACTCGAACCTAAATTGATTAAAAAATTTATTTTATGCAAGCGAGACTCTTTTCAACAAACGGGATCGAGTCACGGGGCTCGCCATGGAGTCAGGCTCGAGCCGTTTGATCAAGCATCCGTTGTGCCCGCCTTAAAGCAAAACCAACTGAAGACGATATGCCAAAATCTGATACACTATCACAAACTATAATAAGGTTGACAATTACGATACCCTATATATGGGGTAAATGTAATAAATAAAAAATGTAGAGCTTTAATTGAATGTTAATAAAAATTGCACCCAATTAAATTTATAAAATATAGCACTATATTCTTAACATTTGCTCCCTTTTGCATCTCGCTATAAAATTTCACTATTTAAAAAGGACTTATTTCAAAAGAAAATGGTAGTAATATAAAATGAATCTTAATTAATATATATATTATATTGATAAATACATATTTATTTATATATTCATTTTATATATATATTGTTTCATACACACGTTACACGTCTCAAATCCTTAATATATAATTTTACATCTTGTTCTCATCCAAACTCCCATGTAATATGAAGTGAAGCCTTGGATATTATTAAGAAAAATAAAATAAAGTAAGTTTCAAGTATGAATTTGAAAATTATCTACAATTTACGAAACTCATCTCAAGTCCGATCAAGAAGTAATTACATTATTTGTTCCCATCACAACACTAATAGTAATGTTCTCTATCTAATAACTCAAACCCATTTTTTTATATACATGCACCCATTTCTTTATGATTTAAAAAGAAACAACTTGTTCACGTCTTAAATCTGCATTGTAATTCTTGCTATAAACTTAAATATTACAAAGTAAATATCGTTAGTACATAGCATAAACGCGAAAAATTTAAAATCAATTTTCATGTATTTACTAAAAATGTATATGATAATATAAGAAATCAATTTGAAATTATACTCGACGCAAAATATTTCTCAATTAATTTTACTATTTGTTCGCATCATAAACTACCCATTCATTTCTCAAACTCAAATAACACTAACCAAACTAATACGATCTCCATTTATTTATATTTGAAATAAATTTTATAATTTGCTATTGTCTCAAAAGCATCGTTACTAAACTTATGGTATTAAGAAAATATAACATGAACAAAAGATTTGACAATGAAGTCAAAATTAGAAAACTATAGTACACTTTATGGAAAACTCATCCGACTTTGATTAAAAAGTTATTAACTACATGTTCAGACCACAATCTGTGTAGTCACTACAAAAAACAGGTAATTTACTGAGGGGACATACCATCGGTATCTCATCTAATATCATCGGTAATATGACGGCACAAAATCATCGTTGATCTTGTCGTCGATGATGAAATTACCAACGGCGTTGACGACCGTCGGCAATTACCGATGGCGTCACCCTCGGTCAATATGATCGGTAATCCGCGGTGGAATCACCGGTATAATTCCGGCGGAATTACCGACTGTAGTGCCGTCGGTAATTATCGAGGGGTTGCGTGTCATCGGTGATTTCACCGGTTTCCTAAGAGAGATCACCGACGGTAACGCCGTCGGTAATTACCAAGGGTGGCTCTACCTTCGGTAATTGTATTTATTTTTTTTAATTTTTTTTTATTTTTATTTTATTACCTGCTTCACGATTCAATTACACAACACAATATAACAAAGCAAGTATCAAAACCGCAAATCACAATGTCCCAAATCATATAAACAAATGTAATATATGAGTATAAATGTAAAATACGAGTGCAATGATGTACAAAGTGTATACATAACTGCAAATCAGACGAACGACCTAATGAACTAGGGGGAGGACAAGGAGGTAGCTGAGCCGACCGCATAAACTGCTCGAACTGGGCCATGCGCTCTTCCATGGCTGCATGTGCTGCTCGTTCTGCAGCACGTTCCGCCTCAGCCTGCTGCAGTCGCTCATCCGACGTGGAGATCCGAGTCTCGTACATCTTCTGCATCATGGCTGAAGAGCCAGTGCTACCAGTAGACCCCCTACTGGTCTGGCTCACACCGGCACTTCCAGTGCCGTACCGCCGTGGCCTCTCGGGATGTACAAGCTCCAAGTAGATCTTTGTTCTCTAATTGTAGGCACACACAAAAAGACCACGTGCTTGCACTTCTTACACGGACACCTAATGTTACCTACTCCATCTGTGTAAGCTGTTTGATTTATCGCATACTCAAGGAAACCCTCAAGTCCAAATTTAAATGCAGAACGATCATTATATCTCGCATACATCCACTGACGATTATCATTCATTGTTGTAATTTCTAAATAAAAAAAAAGAAAGAACATCAGTCATAAATCAGACAAAATTTCGATAGCATAACCCCACTATCCTAACTATCAAGTGCTCGACTATACCAGCTATGTTAACCAACACAAACATATCAAATTCACAACTTATGCATATTCATTTTAATTCATATTCACAACTACATCTTTCGATCCAGATTCATAAGAAACATGCATTCAGATTCAATTTTTGAAGTTAAGTAATAAAGACCGGTCATAATCATGCATTCTAGTTCATATGCAAACCCTTCTTCACTCTATTACACTAACTCCCAACTCAATTACTCAATCATCATCATGCATTCTACACTAGCAAACAAACCGTTTACATATGATCCACTTCGTATGCGTACATATATATATAACAAAAAATCAAGAAGGAAAAACGTAATTACCGGCAGCGGCAGCGGGAGCGGCGGCAGCAGACTACTGAGAGAGAGAGACAAGAGTTAGAGAGAGAGAGAAAGAGAGAGAGAACTGATCTGAGAGAGAGGGAGGAGGACTTACAGGCGGAGGACGGCAACGGAGCGGTGGCGGCAGACGACTGATGGAGAGAGAGAGAAAGAGAGAGAACTGATCTGAGAGAGAAGGAGGAGGACTACCGGCTGCGGACGGCGGCGAGCGGCGCGGCAGCGGCGGCGGTAGATGGCTGATGGAGAGAGAGATAGAGTTAGAGAGAGAGAGAGAGAGAGAGAGAGAGAGAGAGAGCTGATTTGAGAGAGAGGGAGGAGGACTTACCGGCGGCGGAGCGAGAACGACGGAGTGGCGCGACAGCGGCGATGGGGAGCGAGGACGACGGTGATGAGCAGAAATAGGGAATTAGGGCTGGAAGCCCCAATTTGATTCAAAAGATTACCGACGGAACCCGCCCTCGGTAAATCGCCGACCCGCACAAATTACCGACGACAATGTGTGCCCTCGGTAATTACCGACGGCAGACTGGCCCTCGGTAATTACCGAGGGACACCGCCGTCGGTAATTATATTTAATATTATACAATTTTTTATTTAATATATTACCGAGGGCAACTGTTGTCGGTAATTTACTGAGGGCGATTTCCCTTGGTAATACCATCGGTGATTTCAGCGGGAATTATCCCGCCAAAATACCGTCGGCAATCCGTCAGTAACTTTGTCAAAACCGACCCGTGTTTTTTTTCCGTCAGTAAATGGTCGGTAATTACCGAGGGCATCCGTGCCTCGGTAATTTTCTCGGTATTTTGGCTTATTTTTGTAGTGAGTAAAATTTTCTAATAAATTCGAACCCAATTAAATTTAGAAAATATCTACATGAAATCTTTAAAATTTAAGAATCAAAATACTATAAATTAATCTTATAGTCATATTTTTGAAAGAAAAAAAAAAGAACACAAAATTATACCCTTTTGTCTTTCTTGAAACTAAATCTATCTTTACTATTCTTATAAAATTCCTCCTATGCCCTTTCAATAATATATGCTATTATCTAATTATTATAAAGTAAATATTAATAATATATTACAAAGGAAACATTAACAATTCAAATATAAAAAATTAAGTATTAAGTATAAATTTGAAATTATACACTTTAAGAAAACCAATCTCAATCCCAATGGAGAGAAAACTAAAAAATTAATGTTTGTTCCTGCCACAACATAATGTCCGCTAATAATTCGAAACCGTTTATTTAAATATATGTATTCAATTTATTTCGCTTAAAATAATATTACAACTTGTTAACGTCTTAAATCTACATAATACCTATTATAGTTTAACTTCAATCTTTTAAAGTAAATTATATTAATATATATTTAACACGATTATTAATTAAAGGGTATATATCCAAACAAATCTTAAAATATCATACTTGTCCCAAAATATTCTATACATTCAATAATATAAATAAAAATTCGAAAACTTGGAAACACTTTGAAAGAGTATACATATTCATTTAATGATTATTTCAACAAAAAATAATGAAAAATAAATTATTTATTTACATTAGAAAAAAATTAGATAATGTTGGAAAAATTAGTGAAAGGTTTCGAAAGATACCAAAACCCCAACTGACCCCAACCGAGTAGATGAATGCCTTTAGTCTGATCTTAGCTAGAGCTCACTGTTTGAGCGTAGGGATTTTATCTTTATAGGTTTCAAGCAGAAGAAGTCGGCCGGACTGATGAATGAAGTTCGTGAAGAATTCAGCTGAGGCTCAAACTCAGCTGAGGCCCAGAATCAGCTGAGGTCCAGACTCAGCTGAGACTCAGACTCAGTTGATATCAACCTCAACTGAAGCATGGACTCAGTTGGATAGCAACTCAGTTGACTCCTCAGCTGACCCACGCAGCTGAAGGCATACAGTTCAAGCGTGAAAAGAAGTTGTGTCGAAGTCAGACATCGTGAAGTGGAGAAGAGAAGACTTTGAAGACGTTGAAGACAGAGGAGTTGCAGTCTAGATTTGAATCTACTCAGAAGCATAAGTCAGCTGGAGAACTTACCATAAATGGGCCGATAACAGCGACGTGCAAAAAACAAAGGTCGCAGTTATCATTTAAGGAAAATTTCCAAAAAAGCTGGTAGAGTGCCATACTTTTGGCAGAGGTCAAACAGCTCTTTCCAATGGCTAGTTAGATCTCCCTCTATATATTGAGGACTTCACACCAATGCTTAAATAGAGACATAAGTAGAGAAAAAGCACGCAGAAGTGTCGAGAGACAAATCAAGAGTGAAGCAGGAGCAACAGCTTATCACCTCTCTCTCTCCAAGTAAGAAGACCTCAACCGAAGTCCAGTCGAAGTAGAGTGTTCACTCATCCTCATGTTCTTCCCTCTAGCCTCTCAGAAATTTCCCTTTCTTGATTGAGTTTAGAGAATAGGTTCTTGCTTGTATTGTGTCTCACTGGACTATCTATCAAACGATTGAGTCCGACGCCTTTGATCAAAGCCTCCACTTCCCTTACTGTTGATGGCTTTCTTGTTGGAAATCCCCTAACGAGGCTATCGTTCGCACTCTCAAAATGAATTTCTAGTCTATCCTCACAGCTATATGGTTAGCAAGCAAGTACAGGGTCGATCCACAAGGAGTTGATTGTTACTATCTCTTGAAACCTCCTCCACCTGTAAAGAAAGTTTGGTATTGCTATCTTGGTCACTAGGACTCTCTTGCCCAATTCGAGAACTTAAATAAACATTGAAAAGAAAACAGGTAACTTGATCAATAATTAAAACGACTTGATCTGGACTAAGACATTATTAAGTGAAAACCCTAGCGTGGTCATTGGTGCAAGTATATTCATTACATGCATGCATCGTTAGTTATAGGACTTAAATGCTAAGATCCCTTTTTACTCGTCACGCTCTCAACAAACCCTTCCCTTACCTATCCTTACTTAGTTGGCGACGCACCGCCATCTCCCTACCTTGGGTAATACCTCTGTCGAAGTCATCGTTCAGTTTCTTGCCCAAGGAGCATTAATCACTAGAAAAGGCCCAATAAGGAATCATCACGTCTAGCCCAATAGGGTAGACACCTTCCTCTAATATTAATCGATCTTAATTGAGATAAGTTATGGAAAATACTCCTACCTCCCAATTGATTGGTGATCTAATATGTCCTAAGCGATTAACGGCCTATTAATCTCTTAATCGTATTATATCATATTGGAACAAGTTCATTAACATATCGGAACACATGCATGCAATTATCTAGCATGAAGTAGACCTCTCAAGCATAAGTAATCACCTAACTATCTTACCCAGATCAAGTATTAAAACTTAGCTAGGCATGAAAGTAAAACTACGAACACAATAAATAGAGGAACTCATAATAAGTACTATATTAAAACTTACGAAGTATGTAAAGCAAACCCGGCCAAAAGTGTTGATGGAAAATAGTATGAACAAAACATAAATAAACTTTGCCCGTAGGACTTGTTTTTCTCCTCACAATCTCTCAAATAATAACATGGAATGAAAGCATAAAGTCGGCGTTGTATCGCAGCAGCTAGGCTTCAATATTTATAGGCGAGCACTTGGGTTTGGGCCCCCGGTCCTTAACATGGAAGAAGTCCACGAGCTACCTTGGTATGCAAGTAATACTTGATAAGCACGACCCCAACATGGCAAGTCACATCTATCTCCAAGAGATCCCTTGCGGATCCTAAATCTAGTCGGATAAGGAAAGATATTTAAATTAGATCATCTTTTCCTTATCCTTATAGACCTAGGAGAGAAACTCGCCAGCTGAACAAAGCACTCCGCCTATCTTGACCAATAATGCTCTGCCGGACCTGCTTCCAGAAATGAAGCTTTTCATCCCTGTATTGCCCAGATTTCACCTGCAAGGCAACATACCACCTCCTGCCCAGGATATGTCCTCCAAGACACTAAAACTATACAAAACACAGACAAAGACTCGATCTAAACTACCTAAAACAGATACTAAAAAGACACAAAATATGGACTCATCATGCGCACACACTTAACCCACACTTGTCCTCAAGTGTGCACAAACAACTTGCCTAAGACACAAACAACAAAACAAAACAAAACAAAACAAAAGACTCCAACATGATCAACACAGAGGAGTTAGTCAAAACAATACAACAATCTTTCTAAATAATTTGCATGTGAAGGGAAAAGAAAATGCAATGCCATCAAACAAGTCAAGACAGAATTGTGAGCTTTTAGGATATCCTCTCCACACTCATCACTCTTGTGTTTAGATTCATCTTTACACTCATAGACCATCTTGATTTCGTTATAACCATATGCTTGCCTGCCCTTTAAATCTAAAGCTTCTCACTCTAAATCTCAGAACTCATCATTAGGTCTTTTTAGGGTTTTTAAGCTTAAGACAACAGGTAGGAAGTATTTAGATCTTGACTAAGGACCATTTAAAACTCATGCTGGGCAACAAGGGGTTCCCAACTTCTTCTTAATTCATTGCCTTTACTTTTTCAGGCTTAAGCTTTAACCTTTTCTAGGGAACTTATAATTTTTTTTGCTCTCCTAATTCATCTTTCATCTTTTCTTTTATTGGGCATAACCCAACTATCAACACAACTTATTTTTGCCCAGGATGTACCCCCATCATCTCTCTTCTACCCTTTTCTTCTTTTATTGCCCAGGTTCCCACAACCAGATAAACAACTTTTCAAAGGCAATATCTAAGTGATAGAAAAAATTCATTCGGCTCAAAGAGGTTTATCAAAGGATAATGATATTAGGTAGTCGATTCAGGCTCAATGGGCTAATGAAAGAATAGCCTAAATCATCTAAGTTCAGAGAGTATAAACCAAAGTACAAGCAAGTTCTAGTTCTTCCTAATCAAGATGTCTTCAATCACACACAGAGAATGAATTCAGTTAAGCTTAAATCCTCACAGGGTATGCTCACAACTCAACCCATCATACAAGTCATCTTCTAGCATGCATAAACTTAACATTGTTCAACAAGAAACAATTAAGCACATAAATCATCATATCATCTTGTCCAACAACTCCACGCTGATCGACTCAATAACTTAAAAAAAAAAAAACATACGACATAGACACCCCATGCACACACTTTGCTTATAGCAAAGTCCATCCATGGAGGCCTCAACCTTGGACTTAACAAACTCTTTGACAAACATTTGGCCTCCCTACGCACACACTTTTCTTATAGCAAAGTAGTGGACGTAAAGAGGTCAAGACTCAAACACAAATAAATAAGAGTTATTCGTCTACCTCACCACACATTTTTCAGGGAAAAATGTGGGTGAGGTATTCGATCACTCTACAGACACAAAACAAACTAAACAAAAAGACGCTAAACAAAACACAAAAACTACTAAACAAATAGGACATAATCAAGCAGAAGGATCAGGTACTGACTCCAATTTCAGGTGGCGGGCAAGGCTGTTGAGAGTAGCCTGCATAATCAGCTGCCCATTCCACAGCTCCTTGAGAAACTTCTCGGTCTTGCCCAACCTCTCCAAGACTTCCTTCAGCTGAGTAGAAGAAGACTCAACTTCCTCCTCATCATCATCTTCTTCTTCATCAATCACCGTCTTCTTGGCCAACCTTGCTGACTTCTTAGGTGGTAAATGTGTTGATGCTGGTTGATCCTTCTCATGCACCTCCAACAGACACCATCCTTTTCCATGCTTCACAACCTCCTTCATCTTACTCAACCTTTCCATGTTGAGCACATCAGCCGGTGTCACTTCAATATCCTTCGCCTCATCATGAAGCTAACCCCTCGATGTAGGCTGTAACGAAATGCCCACATGAGTATTTCTGCCCCGCCTTGCCCATCACTGCTCTCAACTGTTCCATCAAGAAGGCTGCAAAATTCAACCTCTTCCTTGTCAACATACAGAATAGTATGTAATCTTCCTTGTTGGCCAGCGAGTTCCCACTATCTCCCTTGCCAAACATGTTGTAGGCAAGGATCCTATGAGCAAAGCGGAGGGCTGGCATCTTCAAGTCGGATGCCTTGCTATCTCCAAACTTAAACTCCGCCCCCACGCTGACTTCCTTCCACATCTGGATCCATTCCTCCTTGGGCAGGTCCACTGGCACATTCTTTCCTGCTCTCTTGAACTCCGGCTTTTGCAACTCCATCATCGTGGCGAACCCCAAAATTTGGTTCAAGTCGTTCAACCCAGCCATAAATGGCTGTCCATTCAACACGAAATCGATTAAGGACGAGTTCCCTTCTCCATCTAGTAGGAACTCCATAGACCCATACGCTTCTCTTACCAAGTCCTCATAGATGTGGCAGGGTAGCGTCAGGAATCTTCCCCAGCCACATCCATCGAACAGGGCCCTTACTTCCATTGCAATGCACAGGGAGTCCAGGTCATCAAAATCGACTTGCCTAGGCACACCTTCCTGGCTGTCAAGTCTTCAGCCTTCTTTCCCTTCTTCTTCCCTCGCGACTCAGACTCCTCCTTCTTGATCTTCCGAGCAGCGGACCTTGTTACCTCTCCCCCATAATCTGGACATCGTCATCCTCCTCCGATTCCACCATTTTTTGCCTTTTCCCTGGGTTCTTGGAAGAAGATTGGTAACCTTCTTCTCCTCCGTGGAAGATTCTCCACCCAACGACGAGGCGGCTTCAGACGTAGCCACCTTCGTATTCTTCTTAGCCTCTTTTTCCAGTTGGCCCTTCTTCCTCTTCTCTTTCCTCTTCTCTGGATCTCGTTTCACTTCTGCACACATCTTTTCGAAGGAATCATTGGATTCCTTCTTATCTTTCTACTCTCCTTCATCCTCTTCAACAACCTCCAGCTCCATATCATCGTCTTGCTTCGACTCTCTCTCCTCTTGTTCTGGTGACAAGTTCTCCGGTGCTGCTTCCTCAGTGGTTTTCTCTGGCATGGAAGAAGTTCCACCCACCGAAACAACTTCGTCTACTTTCTTCTCCTCGGGTACTGCCATCGTTTCAGCGAGAGCTCTGCTGATGATCTCTTCTACCTTGGCTGTGATGGGGTATGGTACCACCCAAGATGTTGGGTCTGCTGCGGACAAAGGGGCTTCTGACGGCAGCGATTCTGGTTCAGAAAGGTCGATGTGGGTTCTATGAGGGATTTTGTTGAGTTTGTTCTTTGGGCGTGTAGATACCATGGTGGAATTTTAGGGTTTAAATTTTTGAAGAAATCAGTGCTATCCGAAATTAGGGGGTTGAGGAAGGAAAGTGGATTATGGTAGTTTTTGAATTGATAGTTTACGTGGGGAAGTGGAAGGGTTAGAGAGAATAGACGTGGTAGGGTGGCAGGCGGTTATAGGGTTAGGAGTAGGTTTTGAGTGTAGTTGTCACATCCCATGTGATGTGGCATTTACTGTCTTGTCAGCTTTGTTGCCCAAGTCCATCGCTTAGCCCAGAGCGCCGCTCTTGCTCTCCTACGCACACACCTTGCTCAATGCAAAGTGTTAGATCCTCCTTCTTTCTTTCGCCCAATACCTGTTCTCTACAGGTCACGAACACACTATCATATGCAAGGCAAAATTTCTTTTATCTTAACATTTCTACCCATAATGGAATTAAAATACGCCTAAATTTGATGGAAAACATTAAAATAATGGCTATTTTAATCCCTATCTCCCTTTTTTTTTAAATAAAACAAAATAGACAAGAATAGAAAAAAAAACATACCAGGTTGCCGCCTAGCCAACGCCCCAGTTATCGTCGTGGGCACGACGTCCTCCTTGCCCAAGTTAGGGCTCCATGTCACAGAGGAATTTCAAGTATTCCTCTATTTTTTCCAAGACTTGGCCAAAGAAAGCCTTTAATCTTTCTCCATTGACCTTGAAAATTTTGCCCGTGTTAGCATTCATTATCTCCACAGTCCCATTTGGATATGTGGCTTGTACTTCGAATGGACCAACCCACTTGGTAGATAGTTTCTCCGACATGAGTTTGAACTTGGATTGGTATAACAACACCTGTTGCCCAGGTTCGAACTTCTTGACCTTGATCAATGCGTCGTGAGCTTTCTTCATCCTTTCTTTGTACAACACAGAACTATCATACGAGTTGAGTCAGATTTCCTCGAGTTCCTGCAATTGAAGCTTCCTAGCTTGGCCAACCTCTTCTCAATCATAATTCATCTTCTGAATTGTCTAATACACTCGATGTTCTATTTCCACATGCAAGTGGCACATCTAGCCAAAGACCATCTTGTAGGGTGATATTCCAAACGGGATATTGAACATTATTCTGTATGCCCACAATGCATCCTCAAGACGCAAACTCCAATCCTTTCCTGTTGGGCTGACTGTCTTTCTCAAGACAGCATTCACAATGCGATTAGACAATTCAGCTTGACCATTTGCTTGAGGGTGATAAGCGTTTGAAATCCTATGATGTACTCCATATCTGCTCATTAACCCTTTCACAGCTCCATTGCAAAAGTGCGTTCCTTGATCACTAATGATTGCCCTGGGTACACCAAACCGGCTGAAGATATTGCCCTTGAGGAATTCCACAACTACCTTTGAGTCGTTTGCTGATGTTGCCTTTGCTTCCACCCATTTCGACACATAGTCGACTGCCAACAGTATGTATAGATTTCCTCTCGACTTGGGCAATGGCCCCATGAAGTCCATCCTCCATATATCACATACTTCCACAGGCATGACTGGGGTCATGGGAATCCCATTTCTCTTACTGAGGTTGCCCTCCTTTTGGCATTGAGCGCAACATTTGCACCATTCGAAGCTGTCTTTGAACACAATAGGCTAATAAAACCCACAATCCAGTATCTTCCTTGCCATCCTTTTTGGTCCAAAATATCCCCACACACCTTTGAATGACAATGTGCGAGGAAACTTGCTTGTTCCTTTTCATCAACACACCTACGAATAACTTGGTCGGTGCACATCTTTCATAAGTACGGTTCATCCCGGATGTAATATTGACTCTCTACCTTTAACTTGTTCTTTTAATATAGACTGAGGTTGCCTGGATGTCGTCCCAAGACAATATAGTTGCACAGGTCAACATACCAAGGATCTGGATTGTCTTGGGCAAGAGCTAGATGTTCATCCGGGAAGGTATCTTTGATCGGCTCAGTCTCTTCTTGTTGGATGATGCGACTCAAATGACCAGCCACTAGATTCTGAGCTCCAGCCTTGTCCTTGATTTCAACATCAAATTCCTGAAGTAATAAAATCCATCTTATCAATCTGGGTTTGGTCTCCTTGTTAGCCATGAGGAACTTCAGGGCGGAGTGGTCAGTGTAGACTATGGTCTTGCCCCGTGATGCGTCTTCAACTTTTGAGTTTTTTGGCCCCATTTTTCTCTTCTTTTGTGTCTGTATGAGTCATATAGGGGAGAAAACAGGTATTTTGAAGGAGGAAGCTCGGAAATGGAAATATGGATGAAATATGGTCAGAATAGGCATTACCGAGACAAATTAACCCCGCTGTCGAATAATGATTCCCCCAGGAAGAGAGCTCAATAATGGACCACTGAGAATATCTCTGAGCAGTGACGGTTCCAGAAGAATTCCACCTGGTGCGAGGCTAATCGAAGGATGCTGTCGGTACGACCATGCCCAACAGCAGCAGTCAGCAGCCAGAGCTAAATATGGAAAGACGCGTGAAGAAGATTTGCAGAAGATTCTAGAGATTCCCAGCGATGGAAGGATATTTAAAAAGGTGGAGTCAACCCAATCAATCACTAATTGATGGCCAATCACCAATCGGATCAATCAAGGATCAAGCTAAATATCGAAAGTGATCACTCACGTTTGGTAAGGGTTGTACCATGCCAAGCAAAGGCCACGACATGACAGGCAACAATGTTTAGTATGCCCATGACCGAGTAGCTGAGCAGCGCATTCAATGGAGTTGTAGATCTGGATGGCGATGAATGGGCAAGGGGATACTGCATCCTTCCTCGGTCTTGGGCTTCTCTAACAATCACCCACCAACTGTAACGAGGCATCAAGCCATGGTTATTGACCAAGGGACTCGTCTTGAGCATCGTAGATATATCGATGACCGGTTGGACGCCTTACCGAAAATGTATTTCCCGCGAGTTATGTCTACTTTGTAGGTGCGGAGCCGAGAAACTTGGAAGAGAAGGTTGGTGAGGGTCATACTTGAAGGGATCGGGTATGACTACTATCTAAGGAGAAGTAAAGCACGGCCTTGTGACCGGGGTGAAGCGTGACCTTCGGACCAAGTGACCTCAAGGGATTCAACCATCCCAAGTGTGGAGTATAAACTCTTGAAACGCCCCAATGTCTTTGGGCCACACCTTGAGTTTATGCAAAACATGGACGGATCTTCAGTATGCTCATGACGGAATACACATATCAATGCTAATCATGACCTAACCCCAGTTCTTACCCCTTCTATATTTGATTGTTTTCAAGTTATTTTGTGCAGATAAAAAAGATTGGATCGTGACAACCAAACTTGTGCACCTGAAGAGTAAACTAGTTCCTCACTCTCCGTGGGATCGACCCTAGCTTACTGCTAAGACTAGCCAGTCCGGTAGTGGGCATAGGAGCATGTACTGTCCGTCTGGGGCATACACAGGTATTTGGATCGTACTACACGATGGGTGCGTGTCAAAATTGGCGCCGTTATCGGGGAGTGACGTGTAGCATTTTTACTCTTCACATTCCATCTTCCGCTTACTGTATAACGCAGGACAGCGAGACGCGGGGTGGTAGCCGCCATCCCATAGATCCTCTGTCAGCCGGTATGCCCTGTACCGACTGATCTGAATCTGAAGCCCGTAGGCATACTGAAGAATACGGAGATATTATTTCTCCTATTTATCGGTATTGCATGACGGGCGGAAGAATGTCGAGCTCAAGACAATAAACAAGAGCGCTGACTGGGAGGCAACCCAGAATATGGTCGTTGGTATGAACATTATTGCTTTCAAATTTATGTTCTTTTTTATTTTCTAGTATTTTTTTTTTCTTGGTGGACTAACCATGTAGATGAGATAAGCTGGATTTTATGCATTAGAGATCAAAACCCACTTTGCAAAGCAAAGTGTGTAGGTGGGGTCGGTGGAGACACGACAAGGTGGTTATGGGATTACCGAAGCAGTAGTATGACATGTGGTCCGGGTTTGCCCTAACTGGCGAGACCTTTTGTATTTAAAGCTGCTGGAAATTCATTCGCTCACTCTTCACTACTCCATAACTGCTACACATGATCTCTAATCTGTACATGGTCAAGGCATGAACTATGGACATTCAGGATGCATTTCACCGAGATAAGATCCAATCTCTTGAGACCAAGCCCTCACTCTCCAAACAATAAGTTCTCTCCCCTTTGTTATAGTTTGTTGTTTCCTTTTTCTTTTGTGTCTTGAGTCTTTCTGCACTTTTACTTAATTTGGGATGCAAGCATGTTGGTTTGACTGGTATGATAGGTTGAATGAGCTTTGAAATACATGGATTCATGATAACAGTATGATCATACAGAACTAAACATACCTGTAAGACTTGAACTGATTTTTTTTTTTTTTTTTTATTTCTAGTGTGAGCATGTTATATCTTTATTCTCTAAAACTTGCGTTAAGATTCATTCCAATTTGTTGGTGCTTGTTCGCATGATTAGGGCAAATTTTCTTCTCTTTAGAGCCCCAGATTTATTCTGTTCATAAATTAAAATCCTTTTGCTAGCCACTATTGAGCCAAAATTAATTCTTTCATAAACCCTTGTAATGAAATGTTTAATTTGTGTGCCTTCCACACTTTACAAAAGAAGGGGGTCTGGGAACATAAGTGAAAGATGAATTCGTTGAGAAGAGAAAGAAACAAAAAGAAAAAAAAAAACCCTTATGAAATGTGAATCTGTAGAAAGGGTGAAAAGTGTGATGGGAATGCTCTTACTGAGACGTATAGGCTTGTATGCCTGAAACTGGAAAGTTGGCCACTTACCCAGAAAATTCTTACCTTATCACCATACGCCCCATTACTACCATAAAAGATCCTTTGATGACTTCACCAACATGTCCATAATATGAAATGAAGCTATACGCAAGTCCATAGAGGAATCGATAATAGCATTGCATGAGAGTATACACTTTGCCATACGCTTGAGTGGTCGAGCGTGTGAGGAATACACTTTCTTTATACATACTCTCTTATGTGACTGTTTGAGATTCATTTTATATTAATTCTCATACGGGTTTGTGGATTGACCACATTGGTGGATGCATGCTTGTTTGGCCAGATTTTTGTAATTGTGCAGATTTTGTGTCTTGAGTCTTTATTTCTTTTCTTTCCTTTATTTTCATCGGTGTCTTTTGTGAATCCACCTGCATACTTGAGGGCAAGTATGGATTAAGTGTGTAGGTGTGATGCGTCTTCGACTTTTGGGTTTTTTGGCCCCATTTTTCTCTTCTTTTGTGTCTGTATGAGTCGTATAGAGGAGAAAACAGGTATTTTGAAGGAGGAAGCTCGGAATGGGCATTACCGAGACAAATTAACCCCGCTATCGAATAATGATTCCCCTAGGAAGAGAGCTCAACAATGGACCACTCAGAATATCTCTGAGCAGTGACGATCCCAGAAGAATTCCACCTGGTGTGAGGCTAACCGAAGGATGCTGTCGGTACGACCATGCCCAACAACAGCAGTCAGCGGCCAGAGCTAAATATGGAAAAATGCGTGAAGGAGATTTGCAGAAGATTCTGGCGATTCCCAACGATGGAATGATCTTTAAAAAGGTGGAGTCAACCCAATCAATCACTAATTAATGGCCAATCACCAATCGGATCAATCAAGGATCAAGCTAAATATGAAAGGTGATCACTCATGTCGGTAAGGCCATGACAGACTGTCCCAGTTAGCACATATGGGCTATTTATGGAAAAACGTGTGAAGGACCAATGATGGTAGGTTCTAGCGAATCTAGGATATCAACAACAAGAGAGAGATAAAGTCAACTCAATCCATTAAAGCCAGTCATCCCCATCAATCAAATCAATCACGACAATCTATTTATGGAAAGTCAGTCATAGGGATACTGTCTGACAACTGCGGTTAGGGTTAGACTGACGTCTCTCAACTATATAAGTTCATCAAGTGTGGCTGACAAATGTTGGGGGCTCCTCATCATATTCTACTTAGTTCTAGTCCAAGATACACTTTAGTTTTTGTATTTTCCTTTACATTTTCGTACCAAATAATTTAAACGCTTTCATTTCAATTCCGTTGTGAAGAACAAGTCCAAGGCGGTTTGCCTTTGATATTTATTCAAGTATTTTATATTTCCATTATTCATGTGTTCATTTTATTTCGTGTTCATGTCTTTAATTATGTGTGAGTAGTTTCCCCTGGTGAGATTTGGGTGGGGAAATGATTAATTGTTGATATGTGAATAATTCATGAGGCACTTGTGCGTTCGGTTGAGTCCAGTGGTTCTGGAGAGATCTGACCAGAATTCATGGGCAGTCCAAACCTAGCGGGTGATCTCCATTCGGTAAGGGTTGTATCATGCCAAGCAAAGGCCAGGGCATGACATGCATCAATGTTCAGTGTGCCCATGATCGAGTTGCAGAGCAGCACCTTCAATGGAGTTGTAGATCTGGATGGCGAGGAATGGGCAAGAGGATACTGCGTCCTTCCTCGATCTTGGGCTTCTCTAACAATCACCCACCAACTGTGACGAGGCATCAAGCCATGGTTATTGACCAAGGGACTCATCTTGTGCATCGTAGATATATCGATGACCGGTTGGACGCATTACCGGAAATGTATATCCCGCGAGTTATGTCTACTCTCTAGGTGCGAAGCCGGGAAACTTGGAAGAGAAGGTTGGTGAGGGTCATACTTGGAGGGATTGGGTATGACTACTATCTAAGGAGGAGTGAAGTACGGCCTTGTGACTGGGGTGAAGCGTGACCTTTGGACCAAGTGACCACAAGGGATTCAACCATCCCAAGTGTGGAGTATAAACTCTTGAAACGCCCCAATGTCTTTGGGCCACGTCTTGAGTTTATGAAAAACATGGACGGATATTCAGTATGCCCATGACCGAATACACATATCAATGCTAATCATGACCTAACCCCAAATCTTACCCCTTTTATATTTGATTGTTTCCAAGTTATTTTGTGCAGATAAACAGGATTGGATCGTGACAACCAAACTTGTGCACCTGAAGAGCAAACTAGTTCCTCACTGTCCGTGGGATCGACCCTAGCTTACCGCTAAGACTAGCCAGTCAGGTAGTGGGCATAGGAGCATGTACTGTCCGTCTGGGGCATACACAAGTATTTTGATCGTACCACATGATGAGTGCGTGTCAAAATTGGCGCCATTGTCGGGGAGTGACGCATAGCATTTTTACTCTTCACATTCCATCTTCCGCTTACTGTATAACGCAGGACAGCGAGATGCAGGGTGGTAGCCGCCATCACCTCAAATGGCATCCCCCAGTCCGGTGGTTGAATGATAGGTGTTGAAACTAAGATCTCCTTTAGTGTATGGAATGCCTTCTTGCAGTCTTCATCGAAATTCCATTCCACTTCTCCTTGTAATAACCTGGTTATAGGCTGCGTGATCTTAGCAAAGTCTTTAGCAAAGCTCCTATAAAATCCTGCGTGTCCAAGAAAACCACACAGCTGCTTTACGTTGCTCGGGTAAGGCAACTTGGCTATGATATAGATCTTGGCCTTATCGACCTCTATCCCTCGTTTGGATATGATATGCCCAAGGATGATGCCCTCCTTGACCATGAAGTGGCATTTCTCATAGTTTAGGACCAAACTCTTATCCACACATCTTTTCAGCACCATTTCCAAGTTACTTAAGCACTTGTCGAAATCCGATCCATAGACAGTAAAGTCGTCCATGAACACCTCTATGCATGTTTCAAGCAAATCTGAGAATATACTCATCATACACCTTTGGAATGTACCAGGGGCGTTGCATAGACCAAAAGGCATCCTCCTATACGCAATTGTACCAAATGGGCAAGTGAAAGTAGTCTTGCCCTGATCTTTCTCCATGACAGATCTGCATATAGCCCGAGTAACCATCAAGAAAACATAAGTACTTGTTGCCTTCTAACCTTTAGAGCATCTCATCGATGAAAGGCAACGAAAAATGGTCCTTTTTGGTCTTCTGATTCAGCTTCCTGTAATCAATGTATACTCGCCATCCTGTTTGTAACCTCGTGGCCACCATTTCTCTCTGCTCGTTTTCTACCACTTGAATACCAGACTTCTTGGGCACGACATGCACTATACTAACCCATATACTATCAGATACCGGGTAGATAATCCCCAGATCCAATAGTTTCAGGATTTCTTTCATCACCACCTCCTTCATTGCTGGGTTCAGTCTTCTTTGAGGGTCTCTAATGGGCATGGCATTTTCCTCAAGCAAGATGTGATATTTGCACACAGTGGGGTTAATGCTCCTTTTATCGGCCAGTGTCCAACTTATATTCCACCAAGACTTCTTTTACTCGTTCCTCTTCCTCAATAGACAACTCTGCACTAATGATTACTGGTAGTATTTCGTTCTCTCCCAAGCACATGTACTTACTTCAAGTGGCTAGGCAGTGACTTCAATTCCAACTTAGGTGTTTTTTCTATTGATGGCATCAACATGTCTTCTTGTTTCAATGTGGGGATCACCAATGGTTCTACCCTTCGAAAGGGTTCTGCATCCGATCTCAGGTAATGTACTACTTCAATCAGCTTAATGGATCCATCTTGGGCAACAACATCCGTTAGGATAATTTGAAGAACTACATCCAGCTTATCTTCAATTGTTATTTGTAGCTAGAACTCATCCACCATTTGCTCAATGTGGTCAATGCTATGCACCAGTTCTGTAGCACTAGGTTGTTTCATTGTGTTGTAGATGTCGAATGACACTACTTCTCCTCTGAACTCACACGCTAGCTTCCCCATATCACAATTAATCCTTGTGCGAGCGGTCTTCAAGAATGGTTTTCCCAACAACATTACTGGTGCCTTGTGTAAAGATCTTCCCTTGTCTAGAATATAGAAATCCGCTGGAAAGATTAGGTCTTTTACCCTGACCAAGACGTCCTCCAAAATCCCTTCGGGCCATACAGTCGATCTATCAGCTAGTTGAATAGCCATCCTTGTAGGTTTGAGTGGCCTCATCCTTAGATCATCATATATCGACTTGGGCATAACATTGTCGATGCTCCAAGATCTAGCATGACCTTTTCAATCTTTATATCTCCAATGATGCAGGGAATATATAACATCCCTGGATCAGTGCACTTGGTTGGCATGGGGGTGTCTTGCAACACTGCAGACACATTCTCACTCACTTGGAACCTAGCGTCATTTGTGTATTTGATCTTCCTTGTGCATAATTCCTTCAAAAACTTGGCACACTTGGGCATAGATTGTAAGGCGGTCAAAAGGGGTATGTTGACCTCGACCTTTTGAAACATTTTGGTCAGTTCCTTCATCTCTTGGGTTTCCTTATCCTTTGCAAATCGTCCTGGATAAGGAGTTTTTGGCTCATACGGTTTTGACTTAGTCACAGTCTCAGCCTCTTTTTATTGCTTTAGCTCTGATTTCAGAAGCATCGAGCTCAGCTTTTCTTCTTATGTCTGCCGCTTCTCTCTTAACCTGTGCCCTTTTCTCAACTGACAATTCTTGCCATAGCTCGTCAACATCACTCGAGCCCATGGGTGCCTCTTCATACTTTTCTGGTTCAGGCTCATCTTCTTGTTCAATATCAACTTCGTGCCCAAGAGACTGTTGTTGCTCAGGTACAACTCCTTAAGGTACATAATGGTCAGGCACTTTTACTTCAGGCAACTTGGCTCCACTATACAATGTAATAGCATTCACTTGAGCCTTCTTTATTTCCACTTGAGATGGTAGTTCTCCCTTCCCTCCGTTTAACATTGACTTAATCTGAGAGATCGATTCTACCAAGTGGCTCAAGGTTCTATTTATATCTCTCATGCCTCCCCTTGTCTCCATACGAAAACTGTCTAACTCTTGATACCCCTTCCTTTGTTCGGCTGCAAGTCTCTCTACTTCACTCCTCAGGGTATCTCTTGGTTGATCTTTGTTATGTAGGGGTACATAGGGCTGCTGTGGTAGTGGTCCTTGTTGAGGTGCATTAAGATAGTTGTTGTTACCATATCTCAGATTATCATTGGGCCTCCAAGGTCCATTGTTAAAGTTCCTTCGCTGCCCAACATCTCCTTGCTCGTACAGTTGCCCAACGGCATTTACTTTTTCATCTTCGTACAGCGATGGGCACTTATCAGTGGGGTGAGTGCTAGCAGCACAAAGTTCACATTTCATCAATCTTTTCTTCATGATTGGCTCGGAACCTTCATTCCCGACAATATTATTCTTGTTCTGGTTCATCATCTCCTTCATCATAGATAACAAGATATCGAATTTAGGATCGCTGCTGGTCGGCTCATACGTCCTGGGCACGATGGTCTCATCTTGGTTCCTTTTCCTGTCTGCCATCTCAGCAAATAGTTTGAATATTTCACTTGGTGGTTTGTTGATAACATTACTACCACAGGCTGCATCTATCCTATCTTGTTCAGACTGTCTTAATCCATTCATGAAGGCAGTGATTAAATCTTTGTCGCCCCAACCATGCTGAGGATACCTTGCAATCAGCTTCTTATACCTAGAGTGGTAATCGTAGATAGATCTCCATTTTCCATTTTTTATGTTCTGAATTGCAGCTTTGGCGTTCTGGATCCGGGCAAAGAAATAATATTGCTCAAGAAACTTTTGCTGCATCTGTTGCCAAGATGTGACGTTGCCCTGGGGTAGTTGGTACAACCATTCCCTTGCTCCGTCTTGTAGTGAAAATGGGAACGTCAGGAGGCAAATGTATTCCCTCAGTGTGTTTTCTGCAGCGGTAGTGTGCACAGTACGCATTGCCATCTCAAAGTCCTGCAAGTGGCGTTGCGGATCCTCTCCAGGAAAATCACTGAACTTGGGCAAGATCTGTATCAGAGAATGTTTCAGCTCCCGGCTGGTAGTGATGGCAGGCAAAGTGATACATGTTGGGTTCAAGTTGACATCTGTTGGAAACATGATTTCTTTCATAGTCTTCTCAGGATCAGCTTGTTGTTGCGCCATCTCCTCTTCTTCAGACTGTTCGCAATCTGACGTTTGTGGTGGTAACCTCTCCTTGTCACTTGCTAGTTCCTCCTCTCGTGCTCGTTTTTAGCTTCCCTCTTTAGTTTTTTTTGCTCCTTGATGTACTTCTCCGGTTCAGGATGATACTTCAATTCACCGTTGATCCAAACAGGATTGGAGCCAAACATGCACAGTGTCTCTCCCTCAAGAGACAGTTACAAAATCAGCTCCCTGACAACGGTGCCAATTTTGATGAGGCTGTCGTTCGCACTCTCAAAATGAATTTTTAGTGTATCCTCACAGCTATATAGTTAGCAAGCAAGTACAGGGTCGATCCACAAGGGGTTGATTGTTACTATCTCTTGAAACCTCCTCCACCTGTAAAGAAAGTTTGGTATTGCTATCTTGGTCACTGGGACTCTCTTGCCCAATTCGAGAACTTAAATAAACACTGAAAAGAAAATAACTTGATCAATAATTAAAACAACTTGATCGGGACTAAGACATTGTTAAGTGAAAACCCTATCTTGGTCATTAGTGCAAGTATATTCATTACATGCATGCATCGTTAGTTATAGGACTTGAATGCTGAGATCTCTTTTTACTCGTCATGCTCTCAACAAACCCTTCCGTTACCTATCCTTACTTAGTTGGCGACGCACCGCCGGCTCCCTACCTTGGGCAATACCTCTGTCGGAGTCATCATTCAGTTTCTTGCCCAAGGAGCATTAATCACTAGAAAGGCCCAACAAGGAATCATCACGTCTAGCCCAATAGGGTAGACACCTTCATCTAACATTAATCGATCTTAATTAAGATAAGTTATGGAAAACACTCCTACCTCCCAATTGATTGGATCAAATATGTCCTAAGCAATTAACAGTCTATTAATCTCTTAATCGTATTATAATATATTGGAACAAGTTCATTAACATATCGGGAACACGTGCATGCAATTATCTAGCATGAATTAGACCTCTCAAAAATAAGTAATCACCTAACTATCTTGCCTAGATCAAGTATTAAAACTTAGCTAGACATGAAAATAAAACTACGAACATAATAAATAGAGGAACTCATAATAAGAACTATATTAAAACTTACGAAGTATGTAAAGTAAACCTGGCCAAAAGTGCCGATGGAAGGAATCTACGAGCTACTTTAGTATGCAAGTAATACTTGATAAGCACGACCCCAACATGGCAAGTCACACCTATCTCCAAGAGATCCCTTGCGGATCCTTAATCTAGTCGGATAATGAAAGATATTTAAGTTAGATCATCTTTTTCTTATCCTTCTAGACCTAGGAGAGAAACTCGTCAGCTGATCAAAGCACTCCGCCTATCTTGACCAATAACGCTCTGCCAGACCTGCTTCCAAAAATGAAGTTTTCCATCCCTGTATTGCCTAGATTCCACTTGCAAGACAACATACCACCTCCTGCCCAGGATATGTCCTCCAAGACACTAAAACAAAATAAAACACACACAAAGACTCAATCTAAACTACCTAAAACAAATACTAAAAAGACACAAAATATGGACTCATCATCCCCCCTCCCAACCGTTAGGTCTGACTTTGAACCCGTAATCAAAGTCATCAGGTTCCTTGGAACCCGTACTCTAAGATCAGGTCCCTTGGAACCTGGAATCCAAGACTAGGTCCCTTGGAACCCGGAATCTAAGACCAGGCTGTGCACTTGCCCAGAAAAGTGTTATAAGGTCTTGTTCGAACTCATAATTGAACTGGTTAGGTTTGCTTGGAACCCATAATCCAAGTTCGGCGTTTGGTAAGCACGCTTAAGCTTATCTAGTGGAATACTTCCCCAAAAAAAAAGTCATGGACGTAGGAGGTTAAGCTTTGAACCACGTTAAAATACCGTGTACTTTACATTCTACATTTTACATTAAGTATTGCATACATGTTCGCATTTTTCTTTAACACGCCGCAAGTACACGAGTGCTATTGTGTATATGGAAGCAAGGTCGTATTCCACAGAGACTGATTTAACTTAGCAAGTACTACTTTCAACTATTATCCTCTATTTAGACTACGAACTTTAATTTTTGGGTTTTTAATGAAACTAATTAAGAAAATAAAAAGCAAGTAAAAAACAAACAAAAATATGTAAAGATTCAAATAAGAATAAGGTATCCTAAGGCTTCGATTTCAATGGACAATTAAAATTCAAATCTCAATCAATCAATCAATTATCACTGGAACTCGACTCTTCTTAGAACAATCACAAAGATAGCTTAAACTTACTTGCGTAGCGAATAAACCGTTGATCACATGCAAGGGTTTTCGTTCCCGACAAACATCATATGCATGCAACTCCAAAAAGATCCTAAGATTAATGCTCTCACACAAGGCTCTTCCCCTCCCAGTTATTTTGCAATGCGCATCCTATGTTCCAGTTCATGTATTAATCCTCATCTCCCGACTATTGAATTAAAACAACTAATATGCACAATTGGTGGCCAATCAATCAAGCATGCAAGACAAATCAAGAACATAAGAAAGAAGAGAAGGTCGCAATTGATTACTTGATTAAGAATCAAAGATTAATTATCCATCTACTCTCTAACCCTAGGATACAAGAAATTTAGTTACTCATAATTAAATGAAACACACAATCAAAAGAAAAGGAATTCATAAACATTAAATAAGAAAAATCGTAGTCGAAACAAATCTCGTCTTGAACTCTTGAACAAGTCTTCAAAACTCAAAGGCAAAGCTAAAGAATAAAAACTAAGAATATTAATGTAAAGATATAAGATGGTGTCTCTACTATGCAATAGAAGGAGTATTTATAGCTAAAAACCTAAGATAAAACATGTAAGGAACAAATCCTAACAAGGAAGGGAATTATAATCAAAGTAGGAAGGTTTTGGGGTTGAACCGCCTTGCCATGCGGTCGCATGCATGACCACATGGACAACCGCATGTGAAATGCATGAAAATCCTGCCTTTTGGAGCAAAAATCGGACCGCATGCGGTCCCGTCATGCGGCCGCATGCCGGACCGCATGGCAGCGCGGAACAATTTTCAATCAGCTTGTTCTCCCTTGTTTCAACTCCGATTTTGGATCCGTTTTTACCTAAGAACTCCTATCGAGCTATACTTTCATCTATAATGCTCAACTTGCATAATTTTGACTCCAATTTTTTATAAAATCAAATGAAGTATGAACGAGCATCATATTTCACAAATTAACAATAGCTAAGCTCAAAACTCATTACAAACATGATTTCCCAATACAAATTGACATCAATTAAGCTTATAAAGATGAGAAAATCCATGTTTAACAATCCCGCAAACTTAAAGGATTGTTTGTCCTCAAACAACACAAAAGAAAAAGAATAAAACAAACATGGATTTAAAGCGAAGTTGTAACTCAATCGGCTTCAGAAATTTTCTAAAATATGATTCATGCAAAAACCCAATCAAGATCAACACAAACGAACAAACCAATCATTCTAGCCTCATTTAAACTCCTCACGGCATGGGATGTATTAAAGTGAACTCTCAACACTCAAGTGTATGATATAGGAAGTATATACGCTCAAATCAAAACACAACATTCAATCTACCATATGCTTGCCAATTATCAAACCTCACCATCATTCACATGTATGCTTCAAACTAAGATCAAGAAGGACTTTATTTTGGTTGTAATGTTGGCTCTTTGGTAAGGTAAGGAAATTTAAGCCAAGTGACTAAATCAAGCAAAATCCAACTTTTAAAATCATCACAAGCCCCTTCATTTTATCAAACAATTCTACCCTTCTTTAACTTTTCAACCATAACACCACAAACTTTACTAGCACCAAATTATCAATCAATCACCCTTTTATGCTCTTATTTTTTTTGTCTCTTTTTTCTTTCTTTTTTTTTTCTTTTTCTTCAAACTATAACTTTTCTACTTTCATGAGCTTATAAGGGCTGATTTCAACTTGAACTTTTAAAACATAGGTGCTTATTTATTCCTTGCATTCATTCTTTCAAGCTCAACCAACTCCCTAAAAGATCTACCCCAATTCACCATTAGTTTATCAAAGAGAAGGCTCAAAAGCTCAAAAAGTGGCAAACTAGGATAAGTTGTATATTTGGACAACAAAGAGGGAAAAATTGGCTAACAAGGATGGCCTTAAATCATCTCCTAATTCTTAGCACACTAACACAATCTTGAGGAAGATTCATAGCAAGTTCTAGAGATTAACATGCATGCTTCACAAATCACACAAGAATAAAATAGACTATGAAAATATAAGTCAAGGCTCAAATCTCACATAGGCTATTTTTGAGTCTAAAGAGGCTAAAACAATCAATCCATCAATCAATGCTCAAACTATCATGAAATTCTCACACTCATCAATTTATAACTCAAACCCACAATTTCATCATTAGCCAAGTCACTCATTCACCCAAAAACATGTTTTTTTTTTTTTAATAAAAACTCAAAAACAATTACTAAACTAAAACATATAACTAAAATAAAATTAATCAACTAATAAAGCTAATAAAAAAAGCAATCAACCCCCTTCTCCATCCCCCCAAACTTATTCAACAACAAGGAAGAATAAGTTTGTAAGTAGAAGCGGAGGTTGATTGGAACAAACTCACTGAATCAATATGGAGGAAAGCAACGCAAAGAACTATCTCGTCCCTCCGCTCTCTCGCCCCCTTTTTTTTAACCTACAAAACAAAAATAAACAATGAAACGAAAAAAGAAATAAAAAAATAAAATTAAAAACTAACCTCGTTGGGTTGCCTCCCAACTAGCACTTAGTTTAACGTCTCTAGCTCGACGTAGCCTCACAATCACGACTCATCAAGGAGCATGATACGTCACGGGCCGACCATGGATTTTGTGGAATGAACGCCTAAGCAAGAACTCCTTTGTTTTGTGTTGATCACCCTTATCAATGAGAGGATCCAAATCCACAATTTTATGTTCTTCAAAACATTTGGAACCTTCATCTTCATGGATCTTCAAGGTTTGATAGATGGAGAAAGTGCGCATCTCATCATTGACTCGAAGGGTAAGCTCTCCCTTTTCCACATTAATTAAAGCTTTTCCCGTCGCCAAAAATGGGCGTCCAAAAATTAAAGGAATCTTCTCATCTTCATCTATAACCAACACCACAAAATCACAAGGAAAAATAAACTCACCCACTTTGACCAAAATATCTTCAACAATCCCCCTTGGATAAGCAATCGAGCGGTCCGCCATTTGTAGCACAATATTGGAGGGCTTGAGAGTTCCAATTCACAATTCATTGAACAAAGACAATGGCATAAGATTGATGCTAGCTCCCAAATCACACAGCACCTTTTCAATTTGAAGTCCACCAATAGCACAAGGAATATGGAAGCTTCCCGGATCTTTCATCTTGGCCGGCAACTTTCTTTGCAAGATTGCACTAAACTCCTCATTGAGATAGACCGTATCAAACTCCTTCAAATTCGTCTTTTTCAAAAGCACATCTTTCAAGAATTTGGCACAATTAGGCATTTGTTGCAATGCCTCCACGAGTGGAATGCTGATGTGGATCTTTCGGAATATCTCAAGAAACTTGGAGAATTGTTCCTTCATACTCTTCTTTTTGTGGCGTTGGGAAAACGGCATAGGAGGACGATAAGGAGAAGGGGGCGATAAGGAGATGATTTTTGTGTTACCTCCTTCTTTTGACTTTGATTCTCTTCTTCCACCGCTTGAGTATCTTTAGAACTTTCACTCTTGGCCTCTTCAATTAGAATCTCCGGCTCTTTATATGAAGTCTCACTCCTAAGTGTGATGGCCATGCATTGCTCCATTGGATTGATCACGGTGTTGCTTGAAAACTGCCCTTGTTGATGTTGGCTTGTCAAAGTATTAGCAATGTGACCCATTTGTTTCTCCAAGATCAATATCCGTGTATCCATATCCTTCTTGTTAACCTCACTTGCTTACATGAATTTAGCAAGTATCTCCTCCAACTGTGGTTTCTTCTCATCCACAATTTCACCATTTGAAACAGCAAATCCAGGTGGTGGTTGCAATGCATTATTAGGATTCACGTAAGAAAGGTTAGGATTGGTCCTGTTACCTTGGTATTGATTTTGAGCCCTTTGCGATATCCCATAAGATGCTCCAGGAAGGTACCCATACGGCTGCTTGTAATCCTCATAACCCGGTCGATTGACATAATTTATATCCTCAATCCTCGATGCTTCTCCTTGAGATGGTCTGTGCCTTTGATTCATCATGTCCTCCATCTTAGCCATGAAATTCGACATCTGAGCAGACAATTTGGCTATGGAATCGTCATTGGTTAGGACCGTCACTTTCCTTGGTGCACTCCTCGCATCCGACCATTGATGATTATTTGCTGCTAACTTCTCTATGATGTCCATTGCAGCCGCATGTCCACGCTCCAAAATATCTCCTTGGCCGGCAGCATTCAAGAGATTCTTGATTTCTCCATTGCACCCATTGTAAAAAATCAGCACCTTTTCATTAGCAGAAATCCCATGATTAGGACACTTCCTCAACATCCCCTTAAATCGCTCCCATGCTTCATAGAAAGTCTCTCCGTCAAATTGACGGAATTGTTGAATCTCTGACCTCAGCTTCATTGTCTTACTCGGAGGGAACTATTTGTAGAGGAAAATCTCCACAAAATCATTCCAAGTTGTAACTGCAGTCAGATCTAAAGCATGGAACCAAAGCTTAGCCTCATCTCGTAGAGAGAATGAGAAGAGGCGTAACTTGATTGCATCATGTGGAACCCCATTCTGTTTGACAGTCTCGCACACCTCCAAAAACTGACTCAGATGTGCATGAGGATCTTCAGCTGGCCTTCCTCCAAATTGATTATTCTGCACCATAGCAATAAGTGCTAGCTTAAGCTCAAACGTGTTGCCATTAATAGCTGGACCAAAGGTTCCTCTCTGCTGCACTACGGGTTGAAATTTAGCCTTGATTGGGGTTTTGTTGTCTGGCCCTCTGTGCTTCAATGAGTTGCTAAAGCTGTTCTTGCATAGCTCTGAAAGTCACCGGATCAACTGCTGGATTCCCCATGTTTTGATCTCGGGCTCTTCTTATTGCGTTGTTGCGATGACAAGTAGCTTCAATCTCCGAATTCAAAGGCTCCAAGGGCAATCCTTGTGACCTTCTTTGCATGCACTACATGTGAATCACAACAAGAAAAATTAAAAATTAGTATAATAATATAATATATGTCTAAATTAGTCTCAAACAATCTAATCGTAATATTGTTAAGATTAAACAGTCCCCGGCAACGGTGCCAAAAACTTGTTCGCATTTTTCTTTAACACGCCGCAAGTGCACGGGTGCTATTGTGTATATGGAAGCAAGGTCGTATTCCACAGAGACTGATTTAACTTAGCAAGTACTACTTTCAACTATTATCCTCTATTTAGACTACGAATTTTAATTTTCGGGTTTTTAATGAAACTAATTAAGAAAACAAAGAGCAAGTAAAAAAAAAAACAAAAATATGTAAAGATTCAAATAAGAATAAGGTATCCTAAGGCTTCGATTTCAATGGACAATTAAAATTCAAATCTCAATCAATCAATCAATTAACACTGGAACTCGACTCTTCTTAGAACAATCACAAAGATAGCTTAAACCTACTCCCGTAGCGAATAAACCGTTGATCACATGCAAGGGTTTTCGTTCCCGACAAACATCATATTCATGCAACTCCAAAAAGATCCTAAGATTAATACTCTCACACAAGGCTCTTCCCCTCCCGGTTATTTTTCAATGCGTGTCCTATGTTCCAGTTCATGTATTAATCCTCATCTCCCGACTATTGAATTAACACAACTAATATGCACAATTGGTGTCCAATCAATCAATCATGCAAGACAAATCAAGAACATAAGAAAAAAGAGAAGGTCGTAATTGATTAAGGATCAAAGATTAATTATCCATCTACTCTCTAATCATAGGATACAAGAAATTTAGCTACTCATAATTAAATGAAACACACAATCAAAAGAAAAGGAATTCATAAACATTAAATAAGAAAAATCGTAGTCGAAACAAATCTCGTCTTGAACTCTTGAACATGTCTTCAAAACTCCAATACAAAGCTAAAAAAATAAAAACTAAGAGTATTAATGTAAAGATATAAGATGGTGTCTCTTCTATGCAATAGAAGAATATTTATAGCTAAAAACCTAAGACAAAACATGTAAGGAACAAATCCTAACAAGGAAGGGAATTATAATCAAAGTAGGAAGATTTTTGGGTTGAACCGCCTTGCCATGCAGTCGCATGCACGACCGCATAGACAACCGCATGTGAAATGCGTGAAAATCCCGTCTTTTGGAGCAAAAATCGGACCGCATGCGGTCCCGTCATACGGCCGCATGCCGGACCGCATGGCAGCGCGCAACAATTTTCAATCAGCTCGTTCTCCTTCGTGTCAACTCTGATTTTGGATCCGTTTTCGCCTACGAACTCCTATCGAGCTATACTTTTATCCTATAATGCTCAACTTGCATAATTTTGACTCCAATTTTCTACAAAATCAAACGAAGTACGAACGAGCATTATATTTCACAAATTAACAATAGCTAAGCTCAAACTCATTACAAACATGATTTCCCAATACAAATTGTCATCAATTAAGCTTATAAAGATGAGAAAATCCATGTTTAACAATACATTTTTCATATTTACAAACTGCACTAATTTGGGAACTTGACATTCCCCATTTTCACAAAGGTTTCAATTTTTGTAACGAGTCTAATTTCCACCATCTTCTGCAACGCAAAACTGATTAAAACCTCAGTTGGTGCATATAGCTGACCTTCAGGCATATGAGCTAGCTATGCTACCAACTATGTGATCAGCTCCAACTGAGTAACTTAGTTGTAGAGCCACTCCAACTGATTTTCCCAGTTGTCGAGCCAACTGACCTGAGCAGTATAACTCAGTGAAAAGACTTGAGCAAAATAAAAATTGCTACTAGTGTATTTCCCTGCCCCCATACACCAGATACTTGTTACCGGGACCATCAAGTGGTATCAGATCAGTGGTTCAAAAGACTGTTGTTCCCGATTCACAAGGTGTGAGTCGAGTAGATTTTTCAGCGGTCAACTGAACAAATCTTTTCTGAAATCAATTAGTGCATTCTGCTACATATTTTTATGTTTGTCTCTTGTAGTGTGCAGAAAAGATGAATTCGACGTTGCTAGGAAGCTGACCGGAGATCTTCGTGGATGATTATCCCACGTGGAAGTTTCGCCTGAAGATGGTACTGACTCCCAGACATCACAGGATGTGGAAGATCATCTAAACTGGTCTCATCCAAGTGACTCAGTCAGTACTGGTCCCTTCATCCACTCCAGGAGAAGATAGATGATGATGAAGGAAGAACCCAAAGGCGCCCACCAGTACACCAAAGAAGAAAGAGACATTGCGCAGCTAGATGACATCGCCAAAAGCGTCATCTCTTCCACAGTCGGCAAAGCCTATCTGCCGAAGATTATCAATTTCTCCACAGCAAAAGATATATGGGAAGCCTTAGCTACACTCTGTGAAGGCTCTGACGAGATTAAGGAGAACAAGTTCACCTTAGCTTGTCAGAAGTACGAGAACTTATCTCAGCTAACTGGGGAGTCCATCGACAATATGGAGTTGAGATTCACATAGGTCCTAATGAACAATGAGAATATTAGAAAGGGTAAATACTCTTAGTGTGAGATGAACTTGAAAGTTCTCTTCGCACCAGGCGAAGACTGGACGGTCTACAAAGTCGTCCATCAAAATCGGAGTGACCTCAGTTCGATGACAACTAAGAAGTTGTTCTCCATGCTCAAGGCAAATGAGTATGACATCCTCCGATTGAGGCAAACCAAGCTTCAGAAGCCAGAACAGACCGAACAGACCTCAACTGCCAAGCAGTGGCACTTTGAGCTGAATCGGGCAGATCCAAGTTCACCAGACCCTCAGTTCGACTTAGCAGGTCCGAACTTCAGAAAAAGGTCGACGAGATGACCAAGCAACTCGAGTAGATGAACTCCAGGATCGAGAAGTATAAAAGGATCAACCGGAGCAGGCGGAGCTCAACTGACCCCTCCTCAAAGAATCAAAGTAAAGGATGTTTTAAATGCAGAAAGCCAGGACACTTCAAAGCCAACTGTCCTGACCTCTCCATGAAGGAGAAGGAAGCCCTCCGAGGAAAGGCTAAGGAGAAAACCAAGGCCATGATCGTTGAGGAAGACGTCGATGACAACGACGTATTAACCGAGTCAAAAGGAGAAGAAACTGACTCGTTATCAAGCTCATCAGGAAAAGACCAGTGCTTCATAGCATTGCCGGAAGAGTAGACTGATGAGGTAAAGTCTCCTTTCCATCCTTCTCACAATGCTTCTTCTGTTAACCAACGCACAGGAGAATTTGACGAGGACATAGAGCCGTCATGGGATGAGGTCGAACACCTTAGCAGATTGTACACCAAACAAGTTGCACATTGCAAAGAGCTGCAAGCTGAGTGTGAAAACTTGAGCAATGAACTGATCATGAGGGATCACGATGTAAAGAAGCTCATGGAGGAAACCCACAGACTCCATGAAGAAGTTGCTCAGCCTACCAACAGGCAGGTCATCTACTTGATCCACATGACTAGGACTCAGCCTAAATACATCTCTCAGTTGCAAATGGAGCTGAAGTTTGCAAATGAGAAGATAGTATCCCTTCATGCCTCGAGATCAGCTCTAGAGAGCATGATTAGCCAGCAAAGACCTCCCAAATGTGTTGAAGGTCTTGGATACAATCCAACAACTGAAACTGGAGCTCAGTTAGCTCAGTTTGTCAAGGCAACTAGATCACCGACTGAGGCACCTTAAGTTCAACCGGACTCCGGTTTAAGAGACTTCAGTCATCCCTTAGACTTGTCGAGACTCCTGTGAAGGATACAAGAAAGAAGGTTTTAGCTGAAGAACCTCAGGAGCATGAAGCTGGTACTTCAAAAGATGCTCAGAGATCCTCAAGGAAGTCAAGACCCCGAGGTCGCAGAGCGTGGAGGAACTGACGAAGTGGACTTTCGCAGCCAAGGCAGAATCAACCCAGGCACTAGGCAAACTATTCAGCTCAGCATCATCAGCTAAGGCATCCAAACTGTGACAATCCTCACTTCTACCATTAGACATTCCCAGTGCCTCATCACTTTCAGTATGCATATCAACAACAAGAAAACTATGGTGATCACTTCAGTGGTCCTAGTTATCCTCAGTTCGGGTATACTTAAGAAGCAAGACAGTTTGGGCGTCCATCCAGATAGTTCTCACCAAGGAAGAATCGACCAGCTCAGCTGAGTCAAAACCAAGCTCCTCAGAGACATGGCTATCCATCACTCAACTGGACTGCACGCGCACCCAAGGAATTTCAGTCGGCAATCACGTGGATAATGAAGGAAAGGTAATCCGAACTGATGATTCAGTTCGAGTCTTCCAAGAAGCTCCAATAGCTTCCAATCCTCAATCCAACTAAGTTGGAAAAGGAGTTCATCTTGCGGGCTGCAGGAACAGGATGAATTGAGAACAGACTATCCTGCAGGGTCAGTATGCATTGTAGGGAAAATACATTCTGATCTCGAATAAGTTTTGGATATTGGAGATCACAAGTTGAGGGGGAATCTCAACTTGAGTGGAAACTGAGACAGTCGACAAGGACATAGTTCAATTGAGGACGTGAAAATCAAACCTCAACTGAACAGACAAATTTGAGTTAGTTGGGTGTATGTTGATTCAGTTGGGAGTCACACCAACTAAGAAGATCCCAAAATCATTTTTCGTCCCTTAGTAATTAAGGCAAGTATTTTGAAATAAATTCAAACATCCTCTAACGATAATGATCACTTGAAGTTAAGCCGCGCAGTTGCATTCAATGCAAAGCTTTCCCTAATCAATAGGTTAAGCTTTTGAGACTACGAGTGGGCTGACATGGAAGCTGTTAGACATCTCACGCTGAGTACCCTTCACCGCTGGACCCATGTCCCGTGCCACTTTCCCAACAGGCGAACCGTCTCTAATCCAGAGTGTCGATTTTGAAGAGGCGGGAATTGTTGACAACCGTTGATTGTTATCCCCCTCCCCAAAGTATATTAAATGAGTGAAATCCCTAATTGATTCATCAAATCAGTTCACTCAATCGACGAATTTCTGCAATACCTTTCTTCACACTCTATCTTCCCTGAGATATCTCATCCTCCATAGATCCATCATGGCCATCGAAGCAGCAATGAAAATGGGTCGTGTTTGAATCCGTTCTGTCTCTTGACCAAGAAGATCATCCTGATCTGAAGTACAATATTACAATCATTCAAGGTGCAGGACTGAAAGAATGGCTTTGTAGCGAGCCCATGTATCTCTTCTCCACTCCCCTTGCTGAATTTTATGTAAATTTGTGCCTAGATGAAAACCACCAGTTGTCAACACTCATCCACTTATCAGTGTGCTCTGGAACTAACGAAGGCTATTCCGTGGCGGAAATCCCAATCAACGTCTCTCACTGTGTGAAGAACTCTTTCCGCATCCCCAGCACTGGAGAAGCCCTCTCATCTCACCATGAAAACACAATTAGCAACTTCTTCCAAGAGAAGTCTCAATCTAAGGAGAAAACTGGAACAGACTTTGAAAGAACTCCATCACTTGCTCCAGAGAAGAAGAAATGGAGAACAAAGAGCTCAGATATCACTAGTTCTTCCTCCCGAGTTAAGACCTATCATTAAGATAGATGAGGGTAAATTAATGAGCTCAGATATTAATGAACTCTATGGAAGAGTTATCTATCGGAACAATACTCTTACCGATCTAAATATCAAGATAAATTTATAAGAAATAAGCAATGTGTATTTCTCTAATTCAAGTTACGAGCTTGAATAAATGACGTTGTTTCAATTAAATTGATTCAAGTAGCAAAATCAGACGCAACTAAAATTTTGAAAATTGTAAAACAATTTTTTTTTCTGAGGTGCAAAACGAGACAACTCAAAACGTTTGGAAATTTACAGTCCATAAACTTTACGTTTGGAAATTTACAGTCCATAAACTGTTTTTTTAATTAAAGATATCCACATCATTTTTCCGACCGCCACGTCAGCTTAGAATCACCGGAAAATGAGTCCAGTAGCAAAAACAGACAAAATTAAAAGTTTGGAAATTATGAGGCAGATTTTTTTTCTCAGGTGCAAAACAAGATAACTCAAAAAGTTTGAAAATATACAGGCCATTAACCCTATAAGTATTTGTAAGAGTTTGTAGAAAATAGAGAGATGCAAATTCCAAGTACATATTTAGCAGAATAATTAGTCGTGACCTAGAAGCAAAAATACGTAAAAAAAAAAATGAATCATTCACGTCAAGATTAATAACATTGTCCAAATAAGAAAAAAAGTTTACCAATATAGTGAAAGGGCGAATTGAAACAATGATAATTCAGTGTGTGAAACCCTTTTATATATAATAAGATTAAGCTAATGAAAGTAAGCTCGAAACATATTGAGTTATTTAGCTTAGAATAAACAGGTGTCTTGAATTGTAAAATGTTTATTTTTGTTTTGACCTCTCATCATATATAAATAGCTTCTGGTTATATCATCATTGATATTAAGGCTCCATCTAAATCTTGGATTGTAGGAGAAAATAAATCTATATGTATATGCTTCTTCTTAAGCATGAATGTCATAATAAACATGAAATTAAATTGATTAGGAGGTGGTAGAATTCAAATTTGGTTTGGTTTTCCAGGCCATATGTGCAATAGAATTTGTGAGCTCATAGCTACTCTCAAAATCAAATTATAATGTGGGGATATCTTTCAATGTCAAAGGTAAACCATCAACTAAACCGATTGCATTGATACAAGAATATATAATCAAATCAATACACGAGCAACATCGATTTAAAATCACAACCGGTATTCCAAAATAGAAATTGAAAAAAGAACAAATTTTGTCAAAGCAACAAAAAAGTAGTACATGCTCGTAGTAACTATGATATATGGCATAGCACAATACAAAAAGAAAGATATGACTATGATTCACGAATGGAGAAAACCTTGATTAAAAAAAATATTGAGTAATAACATTTACTACATGCTCTTAGGAACTATGAAAGATGGCATAGCGAGAGACAAAGAAGATATCCCTAGATTAGATTCTGATGATTGAATGCGAAAACTTGAAAATGAAATTAGTGTAATCATATTTTAAATCTAATTGGAGGAGAAAACTTAAGAGAGTTAAAATCATGCATCCTTCTCGAGTCTATTATTGTGTTGATATGCGTTCTTTGTCTCATAAACTACATTTAGCTTCTACTGCTTCTTCAATAAGAGCGAATTGGAGATTTATTCTCTGAGAATTTTCATCAATTTCTTGGCATTGCTTCTAAAATTTAATTGATTGATCTCATATCATGCGGTGCAAATTAAATTCATGCATCATTATTAAATCAAATAATTTAGGTAAAAGCTAGATTCTAAAAAGGTTAAATTTTGATTCACTTTAATTAATATATTTATTATAAATAAAATACAAGATATTTCTTCAAAAATTAATTGGAAAAATAATTGTCCATCATAGCAAAACAAGTAACTCGCGTGAAATTACCTAATTTCTTATAAAGTACTTAGTTGAATTTAGAATTGAATTATAATGTCTTATAACTATAATATATTATTTACGTTCTTGCCCTTAATTTAAATATATATTAAGGATATTTTAGGCAAAATAAATTTTGTGAAACAAGGCTCTTTTTATATTAGTATAGATGTAGATTATACTATTTCATGATATTTTTTTTTAATTCTATGTAGAGTTTAGCAGATTCTATTAAATTGCTTTATGTCTATTTTCGATAATTTAAGAAAATAACATATTAATTTGGGAAACAATTTTTTTTCCATAAAATAATTAATCTTTCTAAGTCATGCAAGCTCATCGAGCCAATCACATTCAGGGTGATTGGTCAACTATTGGTTTTGAATTAAGTGGCCACAATCCAGTTCTACATTATTTCACACCATGTGAAACAAAATGATAAACTCTTGCCATTAAAAATGGAGAAAATATTAAACATTTCCATAATTGTTTTGCAAAACTCTATACATACATAACATTTTAAATTGTAACATAAATATTTCGAAAGTAAAATTTCTGGTATCATTGAAATCTAAGAATCATTCCGGAGGTTTACATGGATACACATAACCAAGTCTCGACAATTATAAATTAAAATAGAAAAGAATAATTTCTTTTTAGGGAAATAAGAAATATCTGGAAATGTACTTCCTTAATTTGAGATTATTATTAAATAAAATGAAACAAAATTACAAGAAAAGGAAAAACGAAAAACATAAAAGAGAAATCTGTCTAAAAGGGGAGGGATTAATAAAAAGAGACAAAAAGAAAAAGAAAAATACTGGAAATGTACTTCCGCATATTATAATTTTGTGCCAATTTGACACGTACGTTAGGTATAAAAATTAATTAAAATTGTTTTTTAATTTAGGGATAATCTCCCATGCGACTTGCTGCTGCGCATGCGATCGGGTCCGGCCCGGCTCGACCCGGTCAACTTGAGTTTGACCCGTTGACCCGATCAAAGTTTTTTTTTTTAATTTCAGTTTTTTTTATTTTTAATTTTAGTTTTTTTTCCGTCTCCGCTTTCGGCTCCGATTTTACGGCTCCACCTTCGCTCCGATTACAAATATAAGGATAATCGGCGGGTAATATTTTGGATTTTTTCGGCTCGCTCCGAGGCCTTCGGCTCCCCTCGCTCGAATCTTGACCAAAGAAGAAGCGACAAACAAAAAAACGAAGAGGCAAACAAAAAAAAAGTGGAAAAAAGTAGAATTAAAAAAAAAAATTAAATTAAAATCTGAAAATTAAAAAAAAAAACAGAAAAACAGAAAACAGGAAGTTAAAAAAAATCGGAAAAAAAAAGTTTGGGCGTGTCGACCCCACGCGCTGCGCATGGGTAAGGCGCGTACACCCCACGCACCCTACGCGCGGTCGTATAAGGTGCGACCGGTCGCACGCGAGTTTTTGTTTTTAATTTGGGGAAGATGTAGATATTTTTTGAAAAAAGGTTGTATTTTCCCAAAACAAAATTAGCAACATTGATTTCCATATTTGATTCAATCAGTGCATAAAAAAGTTGACTCTAAACCAACTTTTTCTGGACGGTAAAGACCAACTTTTCTACCCAAAATTGAAGCACACAATCTTTAATGTGCGCTAGTGAGTGTGCATATATACACATTCATTCCCTCCACTTCCACACACAAATAGGCCTAATCATGGCAGAATATTGTATCACTACACTTCCACTAATCTTGATTTCCTTCTTCATCTTCCCTTCATCAACCACATGCTTCACTTCCAACACAACTGATTTACAATCACTGCTAGCCTTCAAATCCGCCATTGATCTTGATCCACTCGGAGCTCTAACTTCATGGAACCACACATCTCATTTCTGCAGCTGGGATGGCGTCCAGTGCGGCAGGAGGCACCGCGATCGAGTCGTCGCGATAAACTTGACGTCTCAAGGCCTAGTGGGCTCTCTCTCTCCTCATGTGGGTAACCTCTCTTTCCTAAGAATCCTCTTTCTGGTTAACAATACTTTCCACGGCCAGATTCCCCAAGAGCTCAGTCTGTTACGAAGACTCGAGATCATTAACCTGAAAAATAACTCCTTTGTGGGCCCAATACCTAAAAACTTATCCCACTGTCCAAATCTTGTTCGTGTCAACCTGTTAAACAACGACCTCTCTGGAGCCATACCTCCAGAGCTAGGTTCTCTCTCTAAGCTTGAGGTTCTCTCTCTAGGCCAAAACAAACTCGCAGGTTCCATCCCTCCATCCATTGGAAACCTAACTGAACTTCTAGGGTTTTCTGTGCTATCCTGTGGCTTGACTGGGAACATTCCAGAATCATTTCAACAGCTTCAGAAACTAGAGATGTTACAATTAAGTAACAACATGTTAACTGGCACCATACCTTTTGGCCTCTTCAACATATCTTCAATGGTTTATTTCTACGTCGCGGATAATCATCTTCATGGAGTCCTACCCTCTACATTAGGCCTCAAACTGCCTAATCTGAGTAAGCTTATTCTTTGGGGAAACAATTTTAGTGGATCAATCCCGGGTTCCATTTCAAATTCTTCGATGCTTCGAGTTCTTGAGTTTGCAAGGAACTCTTTCGATGGAGCATTGCCAAGATCACTTGGAATGCTTACTAATCTTGTCTACTTCTCTTTTCAATCAAATCTAATTGTTGATGATATTGGTTTTGTGATTTCATCACTCACTGAAAGAAACGAGATAAAGGAGCTGAAAGAAGAAAGGAAAGGCATCATTTTCAATGTATTGGTAATACTGCTGTTTTCATTGATAGATGGAAGATAGTTACAACACATGGTTCACTCATATATAGAGTAGCAACACCACAAGACTTAAGTCTGAAAGCAACGGTACAAAGTGCATTAAATGCTAGTCTAAAGGATCTGCAAAACTCAACCATAAAGCAAAACAAACTCTGATCCATCAGCTAGCAAACAAGAGCTCTACAGCTATTCCAAATATCAGGTTTGACTGCAACATGCTTGAATCTCAAGTATCCTTGTTGTGGTCCTGATCCACGTGGAGATTCCTTGAGAATATTCTTGATTCGATTCTTATCCTTGTCTTGATCTTCTCCACGTCGTTCATCCTCATGCATGATGTGCATGTTAACACTTCCCCTCAATTCGAGCGAAGCTAAAGCACACACTCCAAGTTTGTTCTCGAGCTATGAGAGGAATTGTAAACTTAATGGCTTAGTGAGGATATCTGCAGTGTGCTCTTCAGTGGGAACATATCTAATATCAATCTGTTTCGAAGCCACCTTGTCTCTAACAAAATGAATATCTAACTCAATATGCTTTGTGCGTGCATGAAGAACTGGATTTGAAGCTAAAACAATGGTGCTTTGATTATCAACCCACACTGTAGGTGTTTTATCCATCTTTACTCCTAGTTCTTCAAGAAGAGAATTGATCCAAACCATCTCTGAAACTGCCTGAGCCAAACTTCTATATTCAGCCTCTGTGCTTGAACGAGAAACCACCGATTGCTTCTTCAAAGACCAAGAAATGAGATTTTTGCCAAGATATATACAATAACCACTGACTGATCTTCTATCATCAAGAAAACAAAAGGGAAGAGGTGACAGAGACAAATCCTAAGAAGAGCTCTGATACCATGAAAGAAACGAGATAAAGGAGTTGAAAGAAGAAAGGAAAGGCATCATTCTCAATGTATTGGTAATACTGTTGTTTTCATTGATAGATGGAAGATAGTTACAACACATGGTTCACTCATATATAGAGTAGCAACACCACAAGACTTAAGTCTGAAAGCAACGGTACAAAGTTCATTAAATGCTAGTCTAAAGGATCTGCAAAACTCAACCATAAAGCAAAGCAAACTCTGATCCATCAGCTAGCAAACAAGAGCTCTACAGCTATTCCAAATATCAGGTTTGACTGCAACATGCTTGAATCTCAAGTATCCTTGTTGTGGTCCTGATCCACGTGGAGATTCCTTGAGAATATTCTTGATTCGATTCTTATCCTTGTCTTGATCTTCTCCACGTCGTTCATCCTCATGCATGATGTGCATGTTAACACTCACTAATTCTACAAACTTGGTGATTCTTCAAGTTGGTCAGAATTTTTTAACTGGTTCATTGCCGGAATCTATTGGTAATTTGTCTGTTAATCTTGATACATTTCAACTAGCAATGAATAAAATTCATGGAAAAATTCCTTCAGCTATTGGAAATCTTGTCAGTCTCACTAGCATCACCTTTTTTGATAATTTTCTTGAGGGTTCAATTCCTGTTGAAATTGGTAAGCTCTTGAAGTTGAGTGAGATCATTGTGGGAACAAATAAACTTGCAGAGGGATTGCCATCTTCTCTAGGGAACTTAACTCTTTTAACGCGGCTATACATTAACGGAAACAACATTTCTGGAAATGTACCTTCCAATCTTGGCAACTGCACAAGAATGCTAGAGTTAGATCTCTCTAGCAACAATTTCAATGGCTTCATACCTCCTGAAATCATGAGACTTTCATCTATTTCTGTTGTGTTCAATCTCTCTTGGAATAAGTTCAATGGCCCAATTTCACAAGAAGTTGGTTTTCTGACAAATCTTGGAAAGTTGGACTTGTCTAACAACAGATTGTCTGGAGCAATTCCAAATTCTTTGGGGAAATGCAAACTCTTGCAAGTATTGTACCTTAGAGGGAACTCTCTTGAAGGTAAGATACCACTAGGAATGGATGCTTTGATGGGCTTGTAAGATCTGGATCTTTCCCGTAATAGTCTGTCTGGGATGATCCCAAGTTTTTTTGGGAAGTTTCATCTTGAAAGATTGAACTTATCTTTCAATAGCTTGGAAGGCGAAGTTCCAAAATTAGGAGTTTTCATGAACAAAACTTCCATCTCTCTTGATGGGAATAGAAAATTGTGTGGAGGGATTTCAGATTTAAAGCTTCCTCCTTGCTCTCTAGTAAAATCCAAAAGGAAGATTTCATCTACTTTGCTCAAAATCTTGATCCCAATATTTGCTTGTGGAGGCATAGGCCTTATCCTATTCGCTGCATTCACTTACAAGGAAAGGATATCGAGGAAAAATGCAGTCACTCCTCCTTCATTGTTCACTGGGGTTCAAATTATGAGACTTATTTATGGTGATCTCTTTAGAGCTACTGATGGATTCTCCGAGACAAACTTGCTTGGTGTCGGAAGATTTGGATCAGTTTACAAAGGATTTCTTGATCATGATCATGATCGGACTGTGGTTGCAGTGAAGGTTCTTAATCTACTTGTTAGAGGATCTTCCAGAAGTTTCTTGGCAGAGTGCAATGCCATTAGAAATGTGAGGCATAGAAACCTGTTGAAAATATTGAGTGTTTGTGAGAGCATAGACTTCCAAGGGAATGAGTTTAAAGCATTGGTTTATGATTTTAAGTCTAATGGAAGTCTTGAAAAATGGTTGCACCATAACAATGAAGAAGGTGAGGGAAATGGAGAAACCAATCATCTTAACATGATTCAGAGGCTCAATATTGCAGTTGATATTGCTGAGGCAATCTTATACCTTCATTTTGGTACTGATATATCAATTGTTCATGGTGATTTGAAGCCGAGTAACATTCTTCTAGATCAAGATATGACTGCATATGTTGGCGACTTTGGATTAGCCAAAATTGTTTCAAACATAGTTCCAATGCATGAAAGTAGTAGTTCTTCCATCGGGATCAGAGGAACTATAGGTTATTTACCTCCAGGTATGAAATCTCATTAATATTCCATCTCAACATGTGCCAAATCATCTGCCAAACAATACTCATATCCGATTCTGAATACAATTAAATACTACCAAAATTACAAATATACAACCAGATATTGACATGGATCGATCTGATATGAGTAGTGTTTGACTGACAGATTTTTTGTGTTTTTTTATTAGTAATTTTTTTCTTGTTTGTTTTGATGTAGAATATGGCACGAGCCGTTTGGTGTCAACACAAGGCGATGTGTATAGTTATGGAGTTGTTTTATTGGAGATGTTTACAAACATACGACCAACGGATGATATATTCAAGGACTATGTTAATCTCCATCATTTCGTCGGTGCTACTTTGCCAGATCGAGTAATGGAAGTTGTGGATCCGCAGTTACAAACTGGCATGAACAATGACAAGATAAAGAGATGTATGGATTCTATTCTGAAAATTGGAGTGCTCTGCTCAAAGGAAATTGCTAGAGAGAGAATGTCGATGACAGATGTTGTTAATGAATTGCATAAGATTCAAAAATTGCTTTCTCGCTGAAAAATGAGCTACACATGCTTATTTTTGCTGCATTGATAATAGATATAAAAAATTAGAATCTCATCTTTGACATGATTCGAGCGAGACCTACCAAATAAAATCAAATCCAGACTTTTGTTAGGCATATATTCAGAAACAAACAAGTTTTCCTCTCCTTGATTGCAGAATCCAAGAAGCTTAACAAGATTTCAGTGCTGAAGTTCGGCTATGAAAATGACCTCATTCTTCAATTCATCGAGCCCTTGTGATGAATCTTTTGATAACTTCTTCATTGCAGCTTCTTGGCCATCTTCCAGAACTCCCTAAGATCAAATTTTGCTCATGTCAACAGTAACACAGGAAAAAACAGAAAAAGATCTCGACTTTTCTCAAAAGCAACCCATAATCTACATTGAAATGTCTTTTGCACACTATTAAGAGATCTTTAAACAAAAAAAAACGTACAATTATATGAAAATTGTAGGTCCTCGAGTTTATTACAGAAGTGATTTTAGGCCATAGACAATTTCAGTATTAACTCTGCATCAGCAATTAGTTTCTTTAAGAAAAATTACATGGATCAACTTTTGTTCCTAGTTCTCCACTGACTAGTACATCAACAGCAAAAGTTAAATGATCAAGACTGTACTGAAAAACTCGAGGGATCAGAAATATCGACAAGTTTCTACTGAATGTCCAAGAACTACAATTCTTCATGAATTTTCAGTTCAACTAAATTGAATTGTTTGTTACTGATAGGACCGGCCTCGTCTTGGGCCTAACCTAAGGCCCAATCTGATTGGGCCTGTACAGAGCTCGGCCCATAGAGCTCGGCCCAGACGAACTACTATCTGTTTTGAAGGCCAAGTAATGAAGCCCTACCTTGGGGATGAAGGAATCCGATTTCTAAGGAGATTTGGATATGTACAAAGAAACAAGATATGTATTAGGAATCCTAGGAGGATTAGGGCTAGATTCAAGGCCTATATATAGTCGATAGTTTAGACGATCAAGCATTCATTGTACTCTCAAATATAATAAAAGCTGGATACTTTCTCCCGTGGACGTAGATCTCACTGATCGAACCACATAAATACATGTGTCATCGCATTGCTATTATTTTCAGCTACTCTTGCAAACCCTAGATTTATCATTGGCGCCTTCTGTGGGAACATCTCTTTAAATCGACGGTTCTCTCGTAGCTGATTGATGACGGCAACGCGATCACAAAGCGCGATGGCAAAAGAGAAGGAGACCCAAAGCCGACACGGGAATCCCAACGAAGGGGAAAGTCACCCCTTAGATAAGGATAATCGCCAGAAGGGCGGTTCGACCCCAAAGGAGGGACGTACGAATAACCACTCAGAAGAGGATCCATACGAGGGGATGCCCGACCTGGATGACATCCCTCAGAGGGATCCACCCAAAAACCCGCGTCGGAGGGTGCATAACAGACGATTCTTCAACACGAACGAGACTCCCGAAGGGTTTGTCGAAGAAGTAAGCGATGAATCCGAACCAAAGAAACCCGAGTCAAAGGGAGATGATTTCCTCAACGACTTCGACCTCGCTACAGCCTATGCCGCAGCTGAATTCGCTAGAGCAAATAAGGAGAGCTTCAAACGCTTCCTCACGACAGCTCGGATGTCCCCCATGCCCCAAGCCAAGGAGAGTTCCACGCGGAAATCCATATCTAAAACTCCTCACCATGCCAAGATGCAGGGGCCCGAGCAGAGGGGAAAATACGACACCCGACGGAGTCCACTCCGCCGCCGGAGTCCTAGTCCACATCGGAGTCCCAGGCGACACCACCTCCCGAGGCAACATCGGAGCCCCAGCAGGTGCCGAAGTCCGAGTTATTGCAGGAGTCAGAGTCCTCAGGAAGATCGACACCGACGTGAAAGGGGACCAACCCGACTTGTCAGCCCGTTCACTGACGAACTGCTTGACGCCAAGCTTCCTGCGGCATATAAGTTGCCAAGCATACCACCCTACAATGGGTTGGAGGATCCCCTCAACTTTCTGACGCGTTTCAAGTACAACATGCACAATCAGGGCCTCAAAGAAGAACACATGTGCAAGCTGTTCCCCGAGATGCTGGTCGACTACGCCCGAGCTTGGTTTGACAGCCTGCCGACTGGCAATGTAGGGTCTTGGGCCTACCTTGAAGGAATCTTTAAACAAAGATTCCATATAAAGGTCCAGGCTCGCCGAGATACAACCTATCTCCTATCAGTAAAGCAAAAGGATAAAGAGTCTATAAGGGAGTACGCCTCCCGATTCATGCAAGAAAGCCTGAAAGTTGATAAAATCGACGACGTCTTCCTCATCTCGGCTTTTCGAAATGGGTCGCTCCTGGGTCCCTGAACCAGGAGCTTGCTAAACAGAGGCCCGAGACAGCTCAGGAGATGTGGAGGATTGTATACCAGTTCGCGGATGGCCAAGACGCAGACCGGTTGAAGCGAGACCTCTCCCGGCCTGAAGAGACCGAGAAGAAGAGGACTGAAGTTGACCGAGGTCGGAATGATTGTGAGCGGAGAAGCGCTCACGAACGCCTCCAACGAGGACCCATCCAGTCTCGATTCGGACCTCGGATAGGTCCAGAACGACCTCAGCGTCCTTTTGTAAAAACGAACGCTGAGATCTTCACGCTTCATGTGGACTGGTTCACCAAACCGCGCCCTATGTCGGGGTCTAAACCTTGAGATAGAAACAAGCACTGCTCCTTTCACGACGACCACGAGCACCACACAGAAGACTGCCGCGACCTCGCAGAAGAGATAGAGAGGTTAGCCCAGGAAGGAGCCCTAAAGAAATACGAAGCCGGGGGAAGGAAAAGCAAAAGGGGCAAGCGGAAAGGCGGACAGGGTCGCTGCGCTCCAGACAGTAAGCGAGCTAAGGGTAATCATGACAAATAAGATGATGACCCTCAGTGCGGCGTGCCTCGGTACGACGGGTGGTATCAACCATCTCCGGGCTGCCCCCAGGCATGACGAGAACCAAGCTGAGGACAGAAGCCCGCAGGCTGCCAGTTCCACCAGCAGAGGAACAGATAAAAAAGAGGTTCAAGAAAATGAAACCGTGACATTCTCTGAGGATGATCCCGTACCTACGGCTACGCCTCATAATGACGCCCTGGTGATACAAATCGGAGTGGCCAATAAGATGGCCCACCGCGTATTTATCGATGATGGGGCCGGCGTAAGTATCATCTTCCAACATTGCCTGGATAGGATGGAGCTTGACCCAGCTCGGGTTAATCCCACACCCCTGCCTCTCAAGAGCTTTATGCAGCATGAGACTCAACCCGAAGGGATCATCGCGCTTGATGTTACCATTGGCAGCCTGCCAACCAGCATCAACAAGCTAATCCAGTTCTACGTGGTGAAAGCGAACTCCCCCTACAACATCATACTAGGTCGGGATTGGCTGAATGCAGTCAGGGCCATTATCTCGCCCTATCATTTGTTGCTGAAGATCCCCACCTCGGGCGGGATCCTGACAGTCCAGGGCGACTAGAAAAAGGCTAAGGAATGCATGCAGATTGCTTTCAGAGGCCAACCGTAAGCATAGCAATCAAAGTACCCCAAGGAGTTGGAAGAAGCGACGTCAATCCCAGACACCTCGGTGGAACAGGTTCCCTTATCCGTAACAGACCCTGCAAAAGTCGTCAAAATCGGCTTTGCAGAGGGACCTCAAACCCGCCTGCAGGTAATCCAGCTCCTTAGGGAATATCAGGACGTCTTCGCATGGTCGCCCACAGACATGACAGGGGTATCATCAGATGTCATTACGCACAAACTCAACATCGACCCGGGCTCTACCCCGGTTAAGCAGAAAAGGAGAACATTTGCTGCCGAACGAAATCAAGTCATCTACAATGAGGTTCAACAATGGTTGAAGGCAGGGCTCCTATTCGAGGTCAAATACCGAGTTTGGCTATCTAATCCGGTGGTAGTCAAGAAAGCAGAAGGAGGAGAGTGGAGGATGTGTGTGGATTACACTGACCTCAATAAAGCTTGCCCAAAGGACTGCTATCCTCTCCCCAACATTGACGAGAAGATTGAATCCTTAGTGGGATACGAGGTCTTCTGCTTTCTTGATCTCTACAAAGGATACTATCAGGTTCTAATGGATGAAAAAGATGCGATCATGACAGCTTTTGCCACAAGCTTCGGTGTCTTCGCATTCAAATACATGCCCTTCGGGTTAAAGAATGCCGGAGCGACGTACCAAAGAATAGTCGACTTCCTCTTCCGAAATCACATCGGCACGATTGTCGAAGTATACGTAGACGACATTGTCGTCAAAAGTAAGGAAATGGCCTCCGCAGTTGATGACCTACGAACGATCCTTGGCGTACTCAGGCAAGCGAACCTCAAGCTAAACCCAAAGAAGTGCACTTTCAACGTGCGATCTGGAAAATTCTTAGGGTGCTGGATCTCGCCGGAAGGTCTCAAAGCCAACCCGTTGAAAGTCAAAACCGTGCAAGAAATGAAGGTACCCCGAATTATTCGCGATGTGCATAGGTTGACAGGCCGCATAACCGCACTAAGTCGTTTCCTCTCCAAAGCCGCTGAAAAGCAGCTCCCGTTCTTCAAAATTCTCAAAAAGGCACCGGTATTCGGGTGGGGACTAGAGCACGAGCTAGCCTTTGAGGAGCTCAAGCGGCACCTCGGTGACTTGCCAACTTTGTCAGTCCCCAAAAAGGAAGAAACCCTTTCCCTATACCTCACAGCGTCGGATGAAGCAATAAGTGCGGTGTTGGTCCGAGACGAAGGAGACAAACAGTTACTTGTGTACTTCGTCAGCAGGGTCCTAAAAGACCCGGAGACAAGGTACCAGCCTCTGGAGAAGGTCGCTCTAGCCCTAGTAAATGCAGCCCGGCGTCTGAAACCCTACTTCCAAACCCATTCGATACAAGTCCTAACCGACCTGCCACTCCGACAAGTCCTAACTAAGCCGGAGGCTTCAGGAAGAATCGCGAAATGGGCAATCGAGCTAGGAGAGCACTGCATATCGTTTGGGCCCCGCCGAGCCATAAAAGGGCAAGCTCTAGCAGACTTCCTCATAGAAGCTCAATATGAGAACGTCGACGAGCCAAAAAAGCTCAAGGCCAAAGCCGAACTCCAAGAAGTCCCTGAGGAGGCACCCCCGGACTGCTGGGAAATGTACGTAGACGGGGCCTCAGGAAAGAAGGGAAGTGGAGCTGGCATACTCCTCATCAGCCCGGAGGGAAAGGAGTTGAAATACTCAATGCGATTCATGTTTCCAACTACGAACAACGAAGTGGAATATGAAGCCCTTATTGCCGGACTGCGTCTCGCCCAAAGCCTCTAGGTACGAACTATCCAAGCTCACTGTGATTCCCAAGTCGTGGTCAACTACGTGCTGGAGAAGTACGAGGCAAAACGTGAGAAGTTGAAGAGATACCTGGAGAAGGTCAAGCTCCTAGAACAATCCTTCTCGTTCTTCAGAATAATCCGCATTCCCCGAAGCCAGAATACCCGAGCTGACGAGCTGAGCAAACTGGCGAACTCCCCAACTAGCTCGACGCTAGTAGAAGAAGTCCGGAGTCGGAGTATAGAAGAGGCAGAGATCAATGTAATAATAGACGACGATCCGAACTGGATGACCCCCCTCATAAGATATCTGGAGAGCGGGGAAATACCCCAGGACAAGTTGGAAGCTAGAAAAATTGTAGCCAGGTCCACGCAATACATCCTCGAAGGAGGAGTCCTTTATCGAAAGTCATATTTACAGCCCCTCCTAAGATGTATTGGACCAAAAGAAGCGGACTACGTATTAAATGAGGTACACACGGGGTCGTGCAGAAGCCACATTGGAGCTCGGATGCTGGCCCAGAAGATCATGCGATGGGGATACTACTAGCCAACAATGGCAAAAGATGCAGAAGAGTTCGTAAAAAAATGCCTAAAATGCCAGCTACACGCCAAGGTGACGAGGTTACCCCAAACTGACCTCTCTACTATGCAGAGTCCATGGCCATTCATGCAGTGGGGCATTGACATCGTAGGCCCCTTTTACCCGGCCCCCAAACAAAAGCGATTCCTAATAGTCGCATTGACTACTTTACCAAGTGGGTCGAAGCCGAACCCTCCACAAAGGTCACAAGCGAGAAAGCTCGGGACTTCGTCTGGAAGAACATCGTTATTCGGAATACCACGGATCCTTGTCTCGGACAATGGGAAGCAATTTACAAGCAAAATATTCCAAGAATGGTGTGAAGGACTTAATATCCAACAAAACTTCACCTCGGTACGCTGACCTCAAGCTAGTGGCCAGACCGAAGTCACCAACAGGACAATAGTGAATGGACTCAAGGCCCGCCTAGAGAGACAAAAAACGGAATGGGTCGACAACCTCCAAAACGTCTTGTGGTCATATCGGACTACACCCAGAACTTCAACGAGAGAAACCCCGTACAGTTTTGTATACGGTTCCGAGGCGGTCATACCGGTCGAGATCGGAGCACCGAGCCCCCGCACCATCAATTTCTCAGCCGAAGTCAATGAATAACAACGCCGAACCAACCTGGACTTACTGGAGGAGAAGCGGGAAAACGCCAGCATAATTTTAGAAGCTCGGTACAAGCAGCAGATGACCCGGTATTACAACCAAAGGGTCAAACCCCAGCAGTTCCAGGTCGGCGATCTTGTGCTTAGAAACAACGAAGTAAGTCATGCGGAGAAGCTCGGCAAACTTGAAGCCACATGGGAGGGGCCCTACAAAGTGCACGAAGTTCTCGGCAAAGGAGCCTACAAGATCGCTTACCTTTCTGGCGACCTGATTCCTAGAACGTGGCACATTTCCCACCTAAGGAGATTCTTTGTATAAGCAGCAAGGTCTTGCATATAGAGTCTAGTTTTTATGGTTTTCTTTTTCGTTTGTCCTCGTTTCTTTTTAATTTTTTGATTTTATCGAGCTCGTCAAAACTTTCTCTTTTTTTGTTTTGGTCTTTCTTTCATTAATAAAGTTTTGCCTTGCATACTTTTGTCTCTTGATTTGCTTATACGAATTATCCCAAAAACCGAAATCCCCCTATAAGACGAACTAAGGTTCCCTTCCGCGGTCGAAACGACCCGACATGGGGTAGGTAATTCCTAAAAATTGCGCAAAGGAAACCCTTTTCGAGGTCCAAGCTCGTCTCCCTCGGAAAAGAAGATCCCACGAGGTCCGAGTCAAACTCCCTCAGCAAGGATAAATTTTTTTTAACTAGGGTCGGAACCAATTCCCCCAGAAAAATCACACTGCGAGGTCTGAACGATAGTTCCCTTGCCAACACAAAGAGGTCCGAGTTCAACTCCCTCAAAAAAAAAAAAAAAAAAGGCAACACATAAAACAAGGAAAGTTCCAAAACACAATATATCTCTTCATTCCTCACTAATTATATCATTGTATATATAGTAATTACCGGAAACCGAGCTAATCTATGTAGGAGGGCCTGGCGAACTAAAACTAAGCCATTTCTCAACGAAAGGAGTAGGCCCCATGATGTCGTCGATGGAAATCCGACCCCGTCCCCGACCACGGCTCCGTCCTCTCCCAGAGGGAGGCCTCCGACCTCGCACTGCAGCCGAACTACACCCTGCGGCCCGGCCACTGCGGCTCGAGCCGACCTGAAGCTGGGGCCTCCGAGAAGAAGACGGAACAGACTCATCCACATACTTGGAAAGAAAAGCACGAAGCTTCGGACGGCGGGACAGCACAGACTTGTACATTTTCGCACACTCATCGAGCCGCTCATAAGCCCCCTGGAATTCCCAAGACTCAGGACCGCATGCTTCTTTTATACCGAGGTACTGCTCTAACAGTTCCTTAGTCTGCAGCTCCGCCTCGGATATAGTGATACCGCCCTTGCGATGGATGATGTCTTTGTATTCGGCATGTTCCTCGACGATCTTCTCGTGATCCCTTAGAACACGCTCAGCTCGACCCCGGGCAACTTCCAAAGCTCATCAGCATTCTCCTGACCAGCAAGCTGCTTCGCCTCAGCCGCCTCGCAGAATGCAACAAACTTCCCTTGCCAATCCTCAAGCTCGGACTCCCTCGACCTTAAGAGAGCACACTTTGAATTATAAAGCGCCTCAGCTCGGCGACATTTCTCCATCCACAGACTTGTCAAAGCACGTTGTTCAGAAAGATCGCGAGAAAGAAGAGTTATTTGTTTGTGTAACGAGGGAACATCAACAGAATCCGAAGTCTACACACAAAAACAAGAGATACTGTCCATTCAATTAATAGGTTCTGATTACAAAATACAAAAAAACAATAATATACAGGGAAACTAACTACCACCGACCTCCTTATCCTGAGAAGGCGGCTGCCCGGAGAGGAGACCCTCTGCCAAGTTCCCAGCTTCGGAAGTCTCGGCGCCCTCGGAATCCTTAGGAGGGATCGGATCTTCGGCAACCGCGATCTCCTACTCCACATCCTCTTCCTCGTCGTCCTCTTCGATTCCGGCAGGAAGAGAATCGAAGACCGCATCGAGGGCGGAATCCCGATCCGTCGGGCAGACAGCAACCTGCTCCGCCGACAGCAGCGTGGACGAGCTGGCGAGATCGTCCAGGAGGGGTAGATGGCCGAGCTGACTCCGGATCACTCGGGCATACCGAGAAAGGAGAGCCGTTCCTTCAAGACGCTCGTACCCGTACTTGGAGACATCCAAGTCGGGAAAATCCCGGGCAGCCTCCTCCAAAGCATCCACGGCGTAGTTATCGTTGATGAGGCCGGCCAGATCATTGGCGAGGCTAGAAAAGTGCTCCGACAAGAGGAGCCTCTTCGCAAAGGCTCGCAGAACCTCTCCTTGACCTTCACTGGCCGCGTTCAGCTCGGACTCCAACCTCCTCACGTGGTCCCGAGCCTTCTCAGCTTCTACCTCGGCGTCAGCGGTCTTCGTGAGCTGAGCAGACAGCTCGGACTTGACCGTCTTCACCTCCTCCTTGGCCTCGGCCAGCTCCTTCGTCGCCTTCTCCAGCCTGGCCCTAGTTGAGGTCAGCTTCTCTGAGTAACGGGTTTTCTCGTCCTCATGCATGGCCGACATCCACTCGGCACCATTCTCGAGCCATCTCATTACCCTACCGATGCTCTGTACAAAAGAACGGAGTTAGGAAGCAAAAAAAACAGAAGGGCTATGCGCCAAAAACTGTGAATCCTGACCTCGGGGAAAGGAAGATCCTCTAACGTCACCAGAGGAGCCGCCGGGCTCACCTCGCCGCCCGAGATGTCAACGATGTCCACGGACTTCAACCGTTTAGGCGGAGGACTGGCGGTAGGAGAACGGAGCTCCGCGACAGGCCTTGCCAGCTCGACCTGCTGACCCTGGGTAGAAGGGTCTCCGGGCTGGCCCTGTTCCGAGGAGGAAGCGGATCGACCGGAAGACCTCGGTCTCTTGCCCCCCCGAGCTGCGACCTTAGCCGTCGGCCCTTTCTTCTTCCCGAAAAACACTACACACAAAACAGGCAAAGAGTTAGGACGACAAATAAGAAAGAATAATCCTATTAACACTAGCGGGGTCTCACCCGTTGCAGGGTCCACCATTCCTTGGGGCTCAAACGGGCTCAACCCCGCTTCGGCTAGAGAATCTTCGCCGTAACTCTCCTCGAACGGGCCACAACTCGCTATCGCCCTAGCTATACCCTCCAAGCCCTCATCCACCTCGTCCGTCACCCAAACGCGAGGCTTGCCCACCCTCCACATCAGGTCGACTACACTATCGTGCCGACAAAAGAAGAATTTCCTATGCCATTTCTCTACCTTGTTCTGAGTTCTCCATTTAAACTCAGTGCGGGCAGTGGCATAGTACCAGTCCGCCGTTGACTTGAAGACGAAAAGCTCGTGGATGAGCTCGGCAGATAATGGGTAATTGTGACGGATAGCCGCCACGCCTAGGTCGGGAAACTGCCTTAAAGCGTTGGGTGTTATCTGGCCCAAAGCTAACCCGAGCTTCCTTTGGAGCTCGGCGAAGGGCGCAGGAAGGGGTAGACGAAAACCGGAGTGAAGGCTGTCTTCGTAAATGGTCACAAACCCCATCGGTGGTGAGCACGCCCTATCTTCCGGACGGGGTTCTATAAGTTCAACATTTGAGGGGAAATTATAGGACTGGGCAAGAAATTTTATCCTAGACTCGTCTAGGACTGTAGAATATTCGGCTACCTTCCCCTCTACACAGCGGGGCACAACTAGAGCCTCAACAGTAGGAGTGGGGGATCCCAATGAAAAAAATACTAAAATTGACCCTTCTATCGGCGGAATCGGCCGGCGGCGATTCACTACCCCTACTAGATTGAGAGTTGCGAGTGGGGGAAGCCATACTTACTTGTTCAATCGAGATAAACGGTCGGGCGAGCGGTTAGCGGCTGTCAACAAAAGACCCAACGTGAAACGGCGGCACGGCGGTATGACTAGTCGGAAATTTCTGGAGCGAAAAATAGAGGGAAGGAAGATTTACTGGGACAGAATCCTTTTGCTGTAATGGCGGATGTGAAATGGCATGATATGAAGGGAGTCGTATGAAATCCCGTAATAAATGTTTGAATCCCGCCGTTGAACGTTGCACACGTGTGAACGTGGCAGCTTTTTCGGTATCTGAACCGCCTCTGAAAAAGTTTTCAAAAAGCCCTCCAACTTTCCCTCCCATTGAATTCGGATGAATATGGGCCCTGTCTACTTGGCAATCCGAATAACAGGACTCGACAGCTGATTACTTATCTCGTATTTTAGCTCACCTGCAAATCGAGCTCGGAAGGTGAGCTCGCTGAATCAGGCCGTGACCACGCTGACTTGTGCGACTATTCACCTCGGAAATTCGACCTGACCATCTGCATCTACATGTCTTCTTTCCTCTCTTTTGGGGGGGGGGGGATGTGATAGGACCGGCCTCGTCTTGGGCCTGACCTAAGGCCCAATCTGATTGGGTCTGTACAGAGCTCGGCCCATAGAGCTCGGCCCAGACGAACTACTATCTGTCTTGAAGGCCAAGTAATGAAGCCCTACCTTGGAGATGAAGGAATCCGATTTCTAAGGAGATTTGGATATGTACAAAGAAACAAGATATGTATTAGGAATCCTAGGAGGATTAGGGCTCGATTCAAGGCCTATATATAGTCAATAGATTAGACGATCAAGCATTCATTGTACTCTCAAATATAATAAAAGCTGGATACTTTCTCCCGTGGACGTAGATCTCACTGATCGAACCACGTAAATACCTGTGTCATCGCATTGCTATTATTTTCAGCTACTCTTGCAAACCCTAGATTTATCAGTTACATTTGTTTCACTTTCACCAAATAGTTTTGTGTTGTTAAAAATTACAAGCATTTTATTTTCATCCTTTCACTTACAAAAAAGTTGCTTGTAACTTCGAAATATTTACCATATAAACAGATCCAAATCCACCCTATCCAAGCTTGTTCTCAATTGAGAAGTGCTAGCTCTCATAATAGTTGGATAACTTGAAAAACGGTAAGTCCATGTGTCTTCCAAGAACTTTCATCATATTTTCCTAGGTAGAGGAGGCCGCTGCCTGGGGCCCATATATACATAACCTCTGCCGCTGCCTGGGGCCAATATATATATAATTTTAAGGAGTTTAAACAATCTTCTCTCTTGGTTTGGTGGCAAATGATCCGGCTATCAACTATGACCACCAAGGATCGATTGCTTTATGAGCCCGTAATTCTTTTAACATTTTTTGTACTAGTATTATTTTTTCCATTATTTTTGTCCATACCTATTTACGTTTTTGGTTTGGATTCTTTGAATGGATGCACCATTCATTATATATCCCAATCATTATATATCCCAATACATAATGGGCCACCAATTTATTTATCTTAGTTCATATTTATAACTAGTTTGTTCATGATTATGAATAAAATATATAACAAAAGTCAACAAAATACTTACATTATTTTAAATTTATTAAATCTCTATCTTTTTGTTTAACTTTTCTCTAGACACGTATTAAGACACTATTTTATTAATTTCTTTTTTGAGTTAGTAATAAGTTAATGTATTTGTTATTAATATTTTTTGAGAAAAAAAATCTCCTCACAATATATTTATAAAACATAATGGTAATAATGATAATGAAATCAAAAGAGTTAAATGAAGTCATTTTGTAACCACCCACATTTTATTAAGTTTAGTATTATTTTATTTTTATTAGGATTTCCGAATTGCGCCGTAATATGTTAAATTATATATAAAAGTCAACAAAATACTTACATTATTTTAAATTTATTAAATCTCTATCTTTTTGTTTAACTTTTCTCTAGACACGTATTAAGACACTATTTTATTAATTTCTTTTTTGAGTTAGTAATAAGTTAATGTATTTGTTATTAAATATGATATTTTTTGAGAAAAAAAAATCTCCTCACAATATATTTATAAAACATAATGGTAATAAATGATAATGAAATCAAAAGAGTTAAATGAAGTCATTTTGTAACCACCCACATTTTATTAAGTTTAGTATTATTTTATTTTTATTAGAATTTCCGAATTGCGCCGTAATAAGTTAAATTATATATAGATTAATTATGAGTTTGATAAATTGTTTATTTGGGATGTATTATAATTTTTAAGTTATTACTTTGTGATATTAAGAATTTTGATCTTGGGCAGTAGGGAAACTTAAGTTTTCTAAAAAATTAAAGCATTGGGCTTATTTTATTTATAAAAGGATTAAAAAGTTAGATATAAATATATAAATAGAATAAATAAAATATCAAAGATTTAAATTAAAAAATAACTCCTACCACGGTTTTAACTGCATCAGAATTCTTTTCCACCATCTTTTACAGTTCCTAGCGGAAGCTTTCTCATGGAGGTTATAACTCCAGCAAATTTCTTGCAAAAATACTTATATGCGATCGGTCGCATGGCATGCAACCGACGCGTGGCGCGTGTAATACACGCGCCAACTACCACGCGCGGCGCGTCAGATTTTTTTTTTTATTCCTGTTTTCTTTCCAAACTGTTTTCTGATTTTATTTTTAATTTTCAACTTTTCTTTCAATTTTATTTGTTTAAATTCCACTTTCTTTTTTCACCTTTTATTTTTTGTTTGCCTCTTCATTTTTTTGTTTGCCGCTTCTTCTTTGGTCAAGATTCGAGCGAGGGGAGCCGAAGGCCTTGGAGCGAGTCGAAAAAGTCCAAATTGTTGTCTGACGATTATCCTTATATTAGTAATCGGAGCGAAGGCGGAGCCGTAAAATTGGAGCTAAAGGCGAAGCCGGAAAAAAAAAACTGAAATTAAAAAGAAATGGAAAATTAAAAAAATAATATTAAAAAATTTACCGGGTCAACGGATCAGACCCGAGTTAACCGGGTCAAACCCGACCCGAATCCGATCACTTGGGAAGAGACCAGTTGCATGCAAGTGTTCCTCAATTTCTTGGTTCAGTTTCTACTCTTTATCTTTGGGTGGTTCCTATTCTTAATCTTCAAAACCAGCCAACCGAAAAGTTCTCGTACAAATTAGCTTCTTCCATATGCTTTGAAAATTATATCAATCGAAGCCATAATCCACAAAGTTTGCTCCCTCAATTTTAAGAGTTTCGCAGTTTCATTTTTCTTTCAAAACAAGAGTTATTCGGTGAGTTCTCTTTTCTTTTCCGTAAGATGTGTTTGCCGATTTATATCAATATTACTTTTCAAGTTAATTCTTCTTTAATTGATAACTCACTTTAGTCCTCGTGCAAAGCGGTTGAAGCTTTTGGTCAAAATTGCCTTTAAGAGAATATTTTGAGTTCAAGTAGTTTCAATTCTTTATCTATTTGATATCATTACCTTTCTGATATGAGTTCCATTAGTGTAATAAACTGATTTTAGTAGAATTTGACAATTTTTATAAAAAATAAATATATTGAATATATTCATGTTGAGTCATTCTACCGATTCATGTTTACTTCCAAGTTCACAACTGAAAATATATCTAAAGATATAGATTAAGTCAAATTTCCTCTACTTACATAATGTTTATTGAATCAATGTTATGTTCTTTCTCAAGTAATACTTTCACATATTTTCTTAATTGTGAGGAGGTAAGGTTGAAGACTTGTATAGTTATTGATTTATATTATATTTGAATTGTTTTAGATTCAAAGAGAGAATATATATATATATATATATATATATATATATATATATATATTATATACGTGTATAAATGCTAATGTATAGAACTAAGTACTTATTTAATTAGAGAATGAACTGTTGGTTTAATAAATTATTATTATATTTTTATTTACATCAATAGTTAGCAGTAGAGTGATCTTTTGTCTTAAAGTAATATCTATGTATTCTTGCTTTAAGGTCTGTGTATAATGTAGGAACTAATGTCTTTTGCTTAAAGATCATATTATATAGCTATGGTCTAAGTAGAATTTCGGCGTTAATAGTTTATTATATTATGTTTAAATAGGCGCGGCGTGAATTTCCGTCTTCCCGTTAAAGCTTCATCAGTTTCTCTATTTCAAGAATTTAAGGTGGGGTAAAGTAAAATGTTTCTACTCTAAATTATTGCAACAAATGTTTCGAGTTCTTATTTGGGAAAATGATTTATGTCCAACGTGTTTACTTGTACTTTGAGATATGGTTGAAGTTGATATGTTGAGCATGCTTATGTTTGCAAGTTATGTCCTATGCATAGTTGAATGTGATCCCATAATTTCATACTTTGCTTTGTGCAATGGAATGATTTATGGTTGAAGTTATTATCCCACAAGATTGTGGTTGAAGTTTATGTCCCACAGGTTTGTGGTTGAAGTTTTCCTATATCATCATTTGTCTTGTTTACATTGTTGAACAACAAAAGAAAAGGATATGCCTTGAATCCCCCCACTGAGTATATTTTCAATGCTCACCCCATTTTTCTTTAAAACGTTTTCAGGTGATCAGGATGTTGTATGAAGAAAATGTGGTGGTGGTTTATGATCTTCCAGTTTAAGTAGATTTAAAGTAATGTCGTACTTTTCTATTTAGTTTGGACTTATGACTCGTTTATTATCTTGGAAAATTAGGATATGCTACGTTTAACTCTGATAATTATTATGGTAATTAGAATTTGAAGTTTATTTTCGTGAAATATTGGGAACTTATTGAATATCACCTTTTTTCGAGTAAATAGTTTGCTTTATAACTATAGTTGCAAGAAATTTAACTTCTCTCATGTTGTTTGAGTTATATTTATATTTAGTGTAAATTCTTATTCCATATTATATATTATTTAAAAAATATATATATCGCTAGATCTTTCTCATCAATTTTTATTTAATTTAATAGTATAAATTAGAGTGTTACCCACTTTTTACGATTAATGTATAATTTTTGTTTGTATTAAAATAAAATCATTATAATTTTATATAAAAGTTCAAGAGCCCATTTTTATTGTTTCGCCTTGAGGCCCGTGTTCGACAGGACCGGTCCTATTTTCCTAAAACAGAAAGATAGTACTAAATATCATGTTACAGAGAAGTTGGAGAAGGCCAAAATTCATTTTGTATCCACTGAGTTCTAAGCTTTTTCTCTTCTCTACGTAGAAAGAGGCCATGACATAAATAATTATTCTTACAGTTGACATCAGACGTACTTCAAGTATTATTCTCTTTATTCTTTTTCCGGTCACGTGCAATGTTTATTTATCCAATATCAAATAAAACAATAAGGTTTCTATAAGGCCGTACTTGAACAATTCTCTCTAGAGTTACACTCTCGTACAACGCGTCGTGGCACATGTACTGTACGCGGGCACTTTTCACGGGCTTTTTTTTTTCGGTCAGCTCATATATACACTGCAATATTTATTTATATGCACTACACTATATATTGATATGCACAACTAAGAGTATTGAGATGCACCAACTTTTTCTTTTTTTTTAATTTTCCATTTCTTTTTTAGGCTCCTGACGGCACGCGATTTTCGGTTTTGATTTTATGTTGTCGTTGAGGGCACCGCACGTGCGTCAAAAAACATTTAAATTTTTCCTAAGTAACAAACCACTAGGAACAACTAGTGGTAAGTATTTAGGGTCAAACCTAAGAGAAGTTGTTGTGATGATCTCTGGTGTCACGGAATGTTTGGAGAAGGGGATTTATTAGAGCCACAGAGGGCAACACATAAAGTAAAGAGACTGAAATAGAAAATAACATAAATAAACCTTAGCTTGGAATGGTATCGATCCAGATCGACATAAACAACGTCTCAGTCATCGGTGCAACGATATTCACCGTACTCATCCGTCTCTCAGTTATAGGGTCTTAACACTCACGCCCCTATACTCTCACCATGTCACGCACGTGAGCATCTTAACCCAACACTTCCTTTCTGTATCGAGCCCTTCAAGTTGCCTTAGGAGCCCATCTTGCTGCCCACAGAATTAGATCGCATCTGGAAAAGTCATCAATTGAGCCCTCTACGTCAGCAGCTTTTGGATCTAGAAGGCCCGAGATGGCTAGGATCATGACTTTCGTCATACACCACTCTCCAGCGCCCGCAACACGACCGGAGGTGAGGGGAACCCCTACACCTTTGCCCAGTATTGTCAGAGATTTCGCCTCCGTCACTCCTCCGTTAGCCACCGCAGGAATCGTGGAGGTTCCACCACTTTGGAATCACGTCCGGCACGTCGGGAACGGGCTTGTACGGATCTCATGAGCCTAGTTTAGACCTCCCGATGATCACCGTGCACACCTCACTTTCTCTGACCCAAACCAAGCTAAGAATAGCTAAATAGGTAGGAAAATAAAGAAGAAACGTAAATGAAACATAACTATAGATTTGTTGAACTGAAAAAGGATTACAAAATATGGCCGACACCAACGTCACTGGAAAAGAAACAATGCTCTCTCCCCAGAGAGGGAAGAGGGCTAAAAACGGAAACTAAAAGGTGGTGTTGTTTCTCTGCAAGTAACTATGGAGGAAAATAGAGATTCTAAGATGTTTAAAATGTGGAGAATAAGATGCATATATAGGAAGACTGACATATGTTGGTAGGTGAAGTCAAAATCCTAGATCAAATCTGGATCATTGATTGCCTTGATCTGAATAAGGATTGACTTGGGCTTATTGGCTTCTTTCATGACCATGCGTCCACATGTCGCTTTCAGCTCCAGAAAACACTTCTTCTCGTTTGGCCTCCAAGCTGCTTCAACTGGGACCACTAAGATGCGGTCAGAATGGTCTTTTTTATTTCATGGCAATATGTTGAATTCTGACCGCTTCATCGTGATGGCCTCGCATACTGACATGGTGCCCTCGTTGGTGCTCTTCGTGACCATTCTTCTCTTCTTCTTTCCTCTTTGGCCTATTTCTTACCTTGGCCTATTTTGCCTTGATTTCGTTCTCTTTATGTCCAATTACCATTTTTTCCTACTTTGCCACCCAATGTGTTCTTCCAAACACAAAAAGACACAAAACAAAGGATAAAGACTTGATCTAATCCTAAACAAGACACCAAAAAGAGCACAAAATTTGGACTCGTCAGCTTCGCCTTCAATTTTACGACTCCACCTTCACTCCGATTACTAATATAAGGACAATCGTCGGGCAATAATTTGAATTTTTTGGCTCACTCCGAGGCCCTCGGCTCTCCTCGCTCGAATCTTGACCAAAGAAGAAGCGGTAAACAAAAAACGAAGTGGCAAACAAAAAAGAGGAAAAAATAAATCTGGAAATTAAAAAAAAATTGAAAAAAAATAAAATGGTTGTGCACATGGAAACACAACGTTGTGCATCTCGGTATACATGATTGTGCATATGGATACACTATGTGGTGTATCTAAAAAAGATAGGGGAAAAAAAGTTAATAAAATTAAAAATTGGTACATCTCAATATACTTAGCTGTGCATGTCATTATATGGTGTAGTGCGTATGAATACACGTTGCAGTGCATATGAGCTGAGAATTGAAAATTAAAAAAAAAACAAAAAAAGAAAGAACAAAATAATAGGGGCGCATGCACAACACGCGCTGCGCGTGAGAGGCGCGCGAGTGCAGTGCCGCGCATCTCACGCTGTGAGACGCGTCTCACCCAAGAATTTGCCTTCTTTCTATCACTTGAGACACTTACATATCACCAATTCTTTTCACCATTATCTGTGGATGTCCAGAAGGATCAAGGTGACCATCTCCCCGAGCAGGAAGTTAAGAACGTCTTCATACCTGTCACTAAGTTCCATCCTATCACCATGACACTTTTCTTATTTGTTGATCACTCAAACTTTCACTTGTTGGGTGATAATAGCTGACTTAGAATGAAACACTTACGAGGAACAATAAGTTGACTATAATAGCCTACCTAATTGTTGAGCTTGAACTCGTGATAAATCAGTGTCAAATGAAATTCAAAAGGTCATTATTGAGTCAGATTTCTTTAATCATATACTCCCTCTGTCTCACGAAAAATGTCTCGCTTTCCTTTTTTGGCTGTCTCACGAAAAATGTCTCGTTTCCTTGTTGAGAAATAATTAACACACTAAACCAATTTTTAACCCAATAACCGAAGCCCAATTAACCCACTAAATACACTCAAACCCTACCCACTACACCAAACCCTACCCACTACACCACATATAATATTCACCCTGTCACTCTCTCTCCCCTCCGCCGCACTCTCTGGTCTGTGGATCTCTCTCTCTCTCTCTATACTCGTCTCTCTTCACTGCCCAAAACTTTCCGATCGACCCTCGCCTTCACCTCCGTGATGAACTTCTCCGATGAATGTTCTGATTCTCCTCCCCCCAAAAATTGGGATTGTTTGCAATCCCTCACCGATACCTTTATTCCGGAGACTCCACCTTCGTCTCCGGAGTTTGCCGCCATCGGAAAAGGACGAGATCTCAGCGGATTGGTGGTTCCGGACACCGAAGAACAACTGGATGCCGCCGACGCTTGGATTGGTGCGATGAAGATTGAAGATCGGTATAGAGCGAGGAGATCCTCCATGGAGGCTACACCGATCATCCGCCGCCCCCTCGCCGCCGTGATGAAGACCAAAGGACGCCGTCCCTCACCGATTCTGAGCGCTAGGGTTCCGGTGGCGGAAAAAGAAGCCCAAGATGCAAAGGAGTCCATGCCGATGATGGGTGTTTTCCTTCCTTGCTTGTTCCGGGTGAGATCTATCCTATATATTGATGAATCTGTTGGATCAGTTGGTCTGTCTGTGTATGCATCGTAGGATTTATGATGCATTGCTGATTATTCTTGTGGTACTGATTATGTGCTGGTACTGATTATGTCTGTTGCGACCTGATTCTTGTGGTATTGATTCTTGTGTCTGCTGATTCTTGTGGTACTGATTCTTGTGGCTGCTGATTCTGTTGGTACCGATTTGTGTGTCTGTGTTTGCATCTTTGGAATTAATATGAATATGATGCAATACAGTGATCATTGATATGCAGTCTGAATGGCAGTGTGTTCATGGATTAGTGACTGAGGAGTACAATGCATTGATGGATTAGTGTTGTGGTATTGAAATGATAAAAACAATTGCTCACTGTGTGTTGTGGTCATTTTGTGCATCTATGATTACAATACTTGTATGAGATGTGAATGCATAAAACCTTTTCTTAGCTGCTTCATTCACAATTTGCATGGGATTAAGTTTACAAAAGGTATTGCATGAGAGCTTCAATGTGTGTTTACACCTAAAACATGGCCAAAAACTGAATGCATACATGTTTTCATGGCATAAACTGACCTATGTTAAAAAAACCCAAAAACCAAAAACCAAAAACACTAATTGCATTATCACTGCCCCTTACACAACTGCATTATCTTCATTAAAGCCTAATTCCTCAATTAGATCTTCTGCTTCATGCAGCCCACCATTCTCAATTAGATGGTCAATGCACTCTTGAACCAGATCAGTAGGTGCTTCTAATGTGATTGGAAGGAGCCCTTGGCTGTCTAAGTAGTCCTTTTTCATGTGTGGTATCTTGTAGCAGTTTTTTCCCTTGACTTTCATGAGTTCAAGCATGCATGCTTGCAGTGTGAGGAAAATCTTGTTGAGCTTTGGTACTTCCATCTGTTCAAATGAGTCCTGCACTGCATTTACTAGATCTTCTGCATTATTGCAAACTGTTTCATGTTGAATAGCTTGAATAGCTCTGAACCACCCTAAATCATTGATATTCATATCAGGAGAGTTTGGTGGTTGGTGTACTATCCTTATGTCGAAGCCATCTGATGAAGCAATATCTCTGAATTCTGGGTCATCATCCTTTATATGAGGCTTAACATTGTCTTGTTGGATGTAAATGACCTTGCTTGCACCTTCAGACCATTTTGCTTTGATGTTTGGTACAATCTGTTGTCATTTTCATCATTACATGCATGTTTTTGGTGAATGCATGTTTTTGGAGTCTGATCCTTAGTTGGCTTCATGTCAGTGAATGCATACATTCTGTGTTAGGTCAGTGAATGTAAGCATTTATGCATACATTCTGTAGCAGGTCAGTGAATGCAAGCATTTATGCGTACATTATGTGTTAGGTCAGTGAATGCAAGCATTTATGCATACATTCTGTGTTAGGTCAGTGAATGCAAGCATTTATGCATACATTCTGTAGCAGGTCAGTGAATGCAAGCATTTATGCATATATTCTATGTGTTTTAGGTCAGTAAATGCAAGCATTTATGCATACATTCTGTGTGTTTTAGGTCAGTAAATGCAAGCATTTATGCATACATTCTGATTTAGGTCAGTTTTCATACCTGCTCCAGAAACATTTTCCTGATTACAGCCTGTGTTATGCTTTGAATTGGCTTCATTTCCAATGTGCCTGCATCTCTGTTCTTTGAGCTTCTTTTTGCTGGAACCCACTCTACGAATGGGAAGATGCCTATTTTCCCATCAAACAACACACTTCCATCTGGATTAAAAATTGGCCTACAAACTGCTGCCATGAACATAACCTTCTCTATGAATTTTTTTGATCTACATGTCCTATGTGGTTCTGCCTCTCCTGGTGCCATGTAGTACCTGCAGCTTGTTCTGGTAATCTGAAACCATTTTTCATCTATGTGCACTGTGTTATGCATGATCTTGAACCTCAAAACTCCATCACTGCCCTTTTCCAATGCCTTAAGTGCAAACTTGACCCTCTGCAATTGATTTGGTGCACTAAGAACTGGTTTTATGGCTGAAATGTGAGCTTTGATCAGACCTGCTTTGAACCATCTATGCACTGTACTCTTGTCCTGAACAAGTCTACCTGCCAAGGCTCTAATTGTTGCTCTTTTGGAGAGTGGAATACCTTTAATTTTGTCTATATCTATTGCAATTTTTCTGGCTATTGAATATGACTTTCTCCCACTAACTAAATTAATGCACTCATTTGATGCTTTCTGTTTTCTTGCTACAGCCCAAAACCGTGAGACAGTCCGCCGACAAATCCCAAACTTGATGCTGGCTTCATCGATCTTCCCCTTCTGCAGCTTTCCATTTTGGCAGTTTTCAAGCAGAAATTGAACTACCATGTTCCTCCCATTTGTACTTAGCTCCTCTCTCATTTTTTGGAATTTTACTGCACTAAGAATTTGTAATGAGATGGTGTGGGAAACTGATCTATCCTCAATGTATATATAAACCTAAGTAGTTACTGTAGCAGTTTAAATTTTGGCAAATCTGAAAAACAGAAATTGTGGCGCCACCCTTGAATTATAGGCGGTAAATTATTTATGCAGCAAGCTTGTTATGCAGAAAAGTGGTTGAATATATTAGTCAGTTTTTTACTTTACAATATTTTAATATATTAATGAGTTAGTGGCTACATGAACCTACTATAAATCACTATTTACGCACCTACTACTATATCAATTAAATACTCTACTAAACATATCCACTACCCTTAATTGTTTTACTCTTAATCTCCGTGCCAATTTCCAATGAGACGTTTTTCGCGAGATGGAGGGAGTACTTATTTTACCTTATTAAACTTATCACACTCTGGTGACATTCCATAAACTTCAAAAAATGGCTTTACAGTTTCATATCACTACAAAAAGAACATGAAACCACACATAAACCTCAAAAAGTATCACAACTCATCCAAATTGTTCCTAAATTGAGTTGTATTTATAAAGCGCAAGAAAGAGTCATTAAATACTAGAAAATGAATCAACCGATCCACAGAAAACTTGGTTAAACAGCATGCCTTAAAACAGCAACACATCCAAAGAAGCAAATTACCAACTATTCCTCCCCAAATCTGTCATATAAACTAAAATTTAACAATAATACAAATTTACATTCTCATAAAAACCGTGAAATATCAGTAGCAGAAGCCTAATTAACCGAGTACGCTACTACAAACGGAACACAAAAATTCACCAATCCAGAAATTAGAAAAAAGTTAACTCAATATACAACCCTACATTAACCCGCTAATATGTCAAAAAAGAAATTTAAAGAAATTGTAACCAGACAGTAAATTTTACTCGTGCTCGAAGCTTGACAGCTTTTGATCTTCAAGTTGCTGGGAGAAGAAGGATTTGGATCCTCTGCTGTGGGGGTGAAAATGCATACATGTTGTGCCCTTCAAACGATCGCGTTTTGTATGAAATTTCCATTTCTTCTTCTTTTGCTGTTGATTTTGATTTTATTCTTTTTTTTTCTATGCTTATATATTATTTACATATTTGTGATTTATATTGGAGGTCCAACTTTTTAAATACCAAAACATAAAAAAGTGTTGTTTTATACCCCTTGTTTAAAACCACTCTTTTATACACCAAAATCTCAAAAAAGACTAATATACCCTCAACTTACAAAAAAAAACGAGGAAACTAACAAAAATATACCAAAACATAAATCACACTTCTTTTATAGCCTCTCTTTAAAACACAATCTTTTGTATACCAAAATCTTGTAAAAGTACTAAAATACCCTTAGGTTTCAAAGTTAAATGTGTCAGATTTTTTACTCGGCACGTGGTCACGATGGAAGTGGTCACGATGGGGTGGTCACGATGGACACTCCCATCGTGAGGTCATGATGGCACTCCCATCGTGAGGTCACGATGGACTTTCCCATCGTGACCAAGACATATGCATGCGAAACCCATTAATTGCATATGCACATTCGATTTGGTAAATATTTTCGGATGTACTAGGTAATAAATGAAGCCACTTTCTTAAATTTTATTAGTAAGAGGTTGGTGGTGGTAGTAATGGGGAACAATAATAACATTCAAACTCATAACCTTACAATCAACAAACATACTCTTCACTTCAATATACACACCAAAAAAAAAAAAAAAAAAAAAAACGAATCATCATTTCAAGCATCCAAGATCTCGTCTAAGAAGAACGAAAGCATCAAAGGGGGCTCCGTGGTGTTCCTTACTTCATACAAAGGTAAGCATAATATGCGTAATGTTTGTTCATTTGATATAGTTGCTGCTGAAATTAGGGTATTGTTAGGGTGAAATTAGGGTTTTCAAAGTATAATACAAGATATGCTTCATCTTATGTCATGAAATATGTTATTTTATTCATATAATGGTGTATTAAATTAAAAAATTCATGGTATCGGGGGGTTAAAAGAAGTTGAAATACCTGATTCTAAGCTCACCACGAATTCTGCCATGGTCACGATGCTGAAGTACACCGTATTCACGATGGTGATGACCATCGTGAGGTCACGATGACAATACCCATCGTGAGCTCACGAATCGTGACTTCACGATGGTGATCACCATTGTGACTACCACAGATGTGTGCTAAACAAGTATTTTAATTGATTGTTTACACTTCATTTTTGTATCTTTTGTTAATTTCACATGTCTTTACGCCGTATTATTATACATCACGGCGGTCATTGGGAGCGATCAACATATATTGACGGGGATTTATTTCTTGTCTACATCGACCCCGGCACGATTAATCGTGCTAATCTTGTGGAACTCATTAGAGAGGGTTTGAATGGTGGGAAGAAGACCGAATATGTGTTATGGTACCTCACAACCATTAACGGCATGAAAGTAAAACTGCTATTGTGGGGCGATTTAGAATTACTTCGATGGTTAGCGGACCCTAAAGAGGATCCGGAGGTTTATGTGATTGTAAATCGCGGGAACTCTGCCCCCGAAGTTAATGTGAGAGGTAGCACATCGAGTGCACAAGATGATAGTGACGATGATGATGATGATGATGATGAATATGATGAAGATTATGAGGATGATGAAGCGGTGTCTACATCAGAAAATGAAGAGGAAGATCGTCGTAAAGATTTACTTGAATCAATGAAAGAAGAGTTTTATGCTTGGATTGGACAGCCGGCACAAATGGATAGGCTCATGGGGCAGCGACACTTTTCATCGGACCATCAATCAAAAAGCGATGTTGAGCATGAGCGTACACAGCGCAATTGGATCATCCCACATCCAGACCTTGAAAGCGCAATACCGTTGGCGTGGGTTGAGCGGCCTATCGTCATCAATAGTAGTCTCGAGGTAGGGTCCATATTTCGATCAGTGCAAGAGTTGAGGATAGCTGTAGGAATGTATCATTTGGAGCACTTTGTAGAGTGTAAGACCGATTGCTCCGCTTCGGACCGTGCAGTGTACCTATGTAGGAGTGGTAGAAAGAATTGCACGTTTAGGTTGTGTGCTGTGGAATGTGCAACTCTTTTTCGGATTACTAAGTTGACATTGGATCACAGTTGCCGATCAGATTTGAACCGTACTGCACGTGCAAGGTTGGTGAGTGGCGAGGTGGCCGCGTTTTATTTTTCTAAGAAATTGATAGATGAGAAGGTCGTTCTGAGGCCAAAGGAGATGATGGCAGAGATGCTCATGCGATACGGCATTTAAATGTAATACAACTTTGTTGTCCGAACGAGGCAGCTAGCGATAGAGAGAATGTACGGTGACTTCCTCTTGTCATATCAGAAGATTCCGTCGTATTTGTATTTGTTGAAACATAATCCTGGGACTGTATACGACTTGCAGACGACTAGTGAAGGAGTGTTCTATCACATGTTTCTTGCCCTTGGACAGTGTATTAGAGCATTTGAGCAGTGTCTTCGACCTGTGCTCATAGTAGACGGGACTCATCTTAAGGGTAGAAATAAAGGAACCTTATTTGTTGCCTGCATAAAGGATGGGAACGAGAAAGTGTTTCCGCTTGCAATTGGCCTTGGTCCGATAGAGAATGATGAGTCGTGGACTTATTTTTTCTATAACCTACGCAAATGCTTCAATACTCCCAAAGATTTGTTGATAGTGAGCGACCAACATAAGAGCATTAGAAATGCAGTTCGAACCGTCTATCCAAATGCATTCCACGGATTGTGCTATCACCATCTGCAGAAAAATTTGATCTCATACGGCAAAACTGTGGCCACACTCTTTTATGAAGCAGCATATAGTTATCGCTACGAAGTGTTTGAAAACTTTTTCGAATTGTTATACACTGTAAGTCCTAATGGTGCTCACAGACGACTTTCTCAAATTGGACCAGAGAGGCGGGCTAGGCCAAAGTGTCATGTGCGGCGCTATGGATTACTTGAAACATTTTGCCACACATTGGAGGATTGGTTTGACGAGCGGCGTACCGATGCTGAATCGAGAGATCATGTTGACTATCACTACATTCAACAAGCTTTCTCTATCAGTGCAAGCGAGTCTCGCTCTTCCTATTCGAGCAATCACCGAGCATGTTTATAAAGTAGACGAAGATAATCAACAATATCAAGTCGATCTTCAAAATTGGACGTGTGATTGTCGTGTCTTCGATGAGGATAGGATTCTATGTAAGCATGATGCTGCCGCTATAAGGTAAAATTTATATTATTTGTTAGAAGTTTCTACTATTTTTATATTCATTTTGTATGTAAGTAATTCCATTTTTCCTATTTTAACAGGCAGGATGACATTGGTTTGAATGTGTACGATTTCGTACATAGATATTTCAAACAAGACGGCCTAAGACAGACTTATATTTTAATAACATGTTGCTTCATAGATTTAAATTATTATATTTTTGTATTCAAACAGTATTGCGCACTGTGTAATGTCTTTGGGAATCATTGGGTCACGATTCAGATAAGTATTGTTGATTGGACGGTTGAGTTGTACGACTCAATGTCACACAATTATGATCAACAGAGGGTCTCAGATATTGATTACGAGCTCAAGCCCATTACCCGTCTCGTTCCTCGTCTACTAGCTCTCTTAGGCTATTGGAAAAACAATTCAATAATGACGAAACGAGATGGTGAATTAAAACTTTTGAAGATGCTGATCAAAGACCAGTTTGCCCAAACAGACAGTCACAGTTGCGGTCCCTTTGCATGCATGTATTTGGATCGTTTGATTAGTAGTAAGCCGAGAAATTGGGGTAAAATCACCGAGAACTACATTCGAAGATATATGTGGCTCATAGCGACTAGGATTTACTGGCTTACAATACTTGACCACATCTAGTTATGTATGGTGTTTGAAATATGTATTTGAATCTTATTCCCTCATATAGTTTGTTAGTTTGTGTATTTGAATATTATTTTATGAGGTAGTTTGTTAGTTTATCGAGTTTACACATTATGAATTGTGTTTGGAACATGTATTTTGGATTTTATTTTATGGTATAGTTTCTTAGTTTATCGACTACATGAATGAAATAGTTTGAGCAGGTATTTTATCATACATTCGGGTTTGGTCATGATGAGATCACCGTCGTGACCTCACGATGAGGTTGCCATCGTGAGCTCACAATGGAGTATCATCGTAAGGTCACGATCAAAGCCTATCGTGACTTTAAGAATTTTTGCCTATTTTTTGTGTTTTAACCGGTTATATTAATTTAGTACATGTTAAATATGTCCTACTTAATATTGAAATACATCAACAAATGAAGAATTATACATTTAAACACACAATTATAGTGTTTGAGAGATTTGCAACACAACAATGAATACATAACTATATGTTACATATACAATAACTGTTGCATTTGATAAATAATACACCTCTAAAATTAACTCATTTAGTGTTTCTTTGATACAAGAGCGCAAAATATGATGTGCAAATGTTGTTTAAGACATAATATAACATTACAAGACTAATTAATCATTATTTTCGGTGTAATCGATCCGGTTCATTAGTTCACAACGGGCAAAATACATCATCGTGAACATGGTCGTGAACAAATCATCGTGATCACGGTGACCATGCCTATTGTGACCTCACGATGATGAATCGTGAGGTCACGATGACTTGGCCATCGTAACCTTTCCAGAAACTCGAAAAAAAAATTCTTTTTTTGATCAAATTAGCATCAAATTAAATATCAAATTAAACACTAAATAAGTCTAGTTTAATGCCACCAGTGTCTACATAACTTAAACATTCATAAAGGTCATAAAGTACCAATAAAGTTCAAATATAAATTAAATACACTTAAACTACAAAAAAAACTCTAGTCAACATCTATCACTGTTTCTTGTGTCACACCACCATCCTGTGCAGCTTTATTTCTGGCCTCTAACTCCAACGGCAGATAGTTCATGTTCCTAATGATCAGCACTCAGAGTTTAATAAGTTGAGGTGTCAATGCCATCACCTCAAAGATCACGACATCATCGACTTTGAGTGCGATAGTGCGTGTGAATTCTTTTCACCCGCTGTACTCAAACTTCGATTTCTTCTTAGTACCAAAGTAGGTTAACTGATATTCGATTCCCATATGATTGACAACCGTTAGAACATTCGCACAAGGAAGCTTATCTACCACATGTGCTGGTACATACTATTGCACATAAAGCATTCATTAAATTCAAAAGAACCTTAAGAATCACATTAACACATTACAATTGTTTGTGGTACAAATTCTTATCAGGTGTCATGGTGCCGAAACATGTGATTTAAATAGGATAACGTCGAAAAATGGTATATCTCCTGAGAGACACATGTATGGAGCCGAGGGATTCGAAGATGACGACATCTACAACCATCCATATGCGGAAAACATAAAGCGAACATGAACATCAACATTAACCAATTAAATTCACCCATTTAATCTCCGACAAAATAAATAAACATAAACATCAACATCAACCAATTAAATTCAAGAATTTGCCACATAAACCAAATTCAAGAATTCTTCCAAAAGAACACTCAATTCAAACCAATTCCTCAAAACATAAAACTTCCAAAGATAATTTCATAACTCCTAATAATTAGGTTACATTGGGATCGAAGAAATACCTACCTCTAATCGGAAAAGAGCAGTGAGGTGGCGGCAGCGGTAGAGAAGAGGAGCGGCAGCGGCAAAGAGGGAAGAGGGAGATGAAAGAGATAAGGATGATGTTGGGTATTGGGAGAAAAGAAGGGTAATTGTATGGTGGAAATAAAAAGTTTGAGTTTCTGTCGCACTTTATCGGGAAATCTGGCTACCTCACGATGCGATCACCATCGTGAGGTCACGATGGAAATGGCCATCATGACCTCACGATGGGTGCCTCATCGTGACCTCATGATGGTCGTCTTCATCGTGAGGTCATGATGGTATTGTCATCGTGATCAAGGCAGGAAGTCACCAAAAATCATCCATATATGCAGATAATATTTGTCTCAAATATTCTAAACATAAAACAGATATTAAAGGTTACAAAAGGTCAATACAATGTCATAAACTCAACAAGTTCTGCTACGGCTATATTTCATCTTTGGGTCAGGACATGTCCTAATATTATGACCTTCACGACTGCAATTGCTACATCTTTTCTTCTTCCGGCGCCTTTGACTTGATTTTGCTCCCATTATCAAAATTTTATTCATCCACCGCTTCTTGGAGAGGGATATTCAAATCGACTCCACCCGGAGGGATAGATATTGAGCATTTTTTCCTATTGTGCCCAGATCCACCACACCTTGAGAAAACTTGAGGATGTCGTGCTCTCATACCTTCAACTACTGACCGAGCACGACACAGCCTTGGATGGTCGGCCTGACGTACATCTTCTGGAGGATAAACCCTAATTGATTTGATCTCTGACGGAACATTTCACTAATTGGGGTGTGGTATTTGATTGATATGCTCATCATAAGTTTGTCTTAGGCCCTATTGTTTGAAATATCTATGTACGAAATCGTACACATTCAAACTAATGTCGTCCCGCCTATTAAAATAGGGAAAATGGAATTACATACATACAAAATGAATATAAAAGCTAAAGAAAATTCTAACATATAATATAAATTTTACCTTATAGCGGCAGCGGTATGCTTACATGGAATCCTATCCTCATCAAAGACAGGAGAATCACACGTCCAATTTTGAAGATCGACTTGATATTGTTGATTATCTTCGTCTACTTTATAAACATGTTCGGTGATTTCTCGAATAGGAAAAGCGAGGATCGCTTGCATTGATAGAGAAAGTTTGTTGAATGTAGTGACAGTCGACACATGATCACTCGATTTAGCGTCGTTACGCTGCTCGTCAACCAATCCTCTGAAACGTGGTGAAATATTTCAAGTAATGAGCACACTGGTAAACGCCTACCCCACCACAAAATACAGTTCACAGATTTGACAACATTAGATGTCAGTAATCCATAGCGCCGCACAGGACACTTTACCCTAGCTTACCGAGTCCATATCTATGTGCACCATTAGGACTTACACTGTACAACAATTCGAAAAAGTATTTAAACACTTTGTGGCGACAACTATATGTTGCTTCATATAAGAGTGTGGCCACAACTTTGCCGTATGGGGTCAATTTTTTCTGCAAATGGTGATAGCACAATCCGTGGAATGCATTTGGATAGACGGTTCGAACTGCATTCCTAATGCTCTTATGTTGGTCACTTACAATCAACAAATCTTCGGGAAGATTGAAGCATTTGAGTAGGTTATAGAGAAAATTAGTCCATGACTCATCGTTCTCTATCGGATCAAGGCCAATTACAAGAGGAAACACTTGCTCGTTCCCATCCTTTGTCACCGCAACAAATAAGGTTTCTCTATTTCTACCCTTAAGATGAGTCCCATCTACTATAAGCACAGGTCGAAGACACTGCTCAAATGCTCTAATACACTGTCCAAAGGTAAGGAACATGTGACAGAACACTCCTTCACTAGTCGTTCTGCAAGCCATATACAATCCCAGGATTACGTTGTTTCAGAAAATACAAATACGACGAAATCTTCTGATATGACGAGGGGAAGTCACCGTACATTCTCTCTATCGCTAGTTGTCTCGTTCCGACGACAAAGTTGTATAACATTTTAACTCCGTATCGCATGCGCATCTCTGCCATCATCTCCTTTGGCCTCAGAACGACCTTTTCATCTATCAATTTCTTAGAAAAATAAAATGCGGCCACCTCGCCACTCACCGACCTTGCACGTGCAACACGGTTCAAATCTGATCGGCAACTATGATCCCATGTTAACTTAGTAATCCGAAAAAGAGTTGCACCTTCCACAGCACACAACTTAAACGTGAAATTCTTTCTACCACTGCTACATAGGTACACTACATGATTCGAAGCAGAGCGATCGGTCTTACACTCTACAAAGTGCTCCAAATGATACATTCCTACAGCTATTGTAATGCCCGACGTTTCTCTTCCGACAAGAAATAAAAATTTTCTAATAAATGCTTTGCACGCCTAAGTTAAGGATTTTCAATTCTAAGACTAACGGTGAAATCCGTTTCTGAAAATAAATTTCAGAAGTCGGTTGAACGACTACTGTATTAGGGTTTTCGCGTCCGATAAAATTTTCGCCCGAAAACTCAAATCGAGAAACCGTCTGATTTTACATTCACTCTTTTTGCGAGACGAGTAAGTTAGTAAAATCTATTTTTATTATTTTTCTGGACAAAATTTGGACTGTGATGTCCCGACTTTTTCTAGGATTTTGAAAAACGAATTAAGTTTTCCGAGTATGTGATTTATTTCTAATCTAACGGACGAATTAGATTTTGTCGAATACGTAACCATCTAAGAAATTATTTTTCGACTTTTATAACATCGTTTGAGACCCGGAAATGAGATATTTCCGACAAATATTTCGCAACCAAACGCACCTTAGTGAGTCACCCTGTGAGTCATCCTACTTTATGAGTTAATATCTAAACATTAGTCATTCTCCCTCCCTCACTTGTCAAACCCCCCCCCCCCCCACCTCTATTTCTCTCTTAATTCTCTCTCAAAATCCTTCATTGTTGCTTCAAGTTCTTCAAGTATTTTCTTCATCAAACTTGCTCATCATCCATCAAAATTCAAATCCAATCACATATTCTTCAAGGTAATCATCATAGCTATCATTCTATCCATTTAGAATTTTAATTCTCCTATTTTATGCCATGACCGAAAATTTATGGTGTTGCAGTAGGATGTTTTAAGTTTTAATTCTTGTTATTTAATGTATAGAAATGAATTGTTATGGTTGAAATCAAGTAGAAATCCTTTTTCCCCTAATATTGTTGTGGACCGAAAATTGGTACAAAATGGAAGATGAAGATTTAGTTAAAATTAGATGATGGATTGATGAATTAATACTTTATTGGATTAGTAGATGGTGGAAATCAAAAAGGAAATCAATTCCCCTAATTTTTTGATGAGGACCGAAATTAGGGGTTAGGGTTTGAGATTCTTGGAGTTCTAATTAAATGAAATTAGAAGTGTTAGATATTGTTTTAATTAGTATTTGATGGTTTGATGATTAAATTGTGAAGTAGGATATCAAGAAGATATGAAATGAAGTTGATACTGATATGTTTAAGTGTAGTAGTGGATAAGGTTATATAAATTGTGAAATATAAATTAGAACTTGAAGATGTTTTAAGCTTGAAATTGAAATGAAATGGTTTTGTACTTGATTAGTTGAAAGTCGAGGTTTTATACGCCCAGTTTTAATCGAGGAAGGAGAAAGTATTCATGAGGAATGATTCATGTATAGACTGCCTTGAGACAGTAATTTCGTGAGCATATAAGTGGTTTAACATAAGTCGAACCTAGGAAGTCGTGCGTCGAGTTATCAAGCACTAGGGTTAATCGCGGACTGTTTTGCGACGTTTCACGGAAACTGTCATAACTCTTAGTTTGCTTAACGAAATCGAGATCCGTAAATTGGAGAGTAAACTAGACATCCTTGGCTTTCTTTTGGTATAGGGAACATCCCCTATTTCGAAGTACCCTGTTCTGTATGAACTTACTGACCTGTGCAGAAATTTCCAAAACTCATTTTCTTAAGTTGAATCCTCTTTAATTTCATTCCTTGTGAACTTCAAAGTCGTTATAAGTTATCGACATCTAATTATCTACTGACCTAAGTGTCGGGTAATGAGCCGAGTCAGTTTATAAACGAGAATTGATCGAGTCTCATTTATTCGTTAATCAAAAGAAAGTAGTAAAGTGCAAAGGCCTAAAAGACTTAACCGATTCCGAATTTTTGTTTTCTTTTTAACGTCTCGACCAAATACTAAAAGTGTGATTATTTGAATTCAAAGAAGGAAGACGTCGAGCTTTTAAGACAGGACAGAAGACAGAAGGTTAAAGTTTGTTCTGTAAACGATTGAGGTGGGCTTTTCTATCAAAATAAAATGAGCGTTGCTCGAAAGTGTTTACTTACTGCTTTAATAAGTGTGTATTAAAGTAACTATCAGTGCATAATAAATTATTTTATATGAATTCTCTTGTGCCTCTCTGAGTTAGCCCACAGAGTGCTATCCAGAGTATTGGATTCCGAGTTAGCCCACAGAGTGCTATCCAGAAATTCCAACTAAACGATCAGATTCTGAGATAGCCCACAGAGTGCTGTCCAGAGGGGCAGATTCTGAGTTAGCCCACAGAGTGCTATCCAGATGATCAGATTCTGAGTTATCCTACAGTGTGTTATCCAGAATTAAGTGTACAGCAGTATAAGTCTTACGAGTGTTTATGAAAAGATGCCTGATTAATCTATACTAAGTATGATATGTTTTTGGCAGTGTGCCCACTAAGTGCTTTATGTACTTAGCCCTGCATGTTTGTTTTTAAATGTGCAGGTTGAGTGACGAAGGTGGAGGAGGTTGAGTAAAGGTCGTTTATAAGAAAGAAGAATTGTGTTATCATTCTACATTTTTCCGCTGCAAACTAATACACTTTTTGTTGTGTAACCTATCGGTTTAAGTTGTTCATACTTTAAACCTAGTCTTCTCTGATCACAACTTTATCGAGCGATCTTTCAAGATTGACTCTCTTTTGTCTAATAAGAATCAGTTCAAAGTATTTTTATCTCGGTTATATATGTTAATTTATTCATTTATTCAGTAATTCCCCTTTCTTCCCCGCCTCTTTAATCCAACCCCTAGTCACACCCCGACTTGGCCGTCTCTCGGGATTTGGGGCTGTGACAGAATGGTATCAGAGCATTCGGTTCTGCTCTGGTCGTAAGTTATTTTTCTAGTGATACCACAGAATGGTATCAGAGCAATCGTTTCTGCTTTGTACCTGAGTCTTCTTTTGAGAAAGTAAAGTTTAGTTTGTATCACTAAACTTAAGAATATAGTAAACAACTCAACCTCCCGCTACGTCGACTCAACCAAAGAAGAAAAGAAAGGTATCAAAAGTGCTATTATTTTGAAAGTTTAAAGTATTAGATATACTTCTATCAAGAACCAAGTGTGCCAAGGATGAATTATGTGAAAGTATGAGTACTATACTTTGTGAAAGTATGTGAAATTATTTGAGCTATAATTTCTGTTATTTTTTTTGAGAAGTACGTTGGGTTGAGAATCTAGACTATTTGCTCTAAGATTCTTCCCGATTCATTGATAACATAGATGTTTTAAGAAGCGTTAGTCTCAAATTATTCGAGAGACAATCAGAATGGGAAGGACAGAATAAAGGAAATTAAAGCGAATAAGAGACGAATGTTACTTTCGTATAAGTAACGTGAACAAAGTAGAGTCGTTACTTTGTTTTAATGATTAAGAACCGATTAAAAGTTTTCTTCAAGAAAAACTAAGAAGTCTAAGTTAAGATGATTAAGGTAAGATGAGATGGTTAAGGTAAGCTAAGAACCATTAAGAGTTTGGTTGCAATTTGAGAAATTGCTAGATGATTAAGATAAGTTAATTTTTTATTGAATGGGTGAGTGCTTAAAGCACGGAATTGATGAGAATTCTTGATTCCTTTAGTTTCAAAATGCCGCCAAGAGTAGCGAATAACAGAAGAAGAGGACTCGGTAGGCCTAGAGAACCGGGAAGAGGTCATAGACAACATGAGAGGGAGGAAGATCAAGGACGTCAGGAAAACCCTCCACCTCCACCACCACTACGTCGTGACATAGAGGATCTATTCCTCAAAAGAAATCCACCTGTCTTTAATGGATCAGGAAACCCGAGCGATGCTGAGCTTTGGGTAAGAGCTACAGAAAGAATTTTTAAACTTCTCAGATGTACAGATGAGGAGCGTCTCTCGTGTATTGCGTTTCAACTCACCGAACCAGCTGATTTCTGGTGGGAAGCTAAGCAGAAGGTTATTCCGACAGAGCATCTGGCTCAGTTTACTTGGGATGAGTTTAAGGAAGCATTTTACGACAAGTACATCCCTAAAACCTATAGAGCAAAGAAGGAAGCAGAGTTCTACAGTCTGAAACAAGGGAAGATGACAGTGACTGAATACGATGCAACCTTTTGTGAATTGTCAAGGTATGCACTTGAGCAGGTAGATACCGACGAGAAGATAGCAAAGAAGTTCCGTGGGGGACTTAGACACGAACTAGGAATGGAATTAGCCAGCCATGGAGGACTGAGCTATACAGACATACTAGGACGAGCCTTAGACATGGAGGCAGTTGTGCCGGATGAACAAAAGATTGTAGCGCCCGTACTAGAACCAACCCAGGCTCCAACTCAAGACCATTCTAACAACAATAACAACAACGATAAAGGAAAACGGAAAAGGGAAGGAGAAAACAACAGTGGCTACTATCAGCACTACAACAATCAGTGAAAACGGGGTGGAAATCAGCATGGCTTTCAAAACCCGAATCAGAATAATCAATCAGGACAATGGAGGGAAAATAACCAACAAGGACAGTGGCAGGGACAACAAGCAGACAATAACCAAGGAAGAATCACTGTTCCTACCTGCCCTAAGTGTAACAGAATGCACGTTGGTAAATGTTTGGCAAACATTGACGGGCGTTATAACTGTGGTCAGAAGGGACACGTGAGAAGAAATTGTCCGAAACCATTGCAACCAATAGGATCAAATCAGTATTATCAGCCCCAACCCTTGAGAGCTAATCAAGCTCAGCCACATCCGCAACAACAACAGTCACAACAACAACAAGAGTAGAATGCATGGACATTTGTGAATGGGCCAGAAGCACAGGACAAGGGCAAGGGTCACTAGTCAAGTAATTGGTGTAACTCAGACTGGTAGTAGTCTAATTTTGTATAAGTCCTCGTTGGAGGCAAAACAATACTCGTTCGACGTATATGTATATATATGACCCCGTGAGTGGGCTTTGACTTCGTGAAAATTTCTTCTAATCATGTTAGTTAAACAAGAATAATCAACTAACTTGTTTAATAAGGAACTTGTTTAACTTGGGAAGTTAAAAAGTTTATAGAACTAGTATCGGAGTTATTACCTGTTTCAGTTTTGTAAACTTTTTAAGTGGAAAATGAAAAAAAAAAAAGGTTTAGTAAAGTAAGTGAATGCTTAAAGTAAAGTGTTAATGAAAATGTTTGATATGGATATAATCCATGGGATGGAAGGATTAGGATTGTGGTATCAAATACCATCCAGGAAAAGCTAAACGTCGTAGCAAACGCGCTGAGTCGCAAGACTCCAACTAAAGTAGGGTGTCTCTTAATCGAAGAAGAAACACTTGTACAGAAATTGAGATGATGGATTTGGAAGTGCTAGATACACCTGAGACAATAACCAACCGAATAGCAGCACTAGTAGCTATACCAGACTTACGAGAGAGAATTTTAAGTGAATCCTAGAGAACGATTCAAGTATTAGAAGAAATGTTAAGGACGATAGTGTTAGATCAAAGTCTAAAAGTTATCAGGCAACTATAAGTATTGCGCCTTACGAGGCCTTGTATAGAAATAAGTATAGATAACCGCTTTAATGTGATGAGATAGGTGAAAGGGAAAAATCTAGAACTAGATTCGCTCGGTGAAGTGATAGATCAATTCTTTCGTCAGATTCGAACCAAAGAGAAGGAAGTCCAGAAGTGACGAAAGTCTTAAGCGATGTATGTCAATCTGACTTAAATTTAGAGAATGAGGACAAGATTTTCCTCATGATTTTCCTGCTAAGGATTATTGTGATTATTTCTTCGCGTTCAGTATAAGCTTAGACGAAGCTTTAAATGATTAGTAGATTTTGGAAAAGATAGGTTCCAAGGATGTATAGATTGGTTGTGTCGCCAAGTCTATGAAATGTTTATTATGTTTGCATGTCTTGTATAAGAAAGTACGTGTTCGATTCTAAACACGTGACCCACCAGCAAGACGTTGTTTATAATTAAGTTATAAGTTATGAAGAAAGACCGCAATCAATCTTGGATCGAAAGGTGCGAGAGTTAAGAAGTAAGTCGATACGATTAGTAAAGTGTTCTGGAATTACCACGGGCAAGAGGAAGCTACGTGGAAACTTTTGCGAAGGAGGTAACCAAATTTCGGGACAAAATTTTTCATTAGAGGGGTAGAATGTAATGCCCGGCGTTTCTCTTCCGACGAGAAATAAAAATTTTCTAATAAATTAAGGCTTTGCACGCCTAAGTTAAGGATTTTCAATTCTAGTCACACCCCGGCTTGGCCGTCCCTCGGGATTTGGGGCTGTGATAGCTATCCTCAACTCTTGCAATAATCGAAATATGGACCCTGCCTCGAGACTACCATTGATGATGATAGGCCGCTCAACCCATGCCAACGGTTGCGATTTCAAGGTCTGGATGTGGAATGATCCAATTGCGCTGTGTACGCTCATGCTCAACCTCGATTTCTGATGTCCGATGAAAAGTATCGCTGCCCTATGAGCCTATCCATTTGTGCCGGCTGGCTAATCCAAGTATAAAACTCTTCTTTCAACGATTCAAGCAACTCTTTACGACGATCTTCCTCTTCATCTTCGGATGTAGACACCGCTTCATCCTCCTCATAATCGTCATCATATTCATCATCGTCGTCAGTATCATCTTGTGCACCCGAGGCGCTACCTCTCATATTATCTTCAGGGACAGAGTTGCCGCCATTTTCAATCACATAAACCTTCGAATCCTCTTTAGGGGTCCGCTAACCGTCGAAGTAATTCTAAATCGCCCCGCAATAGCACTTTTTCTTTCATGTAGTTAATGTTTGTGATGTAGCATAATACATATTCGGTCTCCTTTCCACCATTCAAACCCTTTCTAATGAGTGTCACAAGGTTAGCACGATTAAACGTGTCAGGGTCGATGTAGACAAGAAATAAATCCCCGTCCATATATATCGATCGCTCCCAATGATCATCGTGATGTATCATAATATGGCTTAAGACATTTGAAATTAACAAAAGATACAAAAATAAAGTGTAAACAATCAATGGAAATACTTGTTTACGACACATCTGTAGTAGTCACGATGGTGATTACCATATTGAGGTCAAGGTGACAATCTCATCGTGAGCTCACGATGGTCATTGTCATCGTGAGCTCACGATGGGATTGTCATCGTGACATCACGTTGGTGATCATCATTGTGACCACGATAAGCTTCACCATCATGACCATGGCAGAATTCGTGGTGAGCTCAATACCAGGTATTTCAACTTCTTTTAACCCTCCGATAAGATAAATTTTTTAATTTAATACACACTTATATGAACAAAATAAATATTTCATGACATGAGATGAAGTATATCTTGTATTATACTTTGAAAACCCTAATTTCACCATAACAATACCATAATTTCAACAGCAAATATATCAAATGAACAAATATTTTATATATTATACTGACCTTTGTATGAAGTAACAAACACAACGGAGCCCCCTTTGATGATTTCGTTCTTCTTGAGTGAGATCTTGGATGCTTGGAAAGATGATTTTTTTTTTTTTTTTTTTTGTTATGAGTTTGAATGTTATTCTTCCTCATTACTACCACCACCAACCTCTTACACACAAAATTTAAGAAAAGTGACTTCATTAATTACCTAGTACATCCAAAAATATTCACCAAATCGAATGTTCAGATATAATTAATAGGGTTTCGCATGTATTTGCCTTGGTCACGATGGGAAAGTCCATCGTGACCTCACGATGGGAGTGTCCATCGTGAGCATCCCATCGTGACCACGCTATCGTGACCACGTACGGATTTTCAAATTTGATACAGTTGACTATTAAAAAGTTGGTGGACCTTAAGGGTAATTTAGTACTTTTATACGATTTTGGTATATAAAAGAGTGTAATTTAAAGAGAGGCTATAAAAAAAAGTGTGATTTAAGTTTTGATATTTATTTGTTAGTTTCCTCTTTATATTTTCCAGCTTGTGACATTTCTTGATGTCTTATTTACTTTGTATTTTATTTTTTCTTAATGTTTTTTTTTTATAATTCATAATTTTAGTTTTTGGTTGATAATCGTTAATTTACGCTTCTTTATAGTTATAATTAATTTTATGATGATTGTGTTTTATAAATATTTTTTTTTCAATTAACAATTTTAATTAATCCATGTTACTTTTATTTTTCTTAACTTTACATTTCCCTTTAGCGATTTAGTTAACATTACTATTTTATTGTAATTGGATTTTACAGTATTTTAAATTTTCAATGAAAAAAAAGTAGAAGAAGAAAATAAAAAATTCCATAATAATCACTATGTCCTCCCCTAAAAACTAGAAGTACAACTTAAGAAGAGGAATGAAAAAAAAAAGTTAAAAAGAACATGTTGTTAGTGCAAAAGAAAGAGAGAGAAAGAGATGGAAAACTTTCATACAAAATATGGTCGTTTGAGGGGCACAACATGTGCGAGTTAGAGGCTTTTTCAAGACACTTAAATAGGGAGTAGTGCACATTCAGGACATCTCATTGTGGGCCTTCGATTTGAGGACAATAAACAATTAGTAAGCCCTCCGTAGGACAATTTTTGGCCCGAATTGGCCCGAATGCCACATGTTTGCCACCTCACCCTCCAGTCACCCTTCACTAACCCTTTTCTCACCCTTATCTCTCTCTGCCGCATTTTGTCAAACACGTAGTGCGCATTTTGCTGCTCGCTGCAATTTGCGTACATGTCCATCAAATTATTGGTTCATCTTTATGCCTGCTCGGGAGAAGAATCTGGGGCCGATTAACTTCTTGTTGCAGTGGATCTTCGGATCAAAACGCTGCCACCTCCCACTCGCCGCGCCACCCCACGGGCACGGCCGGTATGCCGGGGTCACTGAACGACTTCGATTCGGGCCAGACGCCAGTATCGAGAACTCCGACGATGACGTCCTGAGAGGCTTGGTTAAGTTCTTAGAGGCTATGGCCGGCCCACTTTTCGGCCACCACCTCAAAGCCAAGAAACTCGGGGGTGTGGGTGGTGTGGAGCGTGTACACGGTGTTCTCGTACACTCCGAGCACGGAGTCGGACTGGCGGAGGGACTCGGCCTCCTCTAGGGAGAGGGAGGCGGTGAAGCCGTGGTAGGTGGAGTCGTAGGTGTAGAGGATGGAGTCCTCGACGGCGGCGGAGGTGAGGGTTTGCATATGGTCGGAGTACCAGTCGGCGTGGGTGGCGTAAGCCTCTTGGCTTCTGGTGGTGCTTCATGTGCAAAATGCGCAGGAGGTGTTTGACAAAATGCGTGTGAGAGAGAGGGGTTAGTGGAGGGTGACTGGAGGGTGAGGTGGCAGACATGTGGCACACATGTGGCATTCGGGCCAATTCGGGCCAAAAATTGTCCTACGGAGGGCTTACTAATTGTTTACTGTCCTCAGATCGAAGGCCCGCAATGAGGTGTCCTGAATATGCACTACCCCCTATTTAAGTTTCCTGAACAAGCCTCTAGCTCCAACATGCGCTGTGTTTTCACCCCTACAGCAGAGGATCCAAATCCAAGAAGGAAACAAAGAGAATAATGATACTGAAAAATGTAGTGAGCCGCCAATAACCCAACTGAAAGCTAACCGCCATAAACCCATAACTCATGAGGCTATCCGCAGTGGTAGTATTTCTATGAGGTGTCTCTATAGGGTGTGATGGAAATAGAGATAATCAGTTGTAGTGAGACTGTCTCTATAGAGTGTCTCCATCTAATTAGTTTATTCATTTTGCATTAATTTTAATCGAAAGGAAAAAATTAAAAAATGAAGGGAAAAAAATTGAAAAAATGAAGGGGAAAAAAAGAAGAAAATGATCGAGATTGTCTCTATAGGACGAGACAGTGTTGAGACAGTGGATGCTGGATTAGGTGTCTTGAGACACATGGAGACAACCACTGTAGATAGTCTAAGTTTTGGGTTGGAACGATCCAGACCGGCCCTGCAGGGAAAATGGTTCTTTGAAGGCTCTACTTTTATTTTTGAACAATATTACAAGAAAATTTAAATACCGCGTGACGGTGGACTCAAAACCGTGATCTTTGATTCGGACATTAACTATACTACCACTGGACTAATACACACTCTCTACTTTTATTTATAGTGCACGACAAATGTTCTAAATTATCTCCACTATTATTTTCCTCTACTCTTATTTATTCATCTTATGTACATAAAATATCTATTATAGTCAACCACTACCAATTACAATTCACTCACTTAACTACTCCTAAATCTGAAACCATTTATCTACTCACAACACGCACCTAACTTCATTAAAATTTGTGTCACCCTCTTTTGAAACCATCGTGGTCGGAGGGTGATAGTGATAAAAAATACCCAGGTCTCTTGGAGACCTGAGCACTCTACATCGTCGTCGTCCAACATCTTGCCCAGGAACTGATCTAATAAAGAAGTTGAGATCCCTCCCCAAAATCTCAGCCAGAAACCTGCCGGTAGGCCTCCTATCGGCATCCAGCCAGATACCTGTTAAGGTCCCTCATTCAGGGCTCTCTGTTGGATGAATACCTGACTAACTCACAGTGCTTTAATTAATGATCAGGCAATACTGTCAGAAAGTACAGCCATACCACAGCCAATAGAATAGTAGAATGTGTAAAGTAAAAGGAATTAGCAACTGCGCAACTTCATTCACAAGAAAACACGAGTATATATTAAAAAATCTAACACACACAAACACACAATTTCTCAGACTCACTTTCTCTTGTTACATTCATCTCTCGAAAAAACTCAGAACGTTGACTTAAGCTTCGGAGGTGGTTCATCGGGAAACTCCCCGGCCCTTCTTTTCTTGCAGAGTTATATCAGGACCTCGACTGGGGCAATGATTCCAACTGCTTGGAACAAGAGGAGTCCCAGAGCAGGTAAGAATCCTTCTTCATCCCTTTATGTGTTCTGACCTTTTCATGATGTGTATTTTTGGACGCATCATCTGGCGCCGTCTATGGGAACGGGATTTTGTTTCGAAATTTCGTTCCAAAACTCTTTTTATGTGTCCTTTCAGCAAATGTTGAATTTGAGCCTAAGCTTGAAAAGAGAAAAGTACCGAGAAACTGGGTCTGAGTATTCTAAGCGATTTGTGTCTTTACTGGCAGAAGCTTTTGTTATGTTTAAAAGAAATGGGTCAAGTGATTTCAGAATCGCCGTATTTTAAACCTCCTTACAGATCTTGCTGTAATCTCTTGAACTTGCTTATTTTATGTGTTTCTGTAAAAATCCTTGTTTCGTAGTGTAGTGTAAAGCTGTTGGTGGGATAAAAGATAAGTAAAATTGTCCGTTATGGGGAAGAATATTTCAAAAATGTATAATTCCGTAAATCCTCGTGATGGGAGGAACCAGAACGGGTAGAGGCATGAAGACTTCAGAGCAAGTCTCACGCAAACCTAACGGAGTTTGGGTAAGAATGTGTACGGAAAGGGGGATATGGTGCAATATATTCCTTGAAATCCTTGAAACACCCCTTTGAGACCTGATAATAATCCTTCGAGAAGGGTAACGTAGACCTGGAAACGGTCTCTTGAGACCTGATGATGGTCCTAGTGCTGTCCTTTGACTGATAGCTGAAAATTTTGAAATGCAGAACCAAGCATGGAAAATATATCGGTCCGAGACCGAGAATCCCCACCTGAAGGAGTGGTACGTGATGATAGCTCCTCGGAAGAACGTACTAAGGAGGAGAACTAAAATGTGTTGAAAGAGGCCCCACCAAAGATAACTACGCCTCAGAAAGAAGGGACCTCCAAATCGACCAGCCCTCAGAAGGAGGGAGGCCGCAAAGGTTCAGAAATCACGAGAGATGAACCTCAAATGCCCATGCAACAGAGTGTCACTTATGTTGTATCCATGGATCAGCTCAGTGCCATGGTGAAACAGGTCGTATCTAAAGCCCTGGCCCCACCGAAAGGTCAAAGTAAAAAGTTAAGCAGCACAGCAAAAGGCAAAGCCAAGAAGGTACTGATGGATCTCACAATATCCTGATGATGATGAGATACCAATGAAATGGTTTAAATCATATTAATGTAAAAGTAAATATTCATGATCTGAATATCCCTTCTTTCCCTGACAGGGAGAACCTGTGGAAGAAGGTCAGTATGAGAGCGATGGGTATGAGAGCCCTCAAACTGAATCAGAAAATGGTTAGTAAACAAATAGAGAAATCGGATATTAGTGACATTCATAAAGTGACTTATTCACTAATGAAATCATGATTACTTATCATCGCAATGAAATTTGCAGAGGACGATGCACGAGTTGTGAGACCTCAGGATGAGGGAGCTGCTGCTGAGATTATAGCCCTCAAACAGCAATTAAAAGACCTTCAGAAGAAAGCCTCTTCGCCTAAGAAATCTCCTAAGAAGCCTATCAAAGCCAGTAACAGCCAGTCTCCTTTCTCGAGAGACAATAGAGAGGATCAACTACCTCCGAATTTCAAGACGTTGACATTGGAATATGATGGCTCCACAGACCCATACGAACACATAATGAGGTTTGAGAATGGAGCGATGCTCCACCAATACACAGAGGGAGTGAAGTGCAGGGTTTTCCTCACGACTTTGTCAAAAATAGCTCAGCGGTGGTTCTCTCAACTACCACCTAACAGCATAGGCTCGTTTGCCGAGTTCAAGTCTATGTTCTTACATCAGTTCGCTAGTGCGAGAAGGCATGTTAAGACCTCCTCCTCGCTCATGGCTTTGAGACAAAAACCCTCAGAAAGTTTGTGTCAGTATGTTGGACGTTTCAACGCTGAAGCGTTACAAGTACCCCTAGCCTCGGATGACGTGAAGGTGCAGGCATTGATACAGGGCTTATCTCCAGGATTGTTCTTCGATTCATTGAACAAGAAACCCCCATTGTATTTTGAGGAACTGCTTCAGAGAGCTGATAAGTATGTCAATCTGGAGGAGGCTCAAGAAGCTAGGAGAGTTAAAGAGGAGTCTCTTAAACCTGGGCAGGAGACCTCAGATAAAAGGTCATCTTCGGCAGCGAGAACTGAGAAAGATAGAGGGGGGCAAAGGCTTAGGAAAGCCCCTGAAAGGTTTGACCAGTATACGCCCCTTAACGCATCTCTGGTGGAGGTCATGGAAGCAGCCGCCAGGTCTTCTCATTTCAAGTATCCCAGTACATACAAGGAAGCTCCGCGCAACCCGCGATCTGAGCTATACTGCAAATATCATAATGACTATTGTCACGACACCAACTCTTGTAGGCATCTGAAGGATGCTATTGAGCGACTGTTGAAGAAGGATGATACCTTGCTTCAATTTGTTAAACAAGAAAGGGAAAAGGGCTACAAGAGAAAAGAGAGCTGGAGCAGAAGAAGCCTGATCAGAGGGAGAGAACCCCTCCGCGACGAGAGAATCCTCCCCCGAAAAGGGGAAACATTAACATGATAATGGGAGGTAACACCAATGGAGATTCAGGTCGAGCGCGCAAAGCTCACGTCAGGCCAGTAAATTTGAATGGAATGAAAGCTGCCAGAAAGCATTTGAAAGGTTGAAGGCTCATTTAGCAAGTTTGCCTGTGTTGACTAAACCTACTCCAGGGGAAACCCTATACCTATACATATCTGTTGGGGATCACTCCCTGAGTGCAGTCCTCATAAAAGAGGAGGGCTCCGTACAGAAGCCCATTTATTACATCAGTAAAGCCCTGCAAGGAGCTGAATACAGATACTAGGAGGTGGAGAGAGCTGCTCTAGCTGTGATGACAGCAGTAAGGAGGTTGAGATTGTACTTTCTAGCTCACAAGGTGGTGGTAAGAACTAATTTCCCCTTCAAGCAGATATTGAGCAAACCAGATCTCTCTGGAAGAATGGTGAAATGGAGTGTTGAGCTAGGGGAGTATGAGGTGGAATTTGAACCACGCACTGTTGTTAAAGCGCAAGTCCTGGCAGATTTTATCCAGGAAACTACTCAGCCCACACGGTGGCCGGAATGGAAAGTCTTTGTAGATGGATCGGTGACAATTGAAGGTTGTGGTGCTGGAATTGTCATAGTAACTCCAGATCAGGGTGAACTTAGTTTTGCAATGAAGTTTGAGTTTAGAGTCTCCAACAATGAAGCTGAATACGAAGCGTTTGTCAGAGGCCTGGAGATGGTAGCTGAGTTGGGAGCTCAGAGGGTTGTCATTCACTCTGATTCCCAATTGGTAGTCCAACAGGTCTCAGGAAATTACGAGATCAAGGAAGAAAGGATGATCAGGTATGTGGAGCAGATCAGAGACCTGAGTAAGCAGTTTCAACATCTAGAGGTGAAGCAGATACCTCGAGACCTCAACACACAGGCAGATCGCCTCGCAAGGTTGGCCAGCTCTCTGAATGTGCTGATACCTGAAAAAGTAACATTGTTAAAAATGGCAAGCAGTTGCATAGAAGAGAGTGTTCATGAGATAGAAGAGAGAAGAGATTGGAGAATGCCTATTCTACATTTCCTAAGAACGGGGGAAGTGCTAGAAGGCGAGAGAAGAGAGAAAAATAAAATCTATACCAAATACTGTTTGGTGGAAGGACACTTATTCAGAAGGGCTTACTCACAACCTTTACTAAGGTGTGTAACAAAGGCAGAAGGTTTGCGGGTAATTAAGGAAGCACACCAAGGAATAGCGGGGTGTCACACAGGGTTTAGAGACCTGATCCGGCGAGTGCTGAGAGCTGGCTATTATTGGCCCTCCTTGAAAAAGGATGCTGAGGTTTTTGTAAAAAAGTGTGCCAGGTGCCAGAAGCACGGCCCGTTGATTCACAGGCCTGCCGAAGAGCTGGGAGTTCAGTATGCAGAATGTCCATTTGATAAATGGGGTATAGATCTAGTTGGCAAACTCCCTATGGCAGCAGGGAAGAAATGCCACATCATTGTAGCAGTGGACTATTTTAGTAAGTGGGTGGAGGCTGAGCCTTTATCTTCAGTAACAGAGGAAAATATCATAAAGTTCATTTGGAAGAACATTTGCTGCAGGTATGGCCTGCCTAGAGTGCTGGTCTCTGATAACGGGACTCAATTTTTTGGAAAAAGAACTCAGGCTTGGTGCAAAGCTAGAGGGATCGAGCAGAGGTTTGCTGCTGTTGCTCACCCAGAGACGTGTGAGCAAGTTGTAGTCACCAATCGAACCATAGTGAATGGCATAAAGGCAAGGCTAGAAAAAGAGAGATCTCAATGGGTGGAGGAGCTGAGCTCAGTGTTATGGGCGTATAGAACTGGACAAAAAACAGCTACAGGGCAGTCCCCTTTCTGTTTGGTGTACGGTGCTGACGCCGTTATGCCGATGGAGATAAAGATTCCAACACACAGAATCCTATCTTACGATGAGGACCTGAACAGAGAACTGAGGGCTGACAGCTTGGATCTGATTGACGAGGTACGTGAAGATGCGTATCAGCGAGCTTTGGCCTACAAGGCCCGCGTGAAGGCTGCATACGATGTGAGGGTAAAAACTAGAAAGTTTCAAGAGGGAGACCTGGTGCTCAAGAGAGCTGATGTGATGCACCCGGTGAGAAAGTTTGAACCAAATTGGGAAGGACCATTTGTGGTAACCAAAGTGCAACCTGGCGGAGCATATGAGCTCACTAGCCATGAAGGATACGTGGAACCGAGGTCATGGAATGTTAGCAACTTGAAGAAGTACTATGTCTAGGAATATATTATGGAGAATTTTTGCTTTTGAAACGGGAGGAGACCTACGTGCCAGGTCTCATTCCCACCTTTTTTGATAGTAATGTAACCAGAAAATATACATCATGATAAACGGGAATGATAAAAATGGACGGGCTCAATATCTACCTAAACACCACTCTCCTTCTTTGCGTAGGAGATATTCTCTCAAATCAGACCACCTGCTACTGGACTCCTGCAAGGGAAAAAGGAGGGCCGGGAGTGTTCTCCGGTGAACCACCTCCGACGGTCAAGTTAGTTTTCTGGGTTTCGGTAGTGAAGAGAGAGAAATGAATGTAATAGTGGGTAGAAATAAAACGGTGAACCTCTGTGTGAAATGGATGCCTATCAGTATATATACTCCTTGGATTACTTAGAAATGTGTGTATACTTGATTCTTTGCCGATATTACCTTTACACGTGTTCTCGCATCATTCGTCATTGAGTGCTTGTACTGTCCGACAACTCCCAGTTCGACTGGATAAAGTATTCTGCAGATGTCAGATTTATTAAAGATGGCGAGACCTACCCCAGCTCTCTTTTGCAGGTCTTGGCTTGAGACGCTAGTCAGATACCTGATCAGGTATCTGATACACGTACCTATTCTGAGATCTCCCTTAGGTCAGACGAGGAGGTATCCAGAATGCTTTTTATTGAGTACCATTAAGTTCAGGTGTGAGATCAAGGTCTCCATGAGACCTGGTAGATATTATGTTATAACATCTACTCCCCCCAACTCTAAATTTGCAGCATTACTTTCAGCAAATATAGAGTAGTGCTTTCCTTCTCTCGCTCCGTTGAACTGGACCTCCATCTGAGTTCTCAGAAAGAGACCTGACTTATTTGAATTTTTAAAATAAGCTACTTTTATGGGGAAATGGGAGGAGACTCTGCAACTCCCCTACTATTTCCCAACTGTTATCCTTCCTTCGACATATTAGGGATTTCATCATTTTTCCCTTCTTCATTTCACTACAGCTAATCATTTCCATATTTTCCCATGGCTCGTTCTACTTCCCATTCAGAGGAAGATACCTTTTCTGACAACCCTCATCTTCAAGTTTCCGATGCGAATCCTCCTTCTCCTCTTCATGGAGATTCCCAGTCAGAAACTTCTTCCCGCGCTCCTAAGAAAGAGAAAAAACTTTCTACCCGGCGTTCCCGTCGCCTATCTGTCAAGGCTCCTTCGGGGTCAGCCACTTCTGCTAATCCTAAGGAGGTGATGAATTTAGCGGACGGATCTTCTCTTTCCGGCCAGCGATGAAGACTGACTCCCCCACTCATTCTGCTCGAGTTTCTTCTCCCGTTCCGGACTCTTCTGTCCGCGTCTTTTCCCCTGATGCTATAGCAGGTGAATCCACTCTAACCCTTCCCGAATTAGAAATAGTAAAGTCGTGGTTAAACTGTGATAATCTTTTCGATTTTCGGCTACCTTATGCTTATGAGCGCCCTCATCTCCTAACCTACCCTTCAGTAGCTTTCTGGTTCAATCAGATAGAATTAGGTTTACGATTTCCGCTTCCTGATTTGTGGTGAAAGTGTGTGACCTTTACAACTTATGGCCTAACCAGTTCCACCCCTCCGCCATCAAAACCATTCTCACTTTCTTTATCTTGCTCCGTGGCAATGGGGGTTTCCCTTCTCCCTCCTTATTCCAAACTGTTTATGATGTGAAACCCATGGGTGCTTTCTACTATGCTAGCGCCCGGCCAAAGGGTCCTGCCCAAAATTTATGCCCCTCTCGTACTTTGGGTAAGGAATGGTGGGAGAGATACTTCGTAGTCACTCCGAAGCAAGGTAGTTGGCCTTTCAACCGCCGTCCTTGGCAAAAGCTTTTACTAAGGCAACCTCGCCCAACTCTCTTTACCATCGCCCCCATTAACCTCAAGGTGCTGTCCATGCGACGGCCAAAGCTCAGACTGAAGCTTTTCCGCTTAATTCCCTCTTGTCCAACCCTTGCGTGCTTTCTTTTTTCGGACTGGCCCCTCGCGGAGATCATTCCTTTTCCCCTGAGGAAGGGTTTCTTCCCCTCTTTGTGTTTACTACTCAACTTTACCCTTTGGGTTAATCCAATCCTTTTTCTATACTCTTTCTTTTGTAGAAATGAGTTGGGTTCAGGATGTGAAATTGCTTGATGACAATGAGTTTGATTTTGCTATTCTGCTGGAAGAGCAAGCCCGTCAAGATGCTGAAGGTGTTGACTCCCAATCTCCTCTCAATCCTGCTCCTTCTGCGGCTTCATTGCCTTCACGACCACTGCCAGTCACTGCCCCTTCTTCAGCGAGTGCTATTATCAAGCCCACTGCCACCAAATCTCGGAACTATGGTGCTCTCCCTAAGACTTCCAACAGAGGGAAAACAACCCTGGATGCTCCGCCTCCTCCACCTCCTCAGGAGAAAGCTAGAGTGGATGCCCCTGTTCACACCAAAAGGCCCCCTCTCTCACATATTTCTTCGGGGGCTGCTAAGAAAACCAAGCATACCCCCTTCATGGGAAGTTCACCTCCTCGTGGTGTTGATTCATCAGGATACGTTTTCAGGGGTCAGACCTCTAGCCCTCTCGATCAACTACCTCCTTCAGAATGCCTTTCCCTTCTGCAAGCTCTCCCTCTTTCTGAAGAGGAGACAAGAGCTGGTTCTCCTTCTCTGAAGCAACTCCAAGAGAGAAGCGCTCATTGTTTGATACAGGTACCTTTCTTTGAATTCTCGTGGCATTTTATCTGTCTGCCTAATAGCTATGCTCTTTTATTTTCATGTAACTCCACTCTTTTCACTTCATCATTCTCATAGTTGATGAGCGCGCATGGGCAATTGCTGCAATTTAAAGATGATTCCCATGAGGAGGAGGTAGGGAGGTTGAGGGATGCACTGGTGGCTTGCCAAGTACAGCTGCAAGAGTTAACCACGGCGCATGAGGATTTGCAACATCAGAATCAAGACATTCTTGATGCCAGTAGCCAACTTTCTTTGGCTAATGATGATTTGAAAAGGAAGAACCAAGAGCTTTTGGGTTCTCAGGAGAAGCTGTCTTCACTGTCTAAAGAGAATGCCTCTCTTATTTTCATCAATACAGACTTAAGCCAGCATCTCGCCCAAGTCAGCCGAGAGCTTGAGCACACCAAGAATCTCCTCCAAGTTGCCAATCTCTCTTACAGTCAGGCTACACAGAGGGAGTTCATTGGTGTCGCCGTTTCCTTCTGCGGACCACACTGGGTCAGAGAGCATTGCAGATCCTCCACGAGGGTCTCTTAGAGGCTTACAAGTCTTCTCCTGAGTACCTGATAACCATCAAGGGCGACATTGCTTTCCTGGCTAAGAGGTGTGCTATGACTGTGCTAGCAAAGGTTCAGGCGCTGGGTTTTAAAGAAAGCGTGGATCTGGATACTATAGTGAGGCATTTGCCACCACCTCCCTCATTCAAGGGTGATGTCTCATCCATTCCTGGGCAAGCATGGTGGCTCCCCATAATGCAGCAGGCTTTCGAGGCTCTCACTGCCCCTTGTGATCTGGAGGCCGTTTTCTCTGACCCCTCTCCACCTATTTATGACTTCTTTCCTGAAGACTTCCTTCGTGTTGCCAAATCCCAAGGTATCTTATCATTAGCATCCATATCTTGCTGTTGTTATGATTTTCTAACATTCTTCCATTTCCCCCACTATATTTACCTTTAGGTAAGGAAGCCTCTCACGCTACTGCTATTGAGCAAAGGGGATCAGAGGATGCACTTGAGGATGATCCTGCCAACCTTCCTGAGCCAGTCGAGAACAAGGATGCTGCTCACCCTTAGTCTAGCTTTTGCTTCTATCTTTTGTTGAACGATTTCTATGTAACTTGGTGTTTGAACAACTTTTATCTTTCCGTTTACTTTGTTAAGGCTCTGCCTTCTTTGCTTTATCACCAATCAGACCGTGGCTGTTTTGTTACTGTACTTTTGGTAATGCTGCATTAGCAGCTTAACTTTTCATGTCTATTTTGTTGCTATGTTTTTATCAATTCGTGCATTTCATTTATTTTTTTGCTTTGTTTTTTGCATTTTCATGAGGTATTGTGACACCCCCTTAGGGGTGTAAGGTACACCCCTACTCTTCCCTACTCTAGATGGTTTTATCCTGCTGTTAAACCATTTAGTGTAAATACCTTAATTTACTTCACCGGGTGTTTTGTTTCACCACCCTTGTTCATTAACATACGTCGAACGTTAATAATCACAAAAATACGTAAAGAACTCTCCAGCCTTTATTCATTCACAGCAAGCTCTCTTCGTGCCATTACAGGAATACTTGTCTAGCTGAACAAGTATTCTACAAAAAGAGGTGAGCATGAGACCTGGCACGTAGACCTCAGCTCACTAAAACAAAACTTCTCCTAAGAAATGCTTCTACGCATAGTACTTCTTCAGGTTACTTATGTTCCATGGTCTTGGCTCCGCATACCCCTCATGGCTCGTGAGCTCATATGCTCCGCCAGGGAGCACTTTAGTTACCACGAATGGTCCCTTCCAATTTGGTTCAAACTTCCTCATTGGGTGCATGGCGTCAGCTCTCTTGAGCACCAGGTCTCCCTTTTGAAATTTTCTGATTCTCACTTTTGCATCATAAGCTGCTTTGATGCGAGCTTTGTAGGTCAGGGCTCGATGATATGCCTCATCCCTCACTTCATCAACCAGGTCTAGGCTTTCAGCTCTCAGCTCTCCGTTCAGGTCCTCATCATAGGTTAAAACTCTGTGTGTCAGGATTTTTACCTCCATTGGCATAACAGCATCAGTACCATTTACCAAACAGAACGGGGACTGCCCCGTTGCTGTTCTCCATCCAATTCTATGCGCCCACAGTACTGAGTCCAGCTCCTCAACCCACTGAGACCTCTCTCTCTCCATCCTGGCTTTGATGCCGTTCACTATGGTCCGATTAGTGACCTCCACTTGGCCACAAGTTTCTGGGTGAGCCACAGCAGCAAACCTCTGCTCTATGCCTCTAGACTTACACCAGGCTTGCGTTCTCTTCCCAAAGAATTGCGTTCCATTGTCAGATATCAGGACCCTGGGCAGGCCATACCTACAGCAAATATTCTTCCACAAGAATTTTATAATGCTTTCTTCTGTTATTGAAGACAAGGGTTCCGCTTCTACCCATTTGCTGAAATAATCCACCGCCACTATAATATGGCACTTTCTCCCCACCGCCATGGGGAGCTTGCCAACCAGGTCTATGCCCCACTTATCGAATGGACATTCTGAATACTGTGTTCCAAGCTTCTCAGTAGGCCTGTGGATCAAAGACCCATGCTTTTGGCAACTAGGACATCTTTTTACAAACATTCCAGCATCTTTCTTCAAAGAAGGCCAGTAGTAACCAGCTCTCAGAACTCGACGGATTAAGTCCCTGAATCCCGTATGACACCCCGCTATTCCCTGATGTGCTTCCTTGATTATCCGTAAGCCTTCCATCTCCGTTACACACCTCAATAACGGCTACGAATAAGCTCTCTTGAACAGGTATCCTCCAACCAAACAATACTTAACATAGATTTTCTTTTTCCCAGCTCTTTCCCCTTCTGGTAAGTTTCCTGTTTTTAAGAAATGTATGATAGGTGCTCTCCAATCATCGCTTTCCTCTATCTCACTGATGTTTCTCTCTATTCGACTGCTTGTCGTTCTTAGCAACGTCACCTTCTCAGGTATCATCCCGTTTACTGAGCTAGCCAGTTTGGCGAGGCGATCTGCTTGAGCATTGAGGTCTCTGGGTATCTGTTCTACCTTCAGATGCTGAAAATTCCTGCTCAGGTCTCTAACTCTCTCCGTATACCTGACCATTCGTTCTTCTTTGATCTCGTAATTTCCTGAGACCTGCTGGACTACCAGCTGGGAGTCGGAGTAAATGATTACCTTCTGAGCTCCCAGCTCAGCTACCATTTCCAGCCCTCTGATGAGTGCTTCATATTCAGCTTCATTATTAGATACTCTGAACTCGAGTTTCAATGCAAACTTGAGCTCATTCTGATCTGGAGTTATTATAACAATTCTAACTCCGCACCCTTCTATGGTTACCGATCCATCTACAAAGACTTTCCATTCAGGCCATTGTACAGGCTGGATAGTTTCCTTAATGAAATCTGCTAGAGCTTGCGCCTTGATAGCTGTGCGAGGCTCGAACTCCACGTCGAATTCCCCTAACTCCACGCTCCATTTCACCATTCTTCCTGAGAGGTCTGGTCTACTCAGTACTTGCTTGAAGGGAAAATTAGTTCTCACTACCACCTTGTGAGCCAAGAAGTACAATCTCAGCCTTCTTGCTGCTATCATCACGGCCAGAGCAGCTCTCTCTACTTCCAAGTACCTGCATTCAGCTCCCTGTAGGGCTTTGCTAACATAATAAATGGGCTTCTGCACAGAACCCTCTTCTTTTATAAGCACTGCTCCCAAAGAATGATCTCCCACAGATATGTATAAATACAGGGTTTCTCCTGTGGTTGGCTTGGTCAGCACTGGCAAACTTGCCAGGTGAGACTTCAGATCCTTGAATGCTTTCTGACAGCTCTCATCCCATTCGAACTTACTAGCCCTCTTCAGGATTTTGAAAAATGGTAAACTCCTCTTTGTTGAGGAAGATATAAACTGACTAAGTGTGGTAACTCTTCCATTCAATCGATGCACCTCCCATATAGTGGTAGGAGCTGCCATCTCTAGAACTACTCGGACTTTCTCCTGGTTTACTTCAATTCCTCTTGGGGTCACCATGTATCCCAAGAATTTCCCTGACCTGACCCCGAATGTGCATTTTGCTGGGTTCAATCGCAAATCATACTTTCTCACCACTCCTAGGACCTCCTCCAGGTCTCTGGCATGGTGTTCTGCTCTCAAACTCTTCACGAGTATATCGTCCACATATACTTCCAGGATTCTCCCTATCTGATCCTCAAATATCGCGTCCATCATTCTCTGATAGGTAGCTCCGGCATTTTTCAGGCCAAAAGGCATTCTTACGTAAGCAAACGTACCACATATGGTTACAAAAGCTGTCTTCACCACGTCCTCAGGGGCCATCTGTATCTGATGATACCCCTGGTAAGCGTCAAGCATGGATAACAACTCACATCCCGAAGTTGAATCCACCAGCTGATCAATACAGGGTAATGGATAATGGTCCTTCGGACACGCTTTATTCAGGTCTCTGAAGTCTATACACATCCTCCAGCTACCATTACTCTTGGCTACCATAACAGCATTTGATAACCACTCAGAGTACTGGATTCTAACAATGTGGCCAGCGTCCAATAGACGTCGTATCTCCTCTCTAATCACCTTTTCCTTTTCTGGTCCAAAGGACCTCTTCTTCTGCCTAACCGGCTTCACTTTGGGATCTACATTCAAATGATGTAGAGTTATGGATGGGTCTACCCCTTTCATATCTTCTGGATTAAATGCAAATAAGTCAGCATTCTTCCACAAGCATCGGATTATCGCCTCTCTCTGCTCTTCCGTCATTTGCTTTCCCATTTTCGTGGTGAAGCCTGTTTTTCCTGGAAACAGTTCTACCATCATTAAGTCTTCCTCTACTGGCTGCATTCTTGGCTCTAGATCCTCATCTATATCTTTCATCTTTGCATTTTCATCTTGAGGGGGGCGTTCTACTGCTGAGGCCCCTTTCACCTTTTGCTTGGCATGTTTTATGGACTTTACATAAGATTCTTTCGATACTTCCTGGTCACCTGAGACCTCCCCCACCAGACCTTCTCTGAGAGCTGGGAACTTCATTTTCATGTGGTAGGTGGAGACCACCACTTGGAAATCATTTAAAACGGGCCTTCCCAATATTACTGAGGGTGTGTCTACAACCAGAAGTTTCACCATTCGAGTATTCGAGGCTTCGCCACTGCCCAGTGTTACTTGAAGGGACACCTCCCCTTTAGGCTGTATCTCACCTCCCGCAAAACCATATAACGCCGTATTCACCAGCACCATATCAGCATTGATTTTCATCTTCTGGAAACAATCCCAAAAGAGTACATTCACTGCACTTCCAGTGTCTACGAAAATCCGAGCTACTCGCCAGTTCGCTACTTCAGTGCTGATTACTAGCGCATCATTGTGAGGTGCCGCACTCACAAGGTCTGTTAGACCAAAACTCATGCACACTCTTGGGTTTGCTTCCTCTCCTGGGAATGAATCTACTACATCGATCTCCATACCCACTGTCCCTGCTAACTCTTGAACCTCCTTATTCACCTGAGCCTTCGCAGCCCTCACGTGTGCTTTGCGAGCTCGACCTGAATCTCCATTGACATTTCCCCTCATAATCATGCTGATGTTTCCTCTTTTTGGAGGAGGATCTTCCCGCCTCGGGGGAGTTCTTTCCCTTTGGTCAGGTTTCCTTTGTTCTGGCTCCTTTTTTTTATAACTTTTCTCTCTTTCTTTTTTAACAAATTGGAGTAAGGTGTCATCCTTTTTCAACAGTCGTTCGATGGCATCCTTCAGGTGCCTACAAGTGTTTGTATCATTGCCGTAGTCGTTATGGTATTTACAATATAGCTCAGATCGCGGGTTGCGCGGAGCTTCCTTGTATGTGCTAGGATACTTGAAATGCGGAGACCTGGCAGCTGCCTCCATGACCTCCACCAGAGGCGCGTTGAGAAACGTGTACTGTTCGAACTTCTCGGGAGCTCTCTTGGGTTTCTGCCCCCCTTTATCTTTCTCAGCTCTCATTGCTGAGGATGACCTCCTCTCTGAGGTCTCCTGCTTGGGCTTGAGGGACTCTTCTTTAGCTCTCCTTGCCTCATGATCTTTCTCCAGGTTAACGTACTTATCAGCTCTCTGTAACAATTCCTCAAAATACAATGGAGGTCTCTTATTTAGCGAATCGAAAAATAGCCCTGGAGCTAATCCCTGTATTAGCGCCTGCACCTTCACATCATCGGAAGCCAGAGGCACTTGTAATGCTTCAGCATTGAAACGTCCAACATATTGGCGCAAACTTTCCGAGGGCTGCTGTCTCAAAGCCATGAGTGAGGAAGACGTTTTGATATGTCTTCTCGCACTAGCAAATTGATGTAAGAACATGGATTTGAACTCACTGAACGAGTTTATGCTGTTGGGAGGTAGCTGAGAAAACCACTGCTGAGCTATCTTTGACAAAGTCGTGAGAAAGACTCTGCACTTCACACTTTCTGTGTACTGATGCAGCATCGCCCCATTCTCAAATCTCATTATATGCTCATGCGGGTCTGTCGAGCCGTCATATTCCAGCGCCAATGTTTTGAAGTTTGAGAGTAGCTGATCCTCTCGAATGTCCATTGAGAATGGAGATTGACTATCACTAGCTTTCAAAAGCTTCTTGGGAGATTTCTTAGGGGAAGAGGCCTTCCGCTGCAAGTCTTTTAGTTGCTGTTTGAGAGCTGCAATTTCAGCGGCAGCTCCCTCATCTTGGGGTCTTACAGTTCGTGCCTCATCTTCCCTTTGGCTATGCTACTAGCCTTCTTGTTTTGACCTTCCAACGGAGCCAGAGCTATGGATACGACCTGCTTCACCATGGTATTGAGCTGATCCATGGACACCGCATAGGTAACGCTTTGCTGCACTGGAAATTGAGGTTCTTCCCTTGTAACTTCTGAACCTTTGCGACCCTCTTCTTTCTGGGGACTAGTCGACTTAGAAGCCCCTTCCTTCTGAGATGTAATCACTTTTGGAGGAGCCACTTTTGGGATATTCTGATTGTCTTGTTCGACATGCTCTTCTGATGAGCTGTCATCTCGCACCACTCCCTCGGGTGTGGGCTCTCGATCCTAAGCTGGCATGTGTTCCATGGCCAGATCTGCATTTCAAGGATTTCGACTATCAATAACTAGTCACGAAATGTCATTAAGGGTGTAACAAGTGCTTCACACTACCCTCTTCTCATAACCATTATCAGGTCTCGCGGGATATTTTAAGGAATTCAAGGGATATGATATACCATATTCCTGTTCCCACACATTCGCTCTCAAACTCTGTTGGGATTACGCTAGACCTGCTCTGAGGTTCTCATGTTTTTATAAACTTTATCCTTCCTCATCCTGAGGATTTCCGAAATCTATTCTTCGGAACCACATGAACTCGATTTGTCTCGCCAAGTATCAGGAAGTTTCACTTATTTCACTACATTGCGCCACTAGGCGCTTTACAAAAACAGAGGATATACTAGTTCAAGCAGTTAAAATCATAAAAACATGAAAATCATTCGGATCTCTCCCTTAAAAACAACAAAAGTTTTTGACAGAAGGAGCACGTATTTATTAAAACATTCAAACTCAGCTTCTTGACTTTTCTCTTTACCGAGTTTAAGCCAGAACTCGACCTCACCACAAATAAGATACGCAAAAATGGTTTTAGAACGAAATTCCTAAACAAAATTTTGTTCCCACAGACGGCGCCAGATAATGTAACCAGAAAATATACATCATGATAAACGGGAATGATAAAAATGGACGGGTTCAATATCTACCTAAACACCACTCTCCTTCTTTGCGCAGGAGATATTCTCTCAAATCAGACCACCTGCTACTGGACTCCTGCAAGGGAAAAAGGAGGGCCGGGAGTGTTCTCCGGCAAACCACCTCCGACGGTCAAGTTAGTTTTCTGGGTTTCGGTAGTGAGTGCTTGTACTGTCCGACAACTCCTAGTTCGACTGGATAAAGTGTTCTGCAGATGTCAGATTTATTAAAGATGGCGAGACCTACCCCAACTCTCTTTTGCAGGTCCTGGCTTGAGACGCTAGTCAAATACCTGATCAGGTATCTGATACACGTACCTATTCTGAGATCTCCCTTAGGTCAGACGAGGAGGTATCCAGAATGCTTTTTATTGAGTACCATTAAGTTCAGGTGTGAGATCCAGGTCTCCATGAGACTTGGTAGATATTATGTTATAACAGATAGGATACTTGCTTAGCTAGACAAGTATTCTTGTAATGGCACGAGGAGAACTTGTCGTAAGTAAATAAAGGCTGAGAGGTTGTTTTCTTTAATTTTCGTCTGTATTTACGTATCGTTGCAATGCGATAAAGAAAATCATGAAGTCATGATAAAACAATAACTACGTTGCACAGTAGAATGAAGTGAAATGTTTACTCTAAATGGTTTTTAATAACGAGATGAAACCATCTAGAGTAGGGGGAGTAGGGGTGTACCTTACACCCCTAGGGGGACCCATAATACCTCATGAAAATGCAAAACGAAGGAAATGTGTAGACGAACAATAGCAAACTAGACATAATAGATTAACCTACTAAGCAGAGAGTGTGGTGCTAGTAAACCAAACAGAAACATGGGAATTGTTCAAACATCAAAGTGCAAAAGGAAAGGAAATTGTTTTAGTACAAAAACGAATAAAAGTGTTGCTTGAAACATGAACTACGTAGCAACTAAGCTAGGAAGTTAGTAGAGCCATCATCAGGGTCAGCTCTCGCAGCATCAGCAGACTCATCCCCGGGGGCATTCTCCAGCTCTCCTGATCCATCACCAAGGGCTTGTGGAGTCCCACCAGTTGTAGGCACGTCTAAAGGAAAGAAGTGAAAAATGGATTAGTCAAGAAAATGAAGTGTTAAGGTAGCAAACACAAGAATGGATACGTGAGAATGAAACAAAGTATGAAATACCTGATATCCTATTAGTAGGATGGAAATCCTTTGGGAAGAAGTCATAGATGGGCTCAGGAGGATCAGAAAAAGCTGCTTGTAGATCGCAGGGTGCCGTAAGAGCCTCAAAGGCCCTCTGCATGGTAGGAAGCCACCAAGCTGTTCCCAGAGGAGCAGAGGAGTCACCTTTGAATGAGGGAGGTAGAGGAAGATGTTTAACTATCGAATCTACCTCTATAGGCTCCTTGAAACCCAAACTGTGAGCCTTGGCCAGCACTGTCATGCCACATCTTTTTGCTAGAGAAGCAATATCTTGGCGGATAGTCAACAAGTACTCGGGGGACGCTTGGAAATACTCCAAGAGACCTTGATGAAGAATTTGCAGCACTCGTTGGCCTAGAGAGGTCCGAAGGATGTAGCTGCAACAGTAGTGAACCCCTTCAGTGTAGCCCGATTGGTAAGATAGGTTGGTGGCATGAAGAAGGCTCTTGGTCCCCTCAAACTCCTTACTAGCTTGAGACAAGTGACGACTGAGCTCGGTATTGGCATGGCTGAGAGAAGCATTCTCCTCTGATAGGGCAGACATTTTCTCCTGTGACACGAGTAGCTCATGATTTTTCCTCTTGAGATCATCGTTAGCCAAAGACAACCTGCTGCTTGTGTCCAAAATGTCTTGGATCTGGTGCTGTAGGTCCTCATTCACTCTAGTTGACTCCTACAACTGCACCTGGCTGGTCACTAATGCCTCCCTTAGCTTCTCCGTTTCCTTCTCCTGAGCCACATGTTGAAATTGTAGTAGGCGTCCATGAGTGCTGATCAGCTGTGATGTTGATTAAGAGGAAGAGAGAGAAGCATTAGATGGATAAGAGAAAAGTCGTGACGGTATTTAAAGATGGAATAACTTATGAGAATGAAAGTATAATGTTGATGATACCTGCACCAAATCATGGGCGCTCTCCTCTTGAAGCTGACGCAAAGAGGGAGGAATAGTTTCAGCCTCTTCGTCCGAAAGAGAAATGGCTGTCAGTAATGAAAGGCACTCAGAAGGAGGTAGCTTGCGCAATGAGCTGGAGGTCTGGCCTCTAAAAGCATAACCGGATGAGTCGGTACCCTTAGGAGGAGAGCTGCCGGGAGGAGGGGTGTATTTGGACTTCTTGGCAGCACCAGGAGGAGGTCGAGGAAAAGGTGGCCTCTTAAAAGTGGTAGAGACGGCTGCTCGAGCTTTTTCCTTGAGAGATGAGGAAGAGGGCTTGGTGGAAGTAGCCTGGTCCTTGTCGAAGCCTTGAGAAGGAATATCTAAACTGAGTGATTTAGTGGCTATAGGCTTAATGATGACCCCTGAAGTTGCAATGGGAGCTGACTGTGGCTGTGAGGATGCTGCAGCAAGCGAGGAAAGCTTGACGAAGGGGGCGCGAAGTATTGTAATCTTGAGATTCCAGTCGTGCTTGCTCCTTCAACAGAATGGCGAAGTCAAAATCTTTGTCATCAGGAAGTTTCACATCCTGGATCCAGCTTGTGCCTGCACCAAGCAAGGTGCGAAGAATGAAATTCATATTAGTAAGGCTAGAAAAACAGAAAAGGGAAAGATGAAAAGATAGCTGAAACCCACCCTCGATGGAAAAGGAGTGACCTCCTCGAGGTGCCAACCCGAAGAAGGAAAGTACGCTAGGGTCAGTTAACAAGGAATTGAATGGGAAAGGGGCAAGCCGTGCCCTTTGAGACAATAGCGATAACACTTTGAGGTTAATATCGGCGATACTCGCAACAGCAGGGTGGGGTTGCTTCAAATGAAGTGCTTGCCATTGGGGATAAACAAAAGGCCAATAACCCTACTTGGGAGTAATAACGAAGTATTTATCCCTCCATTCTTTACCCGCTGAACGGGGAACGCATAGGTACTGCGCAGGACCTTTGGGCCTAGCACTAGCATAATAGAAGGGACCAGAGGGCTTCACATCATATACAGTTTGGAATAGAGAAGGGGTAGGAATGCCTCCATTTCCACGGAGCAAAATGAAGAAGGTCAGCAAAATTTTGAAAAAGAAAGGGTGGAACTGATTAGGCCACAGACCATATAGATCACAAACTTGAATCACAAAGTCAGGAAGGGGAAACCTTAAGCCCGACTCTACCTGATGATACCAAAACGCTACGGAGGGATATTCTAAAAGTTGGGGACGGTCATACTCCTCCGGCATACTAATGTCAAATAACTCGTCACAGTTTAACATCGACTTCACTAATGCTAATTCTGTAGGAGTTAGAGAGGATTCACCTGATATAGCGTCCGGAGCCATAACTGGGGGCGCAGAAACACCCGCAGAAAGAAGTGATGAATCTGTCTCCTTGGCCCCCTGACCAGATGGGAGTGAACTCTCGGTCAAAATAATAACTTCGTCAGGGTTAGAAGAAGGAACCGGACTGGAAGGGATTTGAACGGTTATTCGCCGGGAACGGCGAGCGCCAGCCTTCTTCCTTCTAACCTGAGTGCGAGCGGAAGTGTTCGACTGAGAACCTTCAGGTGAGGAAGGTGGGGGTTGGACGTCGGACTCCTGAAGCCCATGTTGATCAGAGGTAGTGTACTCCTCAGAAAGGGAAGAAGTATGCGCCATGATGGAATTACGGTGAAAAATTGAAGAAGTAGTCGAAAGTGAGAAAAGATGAAAGTGAAACCCTGGGGTAAAGGGAACAGGGGACGGTTGGATAAAGTCAAGGAAGTCAAAGAATTTTCCCCCCAATTTTCCATTTAATAAGATAATGGTCCTCAGAGACCTGATTTAAAAGTTTGAAGTAAATAAGCTCCCACGAAGAGGGACCAGATCATTAAGGGTGATCCCCCATTGCGTTAGTCGTAAGAGGACTTCTACTCTGTATTTCTTGAAGAAAGATCCTCCGAAATGCAGAGTAGGGGGAAGTAGATGATAATGATAAAAAATACCCAGGTCTCATGGAGACCTGAGCATTCTACATCGTCGTCGTCCAACATCTTGCCCAGGAACTGATCTAATAAAGAAGTTGAGATCCCTCCTCAGAATCTCAGCCAGAAACCTGCCGGTAGGCCTCCTATCGGCATCCAGCCAGATACCTGTTGAGGTCCCTCATTCAGGGCTCTCTGTTGGATGAATACCAGACTAACTCACAGTGCTTTAATTAATGCTCAGGCAGTACTGTCAGAAAGTACAGCCATACCACAACCAATAGAATAGTAGAATGTGTAAAGTAAAAGGAATTAGCAGCTGCGCAACTTCATTCACAAGAAAACACGAGTATATATTAAAAAATCTAACACACACAAACACACAATTTCTCAGACTCACTTTCTCTTGTTACATTCATCTCTCGAAAAAATTCAGAACGCTGACTTAAGCTTCGGAGGTGGTTCGCCGGGAAACTCCCCGGCCCTCCTTTTCTTGCAGAGTTATATCAGGACCTCGACTGGGGCAACGATTCCGACTGCTTGGAACAAGAGGAGTCCCAGAGCAGGTAAGAATCCTTCTTCATCCCTTTATTGCTTCAGATTACACATGACTCAATTGTGATGAAACGAATTATTTGGAGTGCTTCAGAAAATATAATAGAAAATAAAACAGAAATTTCATTTACTGGTACAACATCCGACAGTGTATATTAAAATTTTTGGACCGCCTTACCTTTGCTCTCAATTAATATTGTAGGGATCCTATATTTCCAATTTGTATCTCATCTTCCGTGTCAAACTATTAATTTCACTATTTTAAAAGTATTTATTAAAAAATAAAATTTTAGTAATATATAATGAACCTTAATTAATATTTATTAAAATAAAATAGAATTTAAAAAAATTATATACCCTATTTTTAGAATAATGAACCCTAATAATCATTTAAAAATTTAGAAAAAATATGCAAATTAAATAAAAAAAAATACTAATTCGATGGATGAACCCTAATCAATATTTGTAAAATTATTCTAAAACATTATAAATCAAAATTAAAGAAAATTAATGATAAAAAACTAATTAAATATAAATTATGGAAAATAGTGGGACACTATGGTTGGGGATAGAGGATCCAAAGCTAATTAATATCGACTGTATATATAATTAGGATATGCAAAAATAGCTGTGATTTTGTACGTGATAGTTTATATGCATAATCAATGTAATTGCTTCTTATGTGCAAAACCATCTTGATTGGAAGAGACGATATTAGTTCAAATTAAAAAAACTAGCGTATAACCCGTTGATTTCGACGGGAAATTATAAAAATTAATAAAATTATTAAATAGTACTAACATGTACTCCCTCATATTCGAAATGTAAGTCTTTTTAGGTTTTTATAAATTTTGCAAAATATAAGTCATTCTAACATTTTTTACCTTCTAAATCCATATTTACCCTTAATTAACTCACCTCAAAATTCACATTTTCACTATTCACTAATTTCAATTCATAATTAATTAAGGGCAAATTTGATAAAAATAAATTTTCTTAATTTGTGTGCACAACTCTAAAAAGACTTATATTTTGAATAGGAGGGAGTAATAGATTAAAAAAATATTATTTGTTAATTATTTTAGCGTTAAATAATTCGATTATGCAATCTACTAAACTCGTTTAGAATTTATATTCCTTGAACACATCTCAAATTCAATTAAAAAGTAATTTTACCACATGTTTACGTCTCAAACCCATATTATGTTTGTTAAAAATTATAACTAATATATTCTCATTACTTTCGATAATTGTTAAAGCTCTATTCTTCTACAAAACCGATGTGGGCAAAAATATATTTCTCTCTCAAAGTAAAGCGACTCTTAAGCTGAATCTTTTAGCTTTTTATGAAGAAAAAGAGGCAAAAGAAGGAGCGGGTAGTGAGAGAGAGAAGAGATATATAGATAGCGAATAATCATCTTCCAAATATATTGATAGAGAAATAAATGATGACATTCGTTTTCTTTTTTACCAGCTTCGAGAATAATTTTTTTAACTGAGAATAGAACTTCAAGAATTGTTTCACTATGTACTTAGTAGTTTTTTCTTTTTACAAAACTTTATGTGGAATGATTGTAATTCATAAAATTATTTAGTCAATGATATAAGATAAAAGTTGACCATAAATATCCTTAATTTTATGAGTTGAAAATTATATATTATATTAAAAAAAAAGTTGTCTCGCAAGTACTGAATTAGCCCATCTACGCGCACGATTATTGGTCAGAAATGACTCGTTGATAAATCATTAGTAATTTTTCTGTCAATTTTCCTACATATTCTACGTTTTCCAACGGAGACGATTAATCAAACAATTTGATATGATTTGTTTAGGATTATTCAAACTTATTTGAAATTTATATACTCGTACTTGTTTAAAATTCGATTAAAAAATTAGTCATTTGTTTTTCTTTCTGAAAAAAATCCGTATATTAGTCTACTGTCACAGTTCTGCGTCGGAATTGGCCCGTTGACCACGACTCTGATTTATAAGTGCGTAATTTATAAAATATGTTTAGAATTTATATAAATCCAAAAATTTAATAAAAATAATGATTGTAATATTTGTTATCATCCTTGATTGTATAGTAATATTCGTTAATTAAAATTATAGATTATGCAAAGTTGGAAATCCAACTACAAATAACGTAAAAATTATTTCATGGATGACGATTATAGATTTTAGAAAATACATAGGAAAAAAGCATAAAATGAAAAATTTCTCGAGTTGAGGTAACCGTCGGTTGGGAATTGGCTCGTCTACAGCCACAGTTCCGGATCAGAATTGACCCATTGACCACGATTTTGATTTATAAATGCATAATTTATGACGATTCTAGATTTTAGAAAATACATGAAAAAAATGAATAAAATAAAATTTTTAAAATTAATAAGAATAAAGAATGAAAATGTGTCACGTGGGATCCCGAGTTGAGGTACCCGTCAGTTGGGAATTGGCCCGTCTACCTAATCAATTGACAAATTATAAATTTCTTATTTTTTTTATCAAATTAAACAAAAAAATATTAGACTATTTCCAAATTTAATTCGGTAAACCAATAAATTATCCAAACTATTTTGGAAGCATTTATTTTGTCAACTAATAAATTGGTTCCCTAATAAACTTAATTATCTATTCGGCCAATTAATAAATCGACCAAATTAAATTAAATTAAACTATAAAAATATAGCAGTTATTTATTCAGCTGATTAATAAATATATTGGCCAAATAAAACCCCTACAAAAAATAATTATCTATTCGGCCAATTAATAAATTGACCAAATTAAATTAAATTAAACTATAAAATATAGTTATTTATTCGGCCGATTAATAAATAAATTAGCCAAATAAAACTGGTGGAGCAAAAGATGAGAAAATACACATTAATTCTAGGTATTTATAGGCTTTTCAATAGATGAAGTTTCATTGAGAAACCGATGTGGGACACAAGTTAGTAATTTTTCTGCCAATTTTCCTACATATTCTACATTTTCCAATGGAGACGATTAATCAAACAATTTGAGACGATGTGTTTAGGATTATTTAAACTTATTTGAAATTTATATACTCGTATTTGTTTAAAATCCGATTAAAAAATTAGTCATTTGTGTTCCTTTCTGAAAAAAAATCCGTACATTAGTCTACCGCCACAGTTCTGCGTCGGAATTGGACCGTTGACCACGACTCTGATTTATAAGTACGTAATTTATAAAATTTGTTTAGAATTTATATAGATAAAAAAATTTAATAAAAATAATGGTTGTACTATTCGTTATCGTCCTTAATGGTATAGTAATATTCGTTAATTAAAATTATAGATTATGCAAAGTTGGAAACTCAACTACAAATAATGTAAAAATTATTTCATGAATGACGATTATAGATTTTAGAAAATGCATTGGAAAAAATATAAAATAAAAAATTTCTTGAGTTGAGGTAACCGTCGGTTGAAAATTGGCTCTTCTACCGCCACGGTTCCGGGTCAGAATTGATCCGTTGACCACGATTTTGATTTATAAATGCATAATTTATGACGATTCTAGATTTTAGAAAATACATGAAAAAAATTAATAAAATGAAAATTTTAAAATTAATAAGAATAAAGAATGAAAATGTGTCACGTGGGATCCCGAGTTGAGGTACCCGTCAGTTGGAAATTGGTCCGTCTACCTAATATAATTGACAAATTAGAAATTACTTATTTTTTTATCAAAATAAATAAAAAATTATTAGACTATTCCAAATTTAATTCGGTCAACCAATAAATTATTCAAACTATTTTGGAACCATTTGTTCTGTCAACTAATAAATTGGTTCGCTAATAAAAATAATTATCTATTCGGCCAATTAATAAATTGATCAAATTAAATTAAATTAAACTATAAAAATATAGTAGTTATTTATTCAGCTGATTAATAAATAAATTGGCCAAATAAAACTCCTACAAAAAATAATTATCTATTCGGCCAATTAATAAATTGATCAATTTAAATTAAATTAAACTATAAAAATATAGTAGTTATTTATTCAGCTGATTAATAAATAAATTGGCCAAATAAAACTCCTACAAAAAATAATTATCTATTCGGTCAATTAATAAATTGACCAAATTAAATTAAATTAAACTATAAAATATAGTTATTTCGGCCAATTAATGAATAAATTAGCCAAATAAAACTGGTGGAGCAAAAGATGAGAAAATACACATTGATTCTAGGTATTTATAGGTTTTTCAATAGGTAAAGTTTCATTGAGAAACCGATGTGGGACACAAGATTTTAGTATAGATATTTAAAATCTATTATTTTACATTTAAAAATTCAAAAATTTGAGAATTTAGATAAATATGAATGAAGGAATATAAGGGGTGCCACGTAGGATTTTTTCAAAGCAAGAATCGTTTTCCTTTTAATAATATAACTAGTGTATAACCCGTCGAAATCGACGGGGAATCACACTATTATAAAACGTGCAACAATTTAATTCCATTCATATAAAATCGACTACTGATTATATGAAATATGTCAACTTTGATTAAACTTTTTTTTCAATACATGTTCTCGTCTGAAATCAGTAATATACATTAAAAATTAAAATATAATCCAACTTCGTTTCTGTCAATAGTTTTTAAAACTCAATCTTTTCAAAATTGATGTAGAACAAAAACATATTTGACTCTCAAAGAGATTGTCCTAACAACGATTTTGTATGAGAATTGAGTTGGATCTTTTTCATATCAAATTCATTTATCCCACATTGATTTAGAGAAGGAAAATTAATCATAAAAATAGTCTATAAGTATGAAAATGATCATAAATATTATGACTTCAACATAAAATTTAAAAAAATATATTATAACACCGGTTCGCAATCGGCCCGTTTACCCCCAAGATTTCAGATTGGAATCGGCCCGTCGAACACCACGATTGTTAAATTGTCAGTTCGCAATAGGCCTGTCTGGCCTTACAGTTCTAGGTCGGAATCGGCCAGTCGAACATTGTTCTGATTGCATATTGATGTTGAATATTTATATAGGTTTTTCAAAAATGAACTCATGTTGAAAAGCGATGTGGAACAAAACATAAATATCATCAAATTAAGATGATCTATAATTTAATTTAATATTAGTTTTTTTTTGTCAAATAATATTTTATCATTTAATTGAAAAAAATATTGCTTTTAGTGTAAATTATTTATTTGACAAAAAAATTTATTCGCCAAATTAAATAGTGAAATAGACTTAATAAAAATATAAGTATTTATTTGACCAATTAATGATTAGTCAAATTATGCAACAAAAAAATTGTAGTTCACATATTATTAATATTTATCCGTTAATTAACCTCTACATATAAAAATCAAATATACAATTCTTTGTTTAAGGTCTAAAGGGGTTATTGACATATTGTTGCGTTGAGGAGTGTTGAAAATATTTTATAAGATAAAAATCGAAAAGAAAAGAAGATTATACGAAAATATTTATATTGACAGATATAAAGAGTGCCACATAGGATTTAAATAAAATTGGTGGTGCAAAAGATGAGAAAATACAGGGTAATTCTAGGTATTTATAGACTTTTCAATAGGTGAAGTTTCAATAAAAATCGATGTGGTAGCAAATTCATCTCTTTATCCCACATTGATTTAGCGAAGAAAAATAATCATAAAAATTGTCTATAATTATGAAAATGACCATAAACATTATAACTTCAACATAAAATTTAAACAAAAATATTAAAACTGATGGTCCCTATACGAGTTCTGGTGTATGGGGGGGGGGGGGGAATACACCAGTTAGGGATTTTAAAAACAACCCCCTGAAAATATCACAACCGAGTAAGAAGACTCAGTTGGAATCACAACTGAGTAAAGATACTGTCACAGCCCCAAATCCCGAGGGACGGTAGAAGTCGGGGTGCGACTAGGGTTGGATTAAAGAAGCGGGGAAGAAGGGAGCTAACTGACTAAACATACATGAAAGACATCGATAAAACATGAACAAGACTTGAATATAAATAAGAAAGAGTTAATCCCTAAAGATTACTCTACAAAAGTACACAAAAGAAGCTAAGTTCATATTTACAGACTTAACTACAGTGTATTGTTTCAAAGATACATCTCAAAAGATTATTCAGAGTTTGGCAGCGGAAGGGTTCTAACTAAGCATCCTATCCTTTAACTCAACATCAACCGTCGCCGCTCACCGTCGCTTCAACCTGCACATTTAGAAAACAATGCAGGGCTAAGTACTAACGTACTTAGTGGGCACGATGCCGAAATCATAATCATAAGTATAGATAAATATGGCATTTCATAATTCGTAGCACGTCGGGGTTTTATTAAAACGGGCCCACGTCTACTAAACATTTTCTGACTCTTTTCTCAAATTAGCTTGCAAGCATTTTTCTGGTATGTTACGTTCAATCTTGACCAATTCTAATTCACCGTGGCTGGTACCCCTCAACAGGATATCACATACACCACAGGTTACAAAGTGCACTAACTCTGGAAAGCACTTAGCAGCTAACTCAGAGCCGATCGTTAGTTAATCTAGTTAGATTAACTCTAAATCTGGAACTCAGATAGGTACACGAATGTTGACTCAGATAGGTACAAGAGAACTCACATAAAACATAAAACAGTTCATGCCATAATATCACTTTGAAAACACAGATATCAAAGCGATAAAGAAAGATTTTCCGAGCATTGCTCGTTTTATTTTGTATATAAAAGCCCACCTTGATATACAGAACTAAAAAGCAAAAGCTTCCAAACTTTGGATCTTCCGTCCTTTCTTCACAGTTGGCTTCCTCCTTCATCGTAAAACAATAATACTTAAAAACGGATCGTAAAAGATAATCGATCAAAGAGAATCGAAATAAGTTTTAGTCGTTTCATTCTTTAGGCATTTGCACGCTTACTAGTTTCATTTTACTTAAACGGGAACGAGACTCGTACTAATCCCGTTAGAACTCGGAAAGTCTCATACTCGACTCTCGGGTCAGTAGAGAGGGTAGTCGGTAACTTAATACGACTTTAAAGATTATAAGGAGCTAAGTTGGAAAGAATCAACTTAGGCGATTTACGTTTTAGTTCATTAATCACTTATGAAAATTATCGCTTACTACTTCTTATTGGAAAGGATAAGAGATAAGATCTCGACTGGTTTTAACACTCAAAGCTCCTGTACTTGACTCTAGGGTCAGTAGGAAGATATTCGTTAGGTAATACGGCTTAAAAGATCGAAAGAAACTAAGTTGCAAATAAAAACAACTTAGTAAACAAGAAACTGGAATTTCACTGCGCAATCCAGTAACTCTGGAGGCTGTCCAGAACAGAGGATTTGGAAACAGGGGATGAGCTCTGTACCACTGGAAAGATTGGGATGTCTAGTTTACGCTCCAATTTACGGATCGCAAATCCGATAAACGAGCTAAAAGTTATTACAGTTTCCGGCGAGGGTCGCAAAACTGCCGCAAAAACCCTAATTGCTCGATAGGTTCGACGTATAACGTCTTAGGTTCGTTCTAAGCTCTCGAATTCAAATTCTTTGGAAACTGGACCCTCAAGGAAGTCATCACGTATTCCCGTACGTGGTGAACTCCTTCTCAAAACTCGTCCAAAAGCACGACGTTCTAAACGTCGGATTTCAACTAACAATTACTAAACCAACAAAAATATGCAAAACGTGTTCTAGTTCTCGATTATAACTATAGCTCATATTATAACAACTCGAAAGCTTATGACATCAACTAGAAAGTTGTTCTCAATTCCATCATAAACAATAATATCAAATTAGAATTCTCATTCGACTTCTCGGTTATTAGTTACGACTAAAAGTTCGTCTCTTACGCGTTTTTCAAAGTTGTCGGATTCCGTTCAAATTTTACGACGTCAATCTACATCTAACGAGAATCACTTCTATGCATGCAATCATGTCATAACATCATTATATTTCAACTTATAACATGATCTTCGTCTCTTACGTTACGTTAAATATTTTTAGAAAATTCTCAATTTAATTCTATAATCCATTAACAACATTTGCAACATAATTCCATCAACAAATCATCAATTAACATCAACACATGAAAACTCCTAATTCGACCATAATTTTCGGTTTTCATATAATTGTTAAGGGGATGTTTTTTTTTTCCAATTAACATTATTTATTCACTAATCAACCTCTTATAACAACTATTAATCAAATGCAAATCAATTTCCAACTATCATGCATCAAACCCCCAATTTCAACTCAAACCCTAATTGAATTTCACAAAAACATAGGGCTTTCAATTCCTCTTCGTTCTAATCACTAATTAAATATCTCTTAAGCATGAATCTATCATCAATTGAAGAAATCCCAAAATTCTACTAATAACCCTAAAAATTTCGGTATTATTAAGAGAATTAGGGTTCTTATTTTTGTTCAATTTTAATCCCTAATTATCCTATCTAATACATCTAATTTCATTATTCCAAGATCAAATCATCCAATCCCAAGCCTAAATTTTCGATCAAAGAAGGAAAATAAAAGAGAAGAAATCCAATTGGATAGAAGTTAAGAGGAGGAAATTACCTTAAGGATTAATGAAGAGAGTAAGAGGTTTGAATGGAGGGATGTGGACTTGTGATTTTCTTCTTGTTCTTGGAGCTTCTCTTCAATGGAGATGATGAAATGAAGAAGAGAGAATGGAGAGATGGCTGCCGAAATGTGAGAGTTGGGAGGGAGAGAGATATTGTTTAATTGTTAACTTATGCTACAAGGTGCAAGGTGTAAAGGTAAAATAGTAACTAACATAGGTGTAAAGTTTCAATAGTGAATGCATTAGGTGTCACTTGTTTAACTAATAAAAAAAACACCTAAAAATCTAATTAAAGGGAGGTGATGTCGGTTGTAGTGTGGGAGAGGGAGAGGAATACGCGCTTTTCCGGTGCGATCCGACGTTACGGAAATCGAACGACGAAAAACGTCGCTCGGCACAAAATCGTCGCGATCCGATTTGACCGTAAATTCTAACGTACGAAACTTAATCGGAAAATAAATTTACAAAATTTATTTTGACAAAAACTCGGGACGACACAGTCCGAGTTTTGTCCGGAAAATCATAAAAACGAACTTTCTCGGGCGAGTTCGTATCGCGATTTCGTGAATGTAAAAATCAGACGGTTTTCCGTTCTGAGTTCACGAACTAAAAACTTTTCGTACGCGCTAACCCTAAATACAGTGTCGTCTAGCTGACTTCTGTAATTTATTTTCAGAAACGGATTCGACCGTTAGTCTTAGAATTCAAAATCGTAAACTTAGGCGTGCAAAGCCATTTATTTAATTAACTTTTAAAAAAAAATTAAGAACGTAAGGAATTTACGGGGCATTACAGATACTCAGCTGGAAGTGTAGTGCTGTGCGGAATGTGGTGGAAATTAACTCGTATAAAATTACTCACGCTTTGATGCAAGGTCGGTCAATAACCAAGTCAGTTGATATGCAAAGATGCAGTTTTGTATGCTGGTTAGTTGGTCAGTTGAATATGCAATAAGAAATAACTGAACTGAAAACACAAGCACACAAGGGATTTATGTGGTTCAGAGAGAACTCCTACGTCCACGGGGAGTTGTGAGTCCACACAACTCAGTCCAAGTTCTTCTGCATCGTAATCTAAAATCTGTTCCCAACTCTTTCTGCATCGTAATCCAAAATCTCGAGGTGAATTTGGCATCTCTATCTGATATTATAACCTTCGGTACTCCATGCAGACGTACAATCTCTCTGACATACAACTGAGCTAGTTTCTCTGATCCGTACGTAATCTTAATCGGTAAGAAGTGCGCTGACTTCGTAAGCCTATCTATTATCACCCAAATTGTTGTGTTTCCTCTTCTCGACTTAGGCAAGCCTGTGACAAAGTCCATAGCTATGCCTTCCCATTTCCAATCTGGGACATCCAACGGTTGTAGCAATCCATACGGTCGTCGGTGTAAAGCCTTAACTTGCTGACATGCTAGGCATCTTTCTACAAACGAGGCAACGTCTCGTTTCATTCCATACCACCAAAAGTTTCTTCTCAAATCTTGGTACATCTTTGTACTTCCTGGATGTGCTGTGTAAGGCGTATCGTGAGCCTCACTCAAAATCTCGTTCTTCAATTCGCTATCGTTGTCGGGAATACAAACCCTGCCTTCATAAAGTATTGCATTGTCTGGAGCTTCAGAATATCCTTCTGTCTTATCTGTCCTTATCCTTACTCGTAATTTTTCCATTGACTCGTCTTTTCTCTGAGCACTGATGATCCTTTCTCTCAAATCTGGTGTAGCTTCTAATGCTGCTATCTGACTTGTTATCGTAGCTGGCGTGTCAAGCACACTGATATTCATTTTCTCGAATTCTCGCACTAAGGTTTCTTCTTCTACAAAAAGACATCCTAACTTCGTTGGAGCCTTGCGACTCAATGCGTCTGCTACCACATTAGCCTTCCCTGGATGGTAGTTAATTCCATAGTCATAATCTTTGACTAATTCGAGCCATCTTCTTTGTCTCATGTTCAGTTCTTTTTGCTCGAAAAAGTACTTCAGGCTCTTGTGATCAGTGAATATCTCAACTCTTACACCATAGAGATGGTGTCTCCAAATATTTAACGCATGCACTACGGCTGCGAGTTCCAAATCATGGGTTGGGTACTCAACTTCGTGAGGTCGAAGTTGTCGTGAAGCATAAGCTATCACTCGTCCATCTTGCATTAAGACACAACCTAATCCATTTTTCGATGCGTCAGTGTATACCACATACTCTTTGTTTACGTCTGGAAGTGCTAGTACTGGCGCTGTAGTTAACTTCTCCTTAAGGGTTTGGAAACTCTTCTCACACTCATCCATCCACTTAAACTTGGTATCCTTCCTGAGTAGCTGCATCATCGGGCGAGCGATTGTAGAGAATCCCTCGATAAACCTTCTGTAATAACCAGCTAAACCTAAGAAACTTCTGATCTCGTTCTGACTTGTTGGCGACTTCCAGTTGTGCACTGCTTCTACTTTGGCTGGATCCACCTTGATTCCTTCTGCCGATACTATATGTCGAAGGAACATTACTTCCTTCAGCCAAAATTCGCATTTACTGAATTTGGCGTAGAGTTTCTCAGTTCTTAGTGTTTCCAACACTATCCGTAGATGTTCCTCGTGCTCCGTCTCATTCTTAGAGTAAACGAGGATGTCGTCGATGAATACTAAAAAAAATTTATCCAAGTAGGGGTGGAAGACTCTATTCATAAGGTCCATGAATACGGCTGGAGCGTTGGTTAAACCAAATGGCATCACTAAAAATTCGTAATGGCCATATCGGGTTCTAAAGGCGGTCTTCGGTACATCTTCGAGTTTGATCTTGAGCTGATGGTACCCTGACCTCAAATCTATCTTGTAGAAGACTCCTGCACCCTTAAGCTGACAGATCCTCGATCCTTGGCAAAGGATATTTATTCTTGAGCGTTATCTTGTTCAGTTCTCTGTAATCGATGCACATTCTCATCGATCCGTCCTTTTTCCTAACAAACAGCACGGGTGCTCCCCAAGGTGAGACGCTTGGCCTGATAAAACCAAGATCTAGTAATTCCTGTAACTGGATTTTGAGCTCTTCCAGTTCCTTCGGTGCCATTCTGTAAGGGGCTTTAGACTTAGGAGCTGCTCCTGGTTCTAAATCGATCGTGAAGTCCACATGACGATCTGGTGGCAATCCCGGTAGCACTTCTGAAAAAACATCTTCATATTCATTCACGACTTTTACGTCCTGAATGGTCTTCTCAGCTCCTGGCTCTCCGACTAGGTACACAAGATAGGCTGTGGTACCTTTCTTCTTCATGAGTTTTGTGGCTTGAAGGGCTGATATAATCGGTACGCCTCTACCCATTGAAATTCCGTGGAATTCGGTCGGTTCTTTACCCGGTGGCTGAAAAGAGATTTTTCTCTCGTTGCAGAGAATTGTGGCGTAATTCTCTGACAACCAATCCATTCCTAGGATTATATCTACATCCCACATTATCATAACATTTAAGTTGTTCGCTATAACCTTATGAGTTCTGATTTCTAGTTCTAGGTTAGAGCAAACATGCGTGGAAGTAGTGATCTCTCTTGAAGGTGTGGCTACTCTCATAGATTGTGCAGCTCTTACAGGTCTGATGTCTAAGTTATCGGCACACGAGCCAGCAATGAAAGAATGCGATGCGCCAGTATCAAACAGTATCTTAATACGGATGTTGTGGAGTTTTCCCATACCTGCGAGATTGCCTTTTTCCTTTGCGCTGACCGCTCTGTTTGATAGCGCATGCCCTCGCATTCTGTTGCTGTTGTGCATGCTGCTGAAACTGCTGTTGGTTCATGGGCGGCTGCTGCGGTTGTGCTTGGATGGCTCGGAGGGGTACTGCTTAAAGCGGTTTAGGGCAGTCCTTTTTCATGTGCCCCTTCTGTCCACAGTTGAAACAGTTGGGGGTGCTTATTTGGCAGATTCCGGGATGGGCTCGGTTGCACTTCGGGCAGACAGGGATGGTAACCCTCCCTGGGTTATTCGCTCCCTGGTTAAAATTCCTCTGTTGCCCTTGCGGCTGGTTCAGCTGATTGTTGCCCTTCCACGGCGAGTTCTGCTTGTTTCCCTGAATGAACAACCCCGATTGGTTGTTTCCCTGCCACGGCCTCTTGCCATTGTTGTTGTTGTTGTTGTTGCCAGGCTGCTGATAGCCCTGCTGGTTACCCCTCTTCTGATTTCCCTGGTTGTTAAAACCTTAACTGTAGCCTCCGCTACCTCCTCCGTTCCATTTCCTCTTCCCTTGGTAGTTGCTACTATTGTTGTTGTAGTAGCCTCGGTTCTGACTCTGCGCTGGTGCTGACGCAGTTGGTGCAATCTTTTTCTCATCAGGCACAACGGCCTCCATTTCCAGTGCTCTTCCCAGTATGTCTGTATAGCCTAGTCCTCCATGACTAGCCAAAGCAATTCCTAACTCATGTCTTAAACCTCCCTGAAATTTCTTTGATAGCTTCTCCTCAGTATCCACCAATGCCGGCGCATACCTTGACAATTCGCAGAACTTAGCATCGTATTCTGTCAAAGTCAGCTTTCCCTGCTTCAGATTATAAAATTCGGCCTCTTTCTGTGCCCTATACGTCTTGGGGACGTACTTGTCAAAGAAAATCTCCTTAAACTCTTCCCATGAAAAACGAGCCAGATGCTCAGCAGGTATCACTTTCTGTCTTGCTTCCCACCAGTAATCTGCCGATCCCGTCAGTTGGAATGCGACATACAGCATTCTCTCCTCATCAGTGCATCTGAGGAGCTTGAAAATTTTCTCAGTTGATCTCACCCATAGCTCAGCATCGCTAGGGCTACCAGTTCCATTAAACAGTGGAGGGTTCCTTTTGAGGAAGAGATCCTCAATATCTCTACGGGGCGGTGGTGGAGGTGGTGGTGATGGTGACGGGGGTGGAGATGGGGATGGAGATGGGGATGGGGTGATATTCCGCTCATATTCCTGTTCTTGGTTGTTTTCTGGCTGACGTCTACCACGTACTCTCGGCCTTCCAGGTCTTCGACCTCTCCTGTTGTTATCATTTCTCAGCAGCATTTTCTTTAGTCTAAGGAAAAATTGAAATTATCATTAGTTCCCTTCTGTTAATTACACTCAGCACTTACTAGCTCGTTCTCAACTTGAACAAGTTCACAGAATAACATATCGAGCATAATTTCGATATTAACTTCATTAATCTTTTAACTTTGAGTTAAACTCATTTCCTCGTTACACGAGTTCATTTGACATTCTGATTTTAATTACTCAATTCATAAGAAATTTTCTTGATTAAAACCCTCTTCACGGGTCATGTATATATATATACATCAAAAAGAATATTAATTTTGCCTCCAACGAGGACTTATACAAAAAGGGTTAGACTACTATTAGTCTAAACTAGGCTGACTGCCTACTATTAACCGGGTGCACTAACAAGCTGCACTCCGTACCTACTAGAAGTACTAGAACGAAAACGATTCATAAAATTTCGTATCCGCTAGAATACTACAAAATCTAACTAGTTACTGATCCGACTCTATACAGGACAAGAGCTACTACTACTACTGATATTTACCCGCGTTTACAACGCTCTGCTCAACTAAACTGCAGTCGAGTGCAAAAACTACCCCTAAGTCTGCAAAAATCCTAACAACCCTCCTTTGGGTCCTCCTCCGGATCCTCGTCCGGGTCCTTCTCCGGGTCCTCCTCCTCGAACTCTGAACCAAAAACCAGCTGAAGTGCCTCGTCCACCCTCAGAGTAGAACCGTCGTCAAGTGTAAGCAGGGTGGGTGAGGGTGCCTCTGAAACGGTCTCCTCCAAGTCGGAGACCAAGTAGTCCTCGCTAACCTCTCTCGCACGCTTCTTCAGGGGAAGAAGGTGCTCGGGAACTGAACCTGAACCCGACTCGAACTCCTCCCTAGAACGGACCCTGGACGGTCCTGCCTCCATTTGCTCTCGGACTACTCCCCACCTCGCGCAGATCTCCTCGAGTGGCGTAAGTGGAGAAGGCAGCTCTAACATGGCGGCGAGCTCCGCGTCGATCTCTCGGTGGTCTGGCCCCTCTCTGTACAGTCTCGTCTCCAATGGTCCCTTGATCCTAACACAAACGTCAGGCACAAACGGTGAAGACAACCCCAACAGCGCGGCTGTCTCAGTGTCAACCTCTACAAATCCCGGGCCTGGGATCAACTCCTCGATCTGTTGTCCAATCGGTGGTGACTCTGGTGTAACTACCGTCTCCTCGTCCTCCTCTGGCTGCTCTAACTCAGCGTCAGACTCCTCCTCCAGTACACCGTCTGGTGGAAACTCCAACAGAGTGGAGAACTCAGGGTCTAAGTCTAGGTGCTCAGGCTCCGTCTCGGCTGGAAAGTGACTGTAGGGGATGTGTGGCTCTAATGGAAGGGGAAACATAAACCTGCTCTCAAAGAAACGCCTGTGCACACACAGGGCGAATCCGGCGTAGTTGCTGGTCGGCTCCGTGTCGTCGCCTAGGATCCCCAAGAAGTACCATGCCGCACTGTGCACCCATCCGCGCCACTCGTCCGGTAGGTGTACGATCAAGTCTAGTATCGCCTGACTCTCCCTGATCAGGTGTCGCACTGGGTAGTAGGCTGAAGAAAAGTTACTAACAATCTGTCCTACATCCTCCTCTCCATAGTCTACCTCGAACTCGTAGTACTCGTCCTGCAACATGTCAACTATGGTGCGCTCGCACGAGGCCAAAGGCTGGCTCTTCCGAGCCGTAACGCGAACCCTAGCCATCCTACAAAAGTTTTAAGGTAACACGGATCAGTAACAAGTAGGGATAAATAACTTATCTCAACGAAACATAAATTACAAAATGAATATCCCTTATTCAATTGTAACATCATCACTTAGGTCAATCACTTATTAAGACTTTTAGCAATTCAAGAAATTGCACTCAACAACATATATATATACATTCATAAAAGATTTTATTTTCATTGTTTTTGTTTCACCATATTATTACTCATTTTAATTCTCTATTTCTTTTATTTCTCAACTCATAAATTCTTAACGACTTTCACTTATTAAAACAAAGTACATTTACTTCGTTCATGTTACTTATTCAAAAGTAACATCCATTTATAAAAGAATTTGTCGTTTACGACTCTTTGATATTCATACTAATTGTAGTCGTCGCTCAAGACGAAATATGGAATTTAATTCCATAAGAAAAATGGAATATAACTTAAGAACAATTTCTTGGAAAACTAAGTTCCAGTTGTCGTCGCTGGAATCGGGCGATTGATGGAAAAATTAATCAAGCTTCGTGCTTGACTCCTAATAATCTCTACGATTTTTCTTTATAAAGTTCGATCAAGCGAACCCTATTGAAACACGAAACGAAAAGAAAAAGAAATGACGTGTCGCGAACTGACGTCATTTACATTACTTACACGCAAGTAATGTTCACTTATTTCGCTTAACTTTGATTCCAATTTACTCGATTTTCGTCGTTTCGTTCATATATTTCTTAACTCGAAGCCGAAAGCTTCTCGAACGTCTAATCGTTTCCTTCGATTACTAACACGATTTATTGAATCATTTTTATTTATTTTCCCAGCAGGAAATTCTTAGAAGACAAGTTCGACTTTGCCGAATCTTTATTCATGTCACTAATCGCACGTGACATTCATCAGTAGGAGTCCTTCTCGCGCTGGGGATCTCCTTTCGAAATCATTTCAAAACAACGTTTCTTAAAAACGTCTAAATTCTCGAAGAACCGGAAAGTTCTTAGGTTTCAAGTCTACGTTCTCATTGAACCGGGAAAAAATCCCTAAAATCCGTCTATATTCTTGTATCCGCATAATTTTTCATAAAAAGGAAATTATTGCGCAAATAATTTCACATAAGATAGTACTTGTACTATCGCATAATCATGTAACGTATAAAAATTATACTTCTGAGAAATTCTTATTTTTAAAACACATCTCATTCTCATTCTCAATTTTTATTGAATACTCGTTCAATAAATTCTTATTTAAAAGAAATCTCATCATAAAATTCTTTCACTTTTCCTCGTTGAGTCGACGTAGCGGGCGGTTGAGTTGACTTCTACGTTTTCAATCTTAGCATCATAGTCTAACTCTTATCTCATACTTGGAAAGACGACTCTGATCCAGAGTATACACAAATACCGTGTCTCATGACTTGAAAGAAGACTCGATATAGAGTACAAAAGAATACTCTATACTATTTCTCGAAGGAAGACTTGTATACGAATACCACTTTATGATATTACTTAAAGGAATGACTCGTACTAGAAAGAATGACTCACACTAACTCATACTAGAAGATTGACTCAGAAGCAAATCAGAAAACGAGCACTGCTCTGATACCACTCTGTCACAGCCCCAAATCCTGAGGGACGGCAGAAGTCGGGGTGCGATTGGGGTTGGATTAAAGAAGCGGGGAACAAGGGGGCTAACTGACTAAACATACGTGAAAGGCATCGATAAAACATGAACAAGACTTGAATATAAATAAGAAAGAGTTAATCCCTAAGGATTACTCGACAAAAGTACACAAAAGAAGCTAAGTTCATATTTACAGACTTAACTACAGTGTATTGTTTCAAAGATACATCTCAAAAGATTATTCAGAGTTTGGCAGCGGAAGGGTTCTAACTAAGCATCCTATCTTTTAACTCAACATCAACCGTCGCCGCTCACCGTCGCTTCAACCTGCACATTTAGAAAACAATGCAGGGCTAAGTACTAACGTACTTAGTGGGCACGATGCCGAAATCATAATCATAAGTATAGATAAATATGGAATTTCATAATTCGTAGCACGTCGGGGTTTTATTAAAACGGGCCCACGTCTACTAAACATTTTCTGACTCTTTTCTCAAATTAGCTTGCAAGCATTTTTCTGGTATGTTACGTTCAATCTTGACCAATTCTAATTCACTGTAGCTGGTACCCCTCAACAGGATATCACATACACCACAGGCTACAAAGTGCACTAACTCTGGAAAGCACTTAGCAGCTAACTCAGAGCCGATCGTTAGTTAATCTAGTTAGATTAACTCTAAATCTGGAACTCAGATAGGTACACGAATGTTGACTCAGATAGGTACAAGAGAACTCACATAAAACATAAAACAGTTCATGCCATAATATCACTTTGAAAACACAGATATCAAAGCGATAAAGAAAGATTTTCCGAGCATTGCTCGTTTTATTTTGTATATAAAAGCCCACCTCGATATACAGAACTAAAAAGCAAAAGCTTCCAAACTTTGGATCTTCCGTCCTTTCTTTACAGTTGGCTTCCTCCTTCATCGTAAAATAATAATACTTAAAAACGGATCGTAAAAGATAATCGATCAAAGAGAATCGAAATAAGTTTTAGTCGTTTCATTCTTTAGGCATTTGCACGCTTACTACTTTTATTTTACTTAAACGGGAATGAGACTCGTACTAATCCCGTTAGAACTCGGAAAGTCTCATACTCGACTCTCAGGTCAGTAGAGAGGGTAGTCGGTAACTTAATACGACTTTAAAGATTATAAGGAGCTAAGTTGGAAAGAATCAACTTAGGCGATTTACGTTTTAGTTCATTAATCACTTATGAAAATTATCGCTAAAGGATAAGAGATAAGATCTCAACTGGTTTTAACACTCAAAGCTCCTGTACTTGACTCTAGGGTCAGTAGGAAGATATTCGTTAGGTAATACGGCTTAAAAGATCGAAAGAAACTAAGTTGCAAATAAAAACAACTTAGTAAACAAGAAACTGGAATTTCACTGCGCAATCCAGTAACTCTGGAGGCTGTCCAGAACAGAGGATTTGGAAACAGGGGATGAGCTCTGTACCACTGGAAAGATTGGGATGTCTAGTTTACGCTCCAATTTACGGATCGCAAATCCGATAAACGAGCTAAAAGTTATTACAGTTTCCGGCGAGGGTCGCAAAACTGCCGCAAAAACCCTAATTGCTCGATAGGTTCGACGTATAACGTCTTAGGTTCGTTCTAAGCTCTCGAATTCAAATTCTTTGGAAACTGGACCCTCAAGGAAGTCATCACGTATTCCCGTACGTGGTGAACTCCTTCTCAAAACTCGTCCAAAAGCACGACGTTCTAAACGTCGGATTTCAACTAACAATTACTAAACCAACAAAAATATGCAAAACGTGTTCTAGTTCTCGATTATAACTATAGCTCATATTATAACAACTCGAAAGCTTATGACATCAACTAGAAAGTTGTTCTCAATTCCATCATAAACAATAATATCAAATTAGAATTCTCATTCGACTTCTCGGTTATTAGTTACGACTAAAAGTTCGTCTCTTACGCGTTTTTCAAAGTTGTCGGATTCCGTTCAAATTTTACGACGTCAATCTACATCTAACGAGAATCACTTCTATGCATGCAATCATGTCATAACATCATTATATTTCAACTTATAACATGATCTTCGTCTCTTACGTTTCGTTAAATATTTTTAGAAAATTCTCAATTTAATTCTATAAACCATTAACAACATTTTGCAACATAATTCCATCAACAAATCATCAATTAACATCAACACATGAAAACCCCTAATTCTACCATAATTTTCGGTTTTCATATAATTATTAAGGGGATGTTTTTCTTCTCCAATTAACATTATTTATTCACTAATCAACCTCTTATAACAACTATTAATCAAATGCAAATCAATTTCCAACTATCATGCATCAAACCCCCAATTTCAACTCAAACCCTCATTGAATTTCACAAAAACATAGGGCTTTCGATTCCTCTTCGTTCTAATCACTAATTAAATATCTCTTAAGCATGAATCTATCATCAATTGAAGAAATCCCAAAATTCTACTAATAACCCTAAAAATTTCGGTATTACTAAGAGAATTAGGGTTCTTATTTTTGTTCAATTTTAATCCCTAATTATCCTATCTAATACATCGAATTTCATTATTCCAAGATCAAATCATCCAATCCCAAGCCTAAAATTTCGATCAAAGAAGGAAAATAAAAGAGAAGAAATCCAATTGGATAGAAGTTAAGAGGAGGAAATTACCTTAAGGATTAATGAAGAGAGTAAGAGGTTTGAATGGAGGGATGTGGACTTGTGATTTTCTTCTTGTTCTTGGAGCTTCTCTTCAATGGAGATGATGAAATGAAGAAGAGAGAATGGAGAGGTGGCTGCCGAAATGTGAGAGTTGGGAGGGAGAGAGATATTGTTTAATTGTTAACTTATGCTACAAGGTGCAAGGTGTAAAGGTAAAATAGTAACTAACATAGGTGTAAAGTTTTAATAGTGAATGCATTAGGTGTCACTTGTTTAACTAATAAAAAAAAACACCTAAAAATCTAATTAAAGGGAGGTGATGTCGGTTGTAGTGTGGGAGAGGGAGAGGAATACGCGCTTTTCCGGCGCGATCCGACGTTACGGAAATCGAACGACGAAAAACGTCGCTCGGCACAAAATCGTCGCGATCCGATTTGACCGTAAATTCTAACGTACGAAACTTAATCGGAAAATAAATTTACAAAATTTATTTTGACAAAAACTCGGGACGACACAGTCCGAGTTTTGTCCGGAAAATCATAAAAACAAACTTTCTCGGGCGAGTTCGTATAGCGATTTCGTGAATGTAAAAATCAGACGGTTTTCCGTTCTGAGTTCACGAACTAAAAACTTTTCGTACGCGCTAGCTGACTTCTGTAATTTATTTTCAGAAACGGATTCAACCGTTAGTCTTAGAATTCAAAATCGTAAACTTAGGCGTGCAAAGCCATTTATTTAATTAACTTTAAAAAAAAAATTTAAGAACGTAAGGAATTTACGGGGCATTACAGATACTCAGCTGGAAGTGTAGTGCTGTGCGGAATGTGGTGGAAATTAACTCGTATAAAATTACTCACGCTTTGATGCAAGGTCGGTCAATAACTAAGTCAGTTGACATGCAAAGATGCAGTTTTGTATGCTGGTTAGTTGGTCAGTTGAATATGCAATAAGAAATAACTGAACTGAAAACACAAGCACACAAGGGATTTATGTGGTTCGGAGAGAACTCCTACGTCCACGGGGAGTTGTGAGTCCACACAACTCAGTCCAAGTTCTTCTGGACAAAAACCACAAAGCTTACGCGGGCTTTGCAACCGTTAAGATAAGTTTACGGGTACTTATCAACCTTACAGATAAGTTTACGGGTACTTATCAACCTATCTACTCAATTCCGGGAAGAGTAGGGTCCTAACAACCTTTTTAAGGGTGTGTGTGAAGGGTGGGTTTTTCCAACTACTAGCTCGAACAATAAAGTGAGCTAGGATCTAACACTCTATGAACTCTCAACTAGTGATGTTCTTAGAGATTGATTTCGGTTTAGCTCGTTTGCGATATGAACTCTCAACTGGTGATGTTCACTCGTCTATCTGCTCTCGCTCTTTCTTCTGTCTTCTCTGTCTTGTTCCACTTGGTGAATGAATGAATGCCTCTATTTATAGGTGGAGAGAATCAACTAGCCGTTGGATGAGCCGTTGATCTCTGTTCTGTGAAAGCGATGGCTTGTCTCTCATCTCTGCAGACTTTCCGGATTTGGCAACTGTGTGCTTCTACTTTCCATCTGAGACAGCCTTGTGTTGGGCCAAATGAGGTAATGACAGAGAGTCAAACCTTCACGTGACTTCCTTTTTGAAATTCAAATCTTCAACCTTTAACTTTCAACCTTGTTTAGTCAGTTGAGAAGTTTTGGTATTCATCTGATTGGTCTTCAGCTGATATTCCATCTTATTGATATCTTCATCTGACCTTCTGTCTGAATTGGAACAGTTGAACTCTCAGCTGCTTTGAACTTCAAGTTGTCGACCTTATCGGTTCGAGTCCTTCAACTGATGCTCTGTATCTTGAACGCTCAGTTGTCTTTCTTGTAACTGATGTTCTATCTCTTGAACGCTGAGTTGACTTTCATGCAACTGATG